>OZ008344.1:9539600-9925465 GCA_963931975.1 Cataclysta lemnata | reverse complement strand
TAGACGTGTTAAACAGTAGTCAGTCATGACTAGCACAAGTTTATTATGTTTTTGCGAATTAAAATCATAATAAAAATGGCAACGATAGTAAGATAAGGTAAATCGTTACTTGTAACCATTCCTAGATGGCACACAAAATTGATGAACAAATTCGACCACTTATTTACTTATAGACAACCTAGAAACGTCATATCTCGAGAAGTGCGTACCAAAATACTGATGTGGAGTTGCCAAATCACGAAACTGGCTTCGATTCGCTTGTTAGTGTTTTCTAGTTTACAGTCCACCATGATAATAGAGCTTTACGGAGTTAGTAGGCATACCATCATGCAGTTGCAAATATAGTCGTTAAATGCTATAATAATGGCAGACCCGATTGGATTACAAAACTATTGAACTATGTATTCATAAACAATTTTTCTAAACTTTAAAAATAAGGCTTGAGTTCTTTTAAGTCAGTGAACATTTAACAGTAAAAACAATAAAAAAATAAAAAATGAGTAAATTCTAATGAATATGTAACATTTTTAGATGATTCATGAAATAACTGGGTAACTAACTAGGTACCAAAATCAATAATTATTGTCTCTAACTGCCGCACTCAGAGACGTCAAATAACGTTATACTGCGTTTCATCTTATAGTTCCTATGCCGTGATGATGGCTGCCTTGTCTGTCAACAACATCAACCCGTAAGTCATAGTTGCAGGTTTTTATATGTTTTATACACAAACTTTGAGAAAATCATGTCCAAAACATAGAAAAGTGATGAAAGATTAATTGTGTTAAAAGCTAAGGTGTTTTGTGAACGTGAAAAACGTAAGGAAGTGCCGCAAAATCCATATTAGTGTGTACAAGTTCGGATTGCCGCCATTAAATTGGGTTACTAGTATCAGTTATATTAAGTGTTTGATTAATAAATAAATATATTTATTTCAGTTTTATAACTGTAAATAAATAGTACTAATAACGATTTAACGACTGACAAGAGTGAGGAAATGTCAAATGTAGACATGTTAGATGAACACAATTATTATTAATGATAATAAATATAATATTTTATTATAATTTAACCTTTTTTTACTTAATGAGTTTATCCTTCTTACGTCACTACAATTTATATTTATCTATCTAATTTCTTTCATACCAATAATGCCATTAACTGACTGTTCTCGCAAATTTTGACGAGCTTTAGCTTATGACTTTCATAAAAAAAACTAATATGTAACTATTACAGTACCCCGAGTAGTTATAAGTAACATAATAAGATAGATGCATAATTATTTATATAGTTAATAGAAAAAAATCTCCCTGAATTAAAGGTAAAACAATAAAGTTGACATGGTATCATTTTCTTGCAATACTACCACCATGACGGCATAGGAACTATAAGATGAAACGCACTCTAACGAGTACTTAACGTCAAAAAATGACAATTCAAAACTAGTCGCTATTCTTTCAGGGTCTATGGTCTAGATTTGAATGAAAATTTTTGACATTAAATACTCATTCAAGTTAATTGAGGTCTCTGAGTGCGGCAGTGAGATAAGAAAATAAAAAAATATCAAGCTGTAATGAATAAATAGACATTAGCTATTTATATAATAATTTCTTCAATGTATACATATTACATGATTTGTAATGATTTAGTCTTCTATGCTGGCCTGGGAGCGAACAAATAACGTAGAATAGGCCAGCCCCGTCTCATCCCATGGTTGTCGTAAAAGTCGGCTAAGGGAGATTGCCCGGTGTAGACCAATAAGCACCTTGGGGCACCCGAATAGTGGAGGGCAAACCGCCAACAACAGCATACCCAAAGAGGGTTGGTGTCAGGCAGGCGGCCGGCTGTAAAACCTAAGCCAAAACCTTGAGCAGTATGGATTGGAATGTTGTCATTCCAATCACTCTCTCCGTTCATCGGTCTCTCGACACGGTCCGTTCCGACTCTTTTCTTTACATTCATTCATCACTAGCACCTTTACGGTGTGATGGATGATATCAAAAAGGGAGTGGATGGCTTGATGACGTCTGACTGATATGAATGGAAGATGAAACTTACTGCGCCGACCCCAGATAGACTGGGAACAGGGCAGGGAGAAGAAGATAGATACATATTACATGATTTGTGTATAATTTAGTGCAAAAATTGTATCTAGAATGTGAATAAGTAGCATTGATATTTTTTTATCAGTAAGCCTTACGATTCACATATACTTTTATGTCGCAATGAATGTTAAAATGTATTTCCCGGCTGGACGTTATGAGAGCAATACTAAATAGTTCGCAGTCACAGTAGAGCTCCGGATACGACAAAATTAGGAAGTGGTTATTGGTCGCAATTGCGTCAACTATGGCTGCTAGCGTACGTTAACAGGCAGCGAAATGTTCTCTTAAACTATTGTAGCGTTTTATTTTGCTTTGAAAAGTACAATTCGCCATAATAAAATAGTTTAACAAGTTGTTGGTAATTCAGTGATGACGCTTTTAACTATTAGTCATACTTTTAGTAATTTTTTTAGGCATCCAATACAGTCCAAACATGAACCAGGTACCTTCAAAAATGTGTTTAATGTAGAAATATCAATTATTAGTAGTGTTAAGTACCTACATTACATCATTTTTCATTTAAAGAAGACGTTTTGATTCATCTCTAATGTGTTGTGACAAATCTTGTGTCTATTAAAGAGTCTTCTTGAGTAATTAGTACTACCGCAGTAATTAAACCTGAATTTAGTGTAATGTTACACCAAAACCAGTACTTACACGCTTTAGCTTTTAGAACTACAACGTAAAGCGACGTAGGTAATATGCATTTGGCAACTCTTTGTCTTAAAATAAACTGTTATAAAATGGGGCATTCAGAATTATATCACTTTTATACACTGAAAATTTAATAGCAGCAAGATTATTTAATTATTTGTACATTTAATTTTAACAAAAAATAGTTATGTAAATATTATTTGATTAAAAGAAAGTAGTTCTTATATGTAGTATTCAAGTAAATAAATAGCTAAAAATATAATTGCAAAACTGAATCGAAGGGAATATTCATGTACCTAAAGGTAGTGCAGTACAGTGCTTGTCTTTACTTGCTTTATATTGTGCCCACATCAATCTTATTCGATGACAATTGATCGTGTTGGTATTTGAGAGAACTAAACGTTTTCCCTAAATAACCACAGTAAGTATTGGTTTCTTAGTTAACACCACATACATTTTGGAATTACTAGCTCTATAATCATGAACTCAAATAACGGATCCTGGTTAAATACGAAACATAAACTTGTTTGTGTGGCAACGTTCCTAGAAGATAGTGGGATTAGGACCGCCCGGGTTCGGCTGGGCTCCAAGATAATGCACTCCGCCCTATTGAATTCTCACAAGACGTCCCAAGACTAATCTGCTTTTATTATCTCATAACAACACAGCCAGTCCCTTAAGCGTTATAGCAAGCCGAATATTCAAAATGAGCCCCGCAAATCGTGTCTTTGGATTATACGGACGGGTATCCGCATGACTTTCTCTGTGTATAAAAATAGATAATCAAATTTTCACAATCTTAAGTAGGTAATATGCAGGGGTTACCTGATGAGAGTAACAAGTATGAATATAAACGATTTACGAATAACGCAGTTAAAGGATGTTTCAGTTTATCATAAACTGTAAAAATTACGACTGACATTGACAATAAGTGTTGCATATTTTTTTTATTATATTATCCATATATTATTAAATTTGTTTTTTATATAGGTGCCTAATAACCTCATAAGATGCTAAAGCTAAAAAAACTATTTACAAAAATAGGTTTTTCTAATTACATAGCCTTAGACTCTTGGGGGGGGGAGATTTATAGAGTCGCACAGTATACCTTACAAATACAGTGGGAATTCTTTTAGAAAAGAAATATTTTCTCCATAAATAAAAATGAATACAATTGGCCCTTGAATGGCACAATTTTACCCCCATTGTGCTGATTTACAATGGGTCGGGTTCGCAAAAACGTCATGAGTCTCCTTTAACGACGAACGCTAATACCGATACAGCCATTGGATGGAGGTCCGGACAACGTAGACATAATTAATCATTTGACCCAAATGGTGCTAGCGTGGATTCCGTTATTTTTATCAATATTTGATTCACAAATTCGATATATTTATCACCACATGTATACATAGTAGTTATAACATTATAACAGCAAGTACAATTATTATGTTCACTTTTATTTCTTCACTTAATCAATTCCGATGTAAACAAACCATTGAAATCTTAAAGTAATAGGTAGGTAACGGTAGTAGATACCTATCAACCCTAATTACGATTACGCAAGTTCAGATTATTAAAATGTCTGTGTATAGACATTACAAACTAGTACTTAAAAGTTTTCTACAGAAACGGTATTGAATTATTGGCAATAGAAGTAATATCAAGCTGCCTGATTGTATTATTAATAGCTTCTCTGATAAATAAAGAATACCTGTCGAAAAAATTGACTAAAACGACAATATTATTACTTTGTGGTGTGTAGCAATAGTCATAATGTTCAATAAAGTGTGGTAAACAACAGAGAGGAGACAAAAGCGAGGCAGCGATATATTTAGAAAGAAAGCATTGTACCGAGGTGCTTACGGCGACACGCAAGACAAAGTGGCGAGCTTCGTGTCTACGAACAAACTAAGAACACTCAGCTTTGGGGTTTTAATTGTCCAACGTTGACGAGTTGCCTTGCACGGCTAGCATGACCACCGAAACACGATATGTTAAAGCCATTTATCGCGTTGAACTATCAAAAATCATTGTATTTTAGCACATAAGCCTAAATTGAATAAGCGTTAATGGATTATATATCTTGAACATAAGGCCATTTATCGCTTTGAACTGTCAAAAATCCAATGATTTTTGTAAGTTCAACGCTATGGCTGGCTGGCTATATAATATCGTGTTTCGGTGGTCATGCTAGCCGGGCTGGCTGAGTGACGATTTTGTTCATGTGTTGGGTGGCACCCTCCGTGCGTTGCCGCTATTTATGGTAACTCGGATGGGGCACAATATAATCATGTGACTCACTGTGTAACAACGCGCTGGGTGCTGCGCAGTGCGAGTTAACACCATTCAATTTCATCCCGCCAAAAATAGGTACTTATTTTTTATGCCAGACACGAACTTTGGAGTAAACATTTTAGCAGCCGATTATGTTACATGAGGCCCGATAAAGTATTTATACTTATAATATTTTTAGGAATATTAATTTTTTTATTAAAATGTCTTTTTAGTTTGTAGTTTTTTTTGTGCTAGACGACGACATGACAGCTCTTGTCCTTCATCCCACTTGATGGTAAGTGATGATAAAGGTCGAATATGTAATCGAGCATCACCTGGAACCCTCAACACACAGTTTGCTGATGTTAACATTATTATTATGAATATTCTACTACCTACCGACTAACGCCTTCACAATTATAGTTCCCAAAGACCATTTTATGTTACACATGTGGTACGCCACAGTGCGCTCGTATCCGGCTGCGGCGTAAACAGACTTTTTATAGAGCACCACGCCTGCGATTCGTCTCAGCCACGCTCGCTGCCCTCTCTGCTTAGTCTCTAACTATAAATGACGGCAAGTTTACACTATGCATGCACACTGTTTACTGTAAACTATTCCATGGTGTGGCCCGAACAATCTTAACTGCATACAGAATCTACCTAGCCTTACAAGTGTACGCATTGTACAGTTTGTACGAGAACGCAATCTATTTTGTAGGCGACATAAATATTAGTAATTAAAGAACAAACACGGATTTTCATCAAAATTTTAATTTGTCCTTTGCTTGTATCTGCCTAATGTAAGATTAGGGATACTTAAACGGATCTGATCGAAATCCGTCTAATCTCTGGAGTGACTGAACCAATTAAGTCGTCAAATTTGTTTTACATTACTGGATTTTATAATTGATGATTAATGTGGATTTTACAGTAGGTACCTATAGATTATTAAAAATATTGTAAATTGTGTAAAATTACAGTATATCAAAGAAATCTAGATACATATATTCACCGACAATATTAAAAATGTACAAATTGAACTAACGCGTGTAGCGGCTTACACCAGTCCAGTTGACAATTAGGGAATTATATCAAGAACAATTAAATGTAATTGAACGCGAGAGGAGGAATAATCATCATCAGAGGGACGGACGGCCTGCTATAACAGCAATAATAGATGCGTCATCTGCCCGTTACGGACAATGCTTAATAAGTAGCTAGTCCGTATTTTTGTCCAACATTAAGATTTCTGTCATGACGAGTGAATTCTAGTTGAGCGTGATCGAATAAGTAAAGTAAAATTCAAAACGCCATTTTGTATTCACGATCTCTAATAAAGTTCGACTTGCATATGAAATGAGCGTGGCAATTCACGTAAAATTGAAGTTATCAAATATCATTTCATGTCTATTTGGACTTCATATACCTTTATAGAGGTTTCATGAAATAATAAAGTACCTATGTATGTATAGGTAATATGTAGCCGAAATACAGACAAGCATCTTAGTGTAGTCAGACTCTTGCGTTAAACTGTTCTTATAACTGAGCTAAGAACGGTCAAAACCAGAACAGACTAATGAAAAAAGTTTGAAAATGAACCGAACTCATGTGATGCCTAACCGGGAAAACAGGAGGTCTCATAACACAGCTGATAAAACCTCCGTAGGGACTGTAATCTAAATAAAATGAAGGTACAAATATTATAGCATTGGCATAAAAAATAGTATAAAAGTTAGCAGCTCTTTCAAGTTTTTTATTTGATTTCTATAAAGGGAGATAATGTTGCAATTTGCAAATGTTCAAATTGAAATTCAAAATGAAAGTTAAATACGAATATTTAAATGTATTTCATATTTTTCTGGTAAGATAGATTTTCTTGCATGCTGACCTGGAAGCAAAGAAGGAACGTAGATAGTGCCAGAGTCTCGACTCACAAAAAGTCGACTAAGGGAGATTGTCCGGTGTAGACCAATAAGCACCCTGGGGCACCCGAATGGAGAAGAGCAAACAACAGTAACAACAACCGGAAGAGTGTTCATGTCAGGCAGGATGTGGGCTGTAAAACCCAGGATGGAATGTTTAGCAGTCACCCATTCAATCAGTTCAGTCATAGACATATCGACATGGTCCTTTCTATCAATTTTCTATATATTTATTAATTACTAGCACCTTTCCGGTGAGAGGGTTGACGGAATGTATGGCCTTTTGACGTCTGGCGGATATGAATAGAAGAGGAAAAATACTGCACCGGCCTTATAAATAGAACAGGCAGATGATGGTGATGATTTTTAGGGTTGACTTTGACAGAGACTTTTAGAATTTAATTTAAATGCTCAATGTTATTATTTAAACGACCATGATATCACAATACGACATAAAAAAAAATATCTGGCTGAAACATTATGCCATCTGTTAGTTGAAGGTACGCCAAGCGAATCAATCGAGACAATAAGCCGTTCACTGTAGTTACAATATAGCACCAATTACAATTGCAAACGGCGCCACTGTGTTCAGCTTTGTCTGATCGCGGCTGTACTTGCCTACTTGGTGATATACCGCAGTGTACGTATGATTTTACGACTATTCCGTTGCGAAAGAGTTCAATGAGTTCAACAAACCTCTATATTTAGCGTAACGTAAGTAAACAGTTTGCTTAATGCTATTTAGGGGATTTAAAGGCACCTATTCCATGAATTTCTCGAAAGAAATAAAGACCGCGACTGTTTCATTAACGGTAGAGCAAACACTTCCGTAGACTTGCAGGAGAACTTATGGAGATCGTCTATCGCTGGGATTCTCTGACAATTAACAATTCGACGGTACTTAATTACGGTCTGTTTTCATTTAACATAATCAATGGCTTACACAGACTTTGATGTTGGTTCAATTGATTCCTAATAGACTGAGACTGTGTATTTTATTGGTTGAAACATCAAGCCTTTTCTAATGTATTTCTATGTTTTCTCTGTGTAATTGTACATCCATTAACGGTAAAAAACAATTGATGATTTAAGTAGGTAACTAAATATAGTATCGGAAATTACTTCGGTTTGAAACGGCAAAATAATATTTGTAGCAATTCAAAAATGAGAGATATAAAGTGTACTTTTTATACATTAGGATTTCTTTCTATAGTGTTTATTCATTTAACCGTTACTACCGGCTATCACTTTGAGCTGATATGCGGACTCGACTGATACTGAAAAATCCAATAGCTATGCATAAATAATATATTTTTGGGGCACCTTTTTTGGCCAGCATTTAAGGTTCATGACTTCATTTCCTTTCACAGAAGAAAACATCCAACACTCCTTTTAATGTTGTTGTGGAATTAGACAAATTAGTGTGAGTGAAGTAAAAAATACTTATTAATAACCATTTATATTATAAATAATGGAATTCTAGCGACTAATAGGTACCTATTCAAGTTGTTGTTTAGGTGTACATTTTTAGAGGAGATTGCCCTCCGTCAACTCATAACTCAAACACTTGCCACAAATGCCTACTGGGATGCGTGTCGTTCTTAACACATGGATAATGACGTTGGCCTCATCGGAGCGTGTACCCACTCTCGTCCACGCTGATATTCCCCACGCTCGCCCCCGGCTCACCCTCACCACTGAACAGATGCTAGTCTTGTTAACACAAACACAACTCGCCCTAAAATAACAAAATAAAACTACCGCCCCGCCGAGAAAAGCTGCTGCAGCATCATTAGCCTTGAGGAGGATAAATTTAAAAATATAATAGACTACGTAACCCTGTTGTATAGGAGTTATACTTTGTTCACATATTCATTTTTAATTTCGACAAAATGTGAATGGAAAAGTAATTAAAATGACAAGATATTGTCATGATTTAAGTGTTTTGTAACAGATTTGTATCTAACCTTATTTTAATTCTATTGGTTTACTGTGCAGTTCTCTGTTTTTCTTATTATTATCATTATTATTTTTCTTATTTAATGTGCATAGTGCGTCGGGAGACAGCACGTTATCGGATGGCCGAATGTCATGATTTCGTTCTATTTTTAAAATATATAATGGCAACATCGGCTCGAGGACGTGTTGTTTACCAACAAACGAACGAGAGGCATTATGAAACGTATTATCTCTGACCTCAGTTTAGAGAGTATAAAAAAAACGGCGATGTCGGTTGTTGAATCCGAGTCGGATTTTTGAATTTATGTTGTATAATTAATTAAGTCTACATTCTAGAGTTAGTGTGTAACCTTATGTGAGTTCGAATCAATCGAAAGAGAATATAGTTGTATTATTCCAAGAAAGTGAAATTTTATTATAATATAAATTGTAAAATTTTACAATTAGGTATGTTTCGATGTTTTTTTATATACCTAAAAATATGTACAATAAAGAATATATTCTTATTAATTATTTGAGTAACTGGGGCATAGATATCAACATAATGATTTAGCATCATTGACACCCTTTGATCATGTAATGCGACGTTTTCAATTTCGCCGTCAGTAGTGCAGACGAGAGGAAAATTACGAGGAACAACGTGGAACCAATACGACATATAGGTATAATAAATGGTATATTGGTGTGGTGCCAAAATATGCCTTCGAACGAATAAACTAAATTCTATTTCGGTTCGGTATTATAAAAGAATTAGCTTAATTTGCTCAATTGATATTGGGTACGAGCGGGGGGGATTACCGCCTTTCGCCGGCATTTCGCCTACGCTCGCATGGCCGGGGAACGGTTTCGGTGAGATTTCTTCCAGTGAATATTATTTTGCGTATTAATATTCAACAGTTTGCAACGGAGCGGCTCTACGTGACCGAGAGAGTATTTACAATGCTTAGCGAAGCGCGAACCCTCCGCATCCAGGCACGAGACACCCCCCCTGCCGGGTGATGTGCCGATTACATGCATATGGATAATCCACTACTTACGGTACAGTCGACGTTGTTTGTCTTTTAAAATTGTTTAACTAGGCACAGGCGGGTAAACACGTAGGTAAGGTACCTTTACACACTCAAGGGGGCTAGAAGGCACAGTGGCTAAACTAAGCAACGTTCGATAGGGTCCGTAATTGGATGGTTTAACAAAATTATTTTATCTCGAGTTCCTGTGTGCTTTCGAAAGCACGTTAAGCCATGCAGCAGGCCAGAGTGGCGGGCGTTATGTATGTATGGCCCATTCTATTCATCCGTCCATAGGGAAGGCCTGTGCGCAGCAGCGGGGATTTAAGAGCTGGTGATGATGACACACTCACATCATAATACAAAGTAGTCAGGAGCATTGAAAACATGTTATCGTGTTTTAAAGAAACTCTTTCTTTAAAGAAGTGCATATGGAGAAGTTTTTAATAAATACATTGGATAGTGCTAAACAATGTTTCGAAACAATCGTCGTTTATGTGCTGTTTTATCATTATTATATTAACCATATGAAAAGTTCGTACTAATTATATTGATATTAACTGTCCCAAATTAAAAGAATTATTATCTTACCTAAATATATAATTACTATTCAAAGCAGTACCTACTTGAAAAAGTACCTGTACCTACTGAAAAATCTTACAAATTGTATGCGTGTACGCTACTCCTGGAATTTTACTTTGTAGTGATTAACTTTTTACGAGCACTTTCCACTAGTCGAGTACGTACACGATGTTAATGTGCTGAATTAGAACAAACCATTTATTATTCATGAGATCACGGAATCATTGTCAATACTAATTATTTAGCGTAAAATTAATCATTTCAAAAATAAAAAAGTATATAAATATTATGTATTATACATAAATAATTGATTTGACATAAAAAACACTTCAAAAGGTAATCAAATAAAACAGGATAAATCGGTTGTCAGTTAGACTATGGTTTGCAACCACGAAGACGATTTATTTAGTGGACCTAAAAACGGACAAGAATGTATCGTGATATACATACAGGAATGCTTTTATCAATCTTAATGAATCTAAATTGCCAAGTGAGCGGGCCCGTATTGAGAGAGCCGGCTGGTCGCCATGGGTCCACGAGTGTCCACGACAATAGACAGCATTCAGCGGCGCTCGTAAATAGCTGAAATAGCCGCCTTCCGGTCATTCTGAGCTGTCGCACGTTAGCCTTTACGTTACGTACTGTCGATCTAAAAGCTTATATTATACTACTGGTCGCCCGCGGCTTCGCTCGCGTTAATGTCGGTAGTTATATAGCCTATAGCCTTCCTCAATAAATGGACTATCCAGCTCAAAAAGATTTTTCCAATTTGAACCTGTAGTTTCTGAGATTAGCGCATTTAACCAAGCAACCAAACAAACAAACTCTTCAGTTTTATAATATTAGTACAGAATTATAGATTCACCCACCATTTCGAACCCAATTACCTACTGCGCTTTACACGGCTACTCACGTACGTGTAATGGCGTTGTGAATCTATACCTTGATCTCAGAATTAAAGTAATCAATTTGGAGACTCAAGATATAATGGGAATTGTCACAGTCATTATTAGCAATCTTTATAATAATATATTATACATCAATATGGGGTTTTGATGATTACGAATATTCATATGGGTTTTATCGTATAGAATCGTCTACAAGCGAACATGGGTAAGCTAATTCTCGCTATTTTTGAACCATGAAAAAGCTCGGGGTAACGTACATTTTAGGTCTACACTTATCTCTGACATCTGGACTTGTGAGCACAGTTCATCTTTAGAACGACTCGTGAACAGTTTAGCGAGGTGGTATTTTTTACATTAAGATTATATCAAAAAACATTCCCCACCGACATGATTCCCCACAATTCTCCCATTCTCCCGATAGTCTTCTATCAATAGTTATGGCGTTTGCTTAAAGCAAAAAACCTCGATTTTAGGATAGGTAACCAAAAGTATATAATGTAATCAAACTCGTCAACGAATCAGATAAGTCTAAGTCACCGAATCAAGCCCTATCCATCCTATCCTAATCCATGTATTATTGACAGTTCAAAGTGATAAATGGCTATCGTGTTTCGGTGGTCATGCAAGCCGGGCAGGGTCTTACAGATGATTATTTGATGGCCGCCTTGGTCGAATGCTCAGATTGCTGGGTATTGGCCAAGAGGTCCCGGGTTCGAATCCTGGTAGGGGCAAACTTTGTGATGACCACAAATGTTTGTTTTCGAGTCATGGTTGTGTATATGTTTATGTAGTATATTTTCAACATTTATATACATAATTATATTAAAAATATGTCCGTCATCGAGTATCCATAACACAAGTGCTTAGGCTACTTATGTACCTATCATATTTGTTGAGATGAATCTTGTCAGTATTAAACATAGTAACTGCGTGTAAGTTTTAAAGTTGTAGATACATTCTCTGGTTAATATATTATTTGGATAAGATGCGGAACAGACTTCTGTTTTCTATTTAATATAAAAAAATCTCGTGTCACAGTGTTTGTTATCAAACTCCTCCGAAACGGTTTGATGAATTTTGATGACATTTTTTGTGTATATTTAGTAGGTCTGAGAATAGTCGTAGACTACTTTTAATACCCCTAAGGTGATAAGGGCAAAACATCCGTTCGCTAGGTAAGCTAGTAGTCTAATAAATCTAATTACTGAAATTGGGCGATTCACAATAAAATTGGATTACCTTATCAGTGTAGTTTAGTTTCCCATGCAATAGTCGTGATTCATGACGTCGAAGGACAGTTTTGCTTTGGAAGTAAGAGAAATTATTTTTTTTTGTTCGTTAGCATGTTACGAATGCATACCAAGTGCGTGTGTGCTCACCGCAGCGATGGACGGTCCCATTCGCCATATAACTAACTAATGTGCGGGTGAAACTACTCACGGCACTGATAATATCGCACGGTAAAATAACTAACACAGATTAGAAGTAAGTGTAATTATTTATAACGCTGTTGGGATTTAAAAGGCAGCATGGGACAATCGGGTAGTTATTCGTTTATTATATCCAAGTTAAAATAACGTATTAAGTAAATTAGAATACCAAAACGACGATTCCTAATAATATTTGGCAACAATGTTTCTTCTTTCATCATGACCAACTTTTTAACGTTCGCACTGCTAGGGCACAGGCTTCCCCTATGGATAGAAATATATATGGAGAATAAGCCATAATTTACTACAATGCTCCAGTGCGGATTGTTAGGTATTGGCGACTGCAGCCGAGATCAACAGCTTAACATCCCTTCCGAAGCACCGAGTAACTCGAGATAATAAATATTTTGGTTACTTATCCAATGACCGGCCTTAGCGAAGATTACTTAGTTTCCCAACCGCAGACCGAGCGAGCAAAGCCTCTACGCTATCGAGCTCCTTTTTTCTTTGGTGACAACGTGTAATACAACTATTAAATTAAGTTTTTTTGTCTCCAATTTATCCTACCTAGTAACTTTCTGTTGCGTGTTTGTGACCCCGTGTATGACTGTATGTACTTTGAGTATGTGTGTACTTGTGAGTTTGTGTACGTGTTTAACAAAATAACTGCTAGTCTAAGAAATAATTATGTTGAAAACAGTGTGCATTATTATATTCTCAGGCAATACTCCTGATAATATAATTGCACACTACAAAAAACGACTGTAAAAATACTAGCTTGCCACCAAGATGCCAGCCAAGACTAGAAAGATTATGTTGATATTGATTTGCTAGCAAATTTAATCGGCTGCCAATACACATCAATTTCTATAACTGGCTTCATCTTATTACGTCACTCGCCTCAATTAACAGAGACGTAACAGCTCAACCGATACATGATATTATAGAAGCCCTGAAAATGCCGGTTAATTACAGCAGTGATATTAAGCTAAATTATGTATTCATTGAAGGGTGTGATATGCTACCGCAAACATGCTGAATAACTTTTCTCTCGAGCTATTATTATTTAAGAGTGTTCTAATTTTTATTATAAAGTTGATCGTTGAGTACCAGCTTTAAGCAAATTTAATTTGCATGCAGGAAATTAATTTCCATTTATTTATTAAAGAAAACGAATCTGAACAAAAGTTTGTGGAGTGTAGGAAACGGGGTCGGGCGACTGAAATTCAGAATGTTCTTAGAACGTAATTTAAGTAAAATCACATTACCAACATACCTACTTATTCAATATAATTTTGAGTTTGATAAATTCTTATTTATATGTAATTATCAATATTATCATCTTTTTCCTGCGAGTGTTAGTGGTGAATAAATATAAAAAAAAGAGTAAATGAAAGGACTAGGGATGTCGAGAGGTCGATGAATAGAGAGAGTGACTGGGATGGCAACAATCTAATCCATACAGCACAAGGTTTTGGCTTAGGTTTTACAGCCGGCCGCCTGCTTGCCCCAGACCCTTTCTAGGTATGGTACCTTATCTGTACCTTTCGGGTGCCCCAAGGTGCTTATTGGTCTAAGCCGGAAAATATTGGACTATACAACTGAGTACTGTCACATTCGCACCCAGGGTATGGAAGGATACATACATACATAAATCACGCCTATATCCCCGAAGGGGTAGGCAGAGGTGAACTAGCACCCATGTTTCGCCAAATATGTCAAGTCCCATGTAATAGGTGGCGAGCCTATTGCCATTTTTCGGGCACAAAAGTCGCAGTACATTGCTAGCCTAGGTGGTATAGGAGGAACGCTGCTGCCCATTCCTAATCATATTCAGATTTATCCTTAGTCGCCTTGTACGACACCCACTTGGGGTGGTGACAATTGTATTCTACTTTGCCGTCACCACGCGACTGGAACGCGAAGGATACATTCTCATAATAAATAAATGTAAATGACGGACATAATATGTTACAATAGGTACGTAAAAATTCAATAAATAAGGTAAATAACCATGGCTAAGGACCAAATTTCTGTGTTCATCACACAAACAATTGCCTCTAGCCCGAACCCGGGACCTCTTGGCTGATAGCCAGCGATCTGACCATTCAACCAAACCGGACGTCAAGTAGCAATATTCTTTCTTTATAATATCTAGGTATGTGTATCAGATTTAAATAATTTTCATAGAAAGCTCCCACATCGCACTGCTGCACGCTCAAATTAAGTCTAATAATAAATATATGGCATAAAAATAAGAAGTTATTACAGTTATAAATTACATCGCCTAAATGACACGAAAGAATTCCCGCTGATTGGTTTCGAAACAACTTCAAAGATATATCTTTGTTGTGAGTTATTTTTGGTGTCAACACATTTCATACACAGCCGCTGACAAAACTAATAGGTACGTCAAAATTTTTTTTATTATTACATATTAAGACGCGAAGTCGGCGCCAAAAGATGTTCTTATTTATTGAATTTTTTTTGTTAGATATCAATCATGATTACATTGCCTACTTTTAAAAATAATATTAATGCCGGCACATCTTTGAGTAAAGAATTTAAATATGTAATATTGAAGTAACATTGTAACGACAAATAAAGAATATTTTAACAGAATTTTGTTTTTTACAAACTAAGTATATAAAGATGTCCCGGACTCCAGCCCGGCTAGCATGACCACCGAAACACGTTATGATATAGCAATTTATCGCGTTGAACGTACAAAACTCATTGGATTTTCGACATTTCAAAGCGATAAATGGCTATATTTTTATGATATATCTTTAGAGGCTTATTCAATTATTCTATTCAGGCTTATTCAAGAGTTGAAAATCAATGATTTTTGACTGTTCAACGCGATAAATGGCTATATCATATCTTGTTTCGGTGGTCATGCTAGCCGGGCTGAGGCACTGGCTTTCCCTACGTTCAGGAACAAACTGAGAAAACTCAGGCCAAAATATATCACGATGGCCCAAATAGGATTGGTTTGGTAATTTGGTAACATAAATAGGTGACCAGCCTCAGTCGTCTAATTTGCTCTTCTTCGGCATTCAATGGATTCATTGAATTCACGGATTCTGTATGTATCTAGAAATTATTTAAGGTTTACCGACTTATCATTCTACCGTTGACAGTCGCTTAATTAAGAGATTCTAATAGCGCGATAATGTCCAATTGTTTGCGATACTTTTATATTCAAAGGTGATTAACGGGAGATTGTGCCACGATTAATTAGTAAAGCGGTTGAGCTGTGCACGGGATTTGTTGGGAAAAAGCTCCAGTGCTGCATGACGGCTGCTCAGCGGTGTGGCGCACACGAGCCTGCGATCCGCGCGCACCAATCTTTTTAACTGGACCAGAGTACACCCCATTTTTCAGGTCGCTGGTCCCTTTAATTAACCTTTTTATTTTTCAATCCGTCTGAATTTAATTGGAGTGTTAAACATTAATTAATATGATACAGGGTGTGCGTGGGAAAACTGAGCTGCCGATAGCTTTGCTTATTAGGATTTAGTTAAATTTAAAACAAGAGGTACCTATAACATCACTGTAATCCAAAAAAGGCAGCCAGGTAGTCCATTTAACTACTGAAGCATTATATGACGGCATTTTTCTGCAACAGAACAGACCCGGCCGAATGGTAAGAGTAACTAATACTCTAATGACTTAAAATTGTGAACTGCCAAATGAAAAATCAAGGTATATTTTATATAAAATTATATAACCAAATTCGAGATGCTATCTGAAACGATGTCAGAGGAGTAAACACGATTTCAGAGAAAATACATCCTACTTCAAGGCATCTGGACCGGTTTGAGCACAATACGGATAGTACAGCTTTCTACTATTCCCTTGGATTCTCAGATTTTAAAATTAGGTCTGCATCTGTGAAGTGATAGATAATTCTAAGACGTATCGACAATTGATTACCTACGTATACCTACCTGCATTATACTGCATACATTGATAAGACGCAACTATAGGTACTGCGTAGGTATTGCTAGATTATGTGTTTACTTGGGCGTCGAAGGGACATATCTAAGGTACTAAATAAATTACAGTTTCAGCGATGGGCGTTCGGTGGCTCTGGACGAGAAAGTAATCCTGGGTGACAGGCGCGGCCGGCCCTGGGACCATCACCTACGGGAAATATTGATCTTATTTGAGCTTGATTAACTCGGACGTTGTCGGCGTGCTAATAATATCCCGACTCTGGCACTGATCCAGCCGAGGCTTAATAGTAGGTACTTCGATGCACGACAACATTCAAAGGTGACACTGTTACTTTTGATTCGGTTTGATAACAATCAGAATTGTCTTTGATAGAAACCACTTCATTCATATTTTATTAGAAATCCTGACATCCATATTGTGATCTATCTATACGAGAACACATTCTCGTTGGGCAGCAAAACAAATTTTCCCTCTCCGTCCTAAGAATCCCACTAAAACCTAATCATAAGTAAATAGAAGCGAGACAGAGGACTATTAAATTTTCGGGCAGATGGCTCAAAGGTCGTTGCTACGCTTTCGTCGTGATCAAATTATGAGATTGTATTACTCAAGCAACCATGAAAATCTGTACCAAAATAAAACAATTTGAGTATACGTAAGGCATATCAAATAAAATCCATCCAGTAAATTCATACCACACACGAGAACGCCACAGAAACAGACTATCTCGCGGACCCATTTCAAACGTAAATCCCATTGCATTAGGCTGCTTATCGTAGTAAACCTATCTTTTATGGAAAACATACCTACTCGAGGGAAATATGTGATGTAATCATTTTGTGTTTTATGGTATGAGTATAGAGATTAGGGATTCATTTGATAAAGGGATGATATTTACAAGCTTGGGTAAATCAATATTAAGATTATAATATGTATTACATAATTTATACATAAATCACGCCATGACGCCACGAGTCTAGGTATGTCCTTGAGAGGATACTATGACAGTATAAGAAAAGTAAAGAAACACCGTACCTATACCTTTGTGAATATTTTGAATATTCAAACCGTTTAGGTATATATTTTTTGATATAATACAATAGACTTTTAGAAATGCATGCGTAATTACTGATTTATAAATATTCTACTTTTATGATAAGTAATGAAAAGCAATGTAATTTCAATATATGAAATCAATCTGGTAATATTAACAATAATTTCCCAACTCTATTTTCTATCCTGAAAATACACTTAATATGAATGTCCAACTGATAGGTAGGATGTAATTTCAGACAGTTTAACCAAGTCATATTTAATACGTATAAATTATGAACATCACAAAAATCTGAGTGAATTGAAGCCTACAGTGAATTTATTAACACTACAGAGGCCAAAACAGCGGAGGTTGTGTCAAAAAATCATGATTAGTTCAAAAATAAAACTCTTGTTTAATAAAAAATGGTAGGTACCAGGGTACCACCTATGTCCGGTGGGAAAAAAGTAATGACCTATCAATATGCCAGAATAACGCGAGGCTTCACGGTATCGCACAAAGTCTGTCCATTATAAAATGCATATAAAACTTTGCTTTATTAAAACTGCGCAAGACTCAACTTCCTTCGTTTGTGATGGTAACAATAATGTATGACAATTTGTAGCTGTACAGTTTTGTACTCTGAGCACGCGCCAGTCAAGCGTCAATGCCATGGTTGGTTACCATATAGAAATAAACATGAACACGGGGCCAACAAACCAAATGGTTTAAATTTAGCACCATATTGCTTGGTAGGCTTATTGGTGCAAAAAGCATAAATACTAAAGACGCACAAACAATTGTGTTGGTAAATCTGTAGCGCAAACATACCTAGTCATATGTTACGGTATTTTGTCGCATCAAAATATATAATAGGTATTGTGAATGAATCCGCCAGGTTGTAGAGTCTGCCAAATTATCCGTAAAATAGACATTTGAAAATAAATTAACAAAATCGGAACAACGAAAAGAATACGAAAAATTTAATTACTTGTAATTTTTTATTAGGGTAAGCAAGGCAGATATGAGTTAGATCATGCTAAGTTCACGGCATACTAGGTATATTTAATTCCTTCATCCGTCAGTGGCGAAAAAATCATAATCATATTTTTTGTAACGACATGCAAAGGTTAAACAATACTTAAGGCTATGGCATAATTATTTTGCTAATTTTGTGAATATCTTACTATATGAGATGTTAGAATAGTTACCTTTATCGTGCTTAAAATTACATTTATTGCTCAAGCGTGGGTCTCCAATGAAGCAACTGGAGAAATGCAAAGTCGTTGATGAATTCAATATAACAATTTAAAATTTCAAGTCCAAAATACCTACACGTAGCTAATGAGCCACCATTACACTGAATCTTAATTCCGGTAGGGAAACCACTAAACCACTGTGATGATCACAGACATTTCTGTTCTCTAGTTATAGTCGTTTATGTTTATTCTCATATTATTGATTGATGTTGGTATTAAGCCGCTATTTCGAAACCTTCGAGGAAAAAGACAGGTTTCCTCATAATAGAATTTCTCCGCCAACTAGTATCCAAACCGTATAACTCAAGCACTTATGCTATTTGGGTTAGATGATAGGTGTAAGTGCAAGATAATTGCGCCCAATATGTCAAAAATTTTACCTACCCACATGTTCAATCTATTATTTTAACGTACATACATATTTGAAAATGTTATAGTTGCAAACCGCGCAAAAAGCAGGATATAAATTTTTTGCCTGACTATAATTTCTAATTTATATATTAATAACAAAATCTAACGACTCAAATAAACGTTGCGTACATTCCCATTACCATTGCTACCTTGCATACAAAATACCGGGTTTCTATAATCATAAATTTAGTTAGGTACTAACATGTCTCTAATCTGCATCTTCAAAATTAACCATCAGTCTGTGTATAGAATCCCGGCACAAGTTAATATTTATAATTTAAATATATTACTAGACGACAGGGCATTATTTTATAAAGATATAATTCAAAGATAATTAGGTTACTTTTATGCACATGACATCTGGCACCGATGCATACATATAAAGCAAGTACCTAATGATGATCGCATTCACATGCGGAGTGCTTAAAATTCAAAATGGTAAATACCAGTAAGGTTGGAGTTCCTGTATCGATGACATTGCCGTTACTCACCTGTAAATAAAGAGAGATAAATATTAATACAACAGCAAAAGAAAATTCTTTACCGATATAACACTTCCGAAACACGTTTGAATAAAAATTTAGATCCCTCTTTGGATACGAGGTATTCTCTCATTGTTAATTCATTATTTTTACCGAAGTACCTACCCATTTGGAAGTTATAGAAATTTTATTCCTAATCTAATCTCATTTTTCTGTCCTTAACTCATAAAATTCTGAAGATTAACAATTGACCTAACACTGAACGAAACCCAGTGAAACGAAAGCGAGGGGAGGAACACCCGTAAAATGTTATATGCAAGTCATCGTTCTAATCAAAATTTGATTGCCGTTAAGGAAATGATTTTTCATCATTATTAAAACTTTTGCTATTACACATACCATACCTAGAAAGGCAGGTATTTTGTGTATATTTGCTTACTTTTTGTAAACTTTTGGGTTTCCTCGAAATGTTATCTTTTTTGCCGTGTGGTGAAGACTGAACAGAATACATCGGCACCAAACCTCTACAAGACAGCTATGTGTTATACAAGACTACTTACCCTTAGTTGTCTTGTATAACACATAGCTTAAACAGCCAATGAGAAATAGGCAGCAGCGTTCTTGTTATACCACAAAACAATATACGTGATCGTGCCGTGTATGTTTTCTTTTTAATCGAGAACACATTAGCGTACTCTGGAATTCGCAGTAGGTAAGCCATTCAGTTTTGCTAAATTCGTTGACGTGTTATCTATTCTTCATAAAGAGCGCATGTTTACGTCTCGACCAGAAAAAGCAGCACCAGTGATCAAAACCAGACGGATACAAATATGAGATATGAGGCGGACCGAAATAAAATTGTTTAGAAATGATCGATGTGTTATACTTTGTAGCCGATTGGTTGAATGTTAATTTGGAACGGTCTCGTTAAAATTGATCGTGTGTACTGTACGTGTTGCGTACAAGATAAATGGTGCATTTCCAGTCTCAGGTATTACATGACGGGATCGTGTGCGGGTGGGCGGGCGGCCGCGGGCGCGGTGGCGGCGAGCGAGAGGCGCCGGCCGCGGAACGGGCATCGTCTCCGACTCTGGCAAGCGCCCAAATATTTTTCGTGCGCCAAGCTTGGCTGGGATAAGGCACCCTATTCACCTGAATCGGTAGGTATACTGGGCCGATCGAGATGCAAAGACTTCCCAACATCGGTTTGTATTCCGAATGACGGTTTTATGATATTATCTATTTAATCAAGCCATGTGGCGAAGACAGAGCAGAATAAAATTGTCACCACCCCCATCTCTCCCACGAGTGGCGTACAAAGCGACTAAGGGTAAACGCAGCTAAGAGTGATGTGCAGCAGCGATGCTCTTATGCCACCTAGAAATGTACTATTTCCGCGTCCGATAAATGGCAATAGGCTCGCCACCTATTACATGGGACCTAATTTAGCTGGCGAAACGTGGGTGTTAGTTCACCTCTGCCTAGTCCTTCGGGAATATTGGCGTGATTTATGTAGGTATCTATTTAAGCAAGAAATTATTCTCTACGCCAGGAGAGGTAAACATATTATAAATAAATAATATCCATTATTCTACTAATATTAACGTATTTTTTGTTTGATAAATTAATTAGTATCGCTAACAATCAGCTTAACATATCCCTGCTACAGAGTCATATATTATCGAGAGTTAATTTGACCTCGACACGATTATTAGGGTTCGTATAGGTATAATAAGTGACGTGCGGAGAAGCATCGAGCTCGCTAACAAGGGAGAGATACGCGCCGTAATTGTAACAGGCAATTATTGTTATTTTGATACCTACTTTCTGCCGCAACACAAAAAGCTGGCTCATTTCTTGAGAAATTGGATTATAAGACTCAAAACAATGCTTTGTTTTTTGTCAATTGCCTGTAGGTATTATAACTTAAGTCTAGGCGGAGTCCCATCTGCCATTTTTTTTTTAATCAATATCAATCTGAAAGATAAGTGCTGAGTGTTATAATACTCTTCGCTGATTTTTATTTCCTACCATAACAATAATTAACCAAATGAAATAAAAATACAACACAACCAACTGTGTCCCAAATATCGGATTTAAATAAAAAAAATGCTCTTATACCTAGGCCAATGCTCCATCTGGTTTATTTAGGCAATTCCAACATGAGCAATTTCTAGAGTAATAGTAAAAAAAGTACCTAGACGAGAGCAATAATAAAAATAAACCGAAATAGACAGAGATATCATCCTCAGCATTCTTCAATAAAAAAGTGCCACTTATGCACATTTCTACAATCTGCTAGTATCTATTTTACTTACAAGCTATTTGTCAACTACGATAAGATCCAACAAAAAAAACTATAACAGAGACAAATCGAAGACGCGACTAGGAAACGTGATATCACCTCCAACGGCTGACATGTCACGTTCAAAATTAGTCTCGTCCATTTTGTCAGTCACAGAGATTACCCACAATATTAAACACGGGCTTTAAGCTCCAACTACTAACCCCTTGGAGAAGCTAGTCCAATGTTAGCAATTTAGTGAAGATTAATTACAATGCGTAAGTGTCTTGCTCGTCTCCTGAATCATAAAACGAAGGAATCCCTTTGACGTTTCCAGATTATTACATACAGCAGCTGGCTGGATATATGAGTTTACATTACACACGAACATCCCAGTATTGCTTACATTCCAAACCGCTAATTAACATATAAATGGATTGATTTGGAATTCAAAATATAACAATTGTTAGGTCTATTTTGGAGTTGGTAGTATAGTTAACCTTACACATAATTAAGTTTGTTGTTATGAATTTAATTTATCGCAATAATGTCATCTTTAACATTATGGGTCAATATTAACGATGAAGTACTTAACTAATGGGTGTCGTTGGTAGGTCAACGAAACGTTGAATAGACTCAAGCAGTGAAAAAGGACCTGATGAGATGACGAGGATGGAAAACTAAAAACTAATTGTTAATGTGGGTACCTACCGGGCAATTATTAAGTATTAAATTTCCGATACCATTTTAACTATAACTGCACCCTATTCTGCCAATTTATGATTTTAAATCTTGTAATTTGTCTCAGAAAAATAATTTTTTTTTAGAAAAAATATATTTTCCGCTGAACAATAATAGCAGAGAATATAATTATTTTTTCCACGTATTACTTCACATGTTTCTTAGCAGCAGCATAAGCAACTACCATAAAAATAGTTTATTACTAATGCGTACCTAAGGTACGACACGTCATAGAAAAATTAGAAAATTGACGTGCCTAATGGAAGATTTTATCCCCGAAGAGTTAGACAACTAGGTGACTTAAACCCGTCATTTTTAAACTTTTGCTAGGTGGTAAAAGAGGATAAATTCAGTTACCTACTTTTTAGGTGTTTGTTGTTAACAGGGGTTTTCAATGTATTTTTGACACTACCATATTCATAACCGTGAAACATATTTTACTACTGCGGTAGGTAAAACAAACTATGCAATCACCGTATTATCTATAATAAAGTGGAATTTCTGTTACTCGCTCCATTACTTTAGTTGTGCGGTGAAAGAGATTACAGAGTTTCCGACGGTGGAGGCGAGTAAGGCGAACCGGCAACTACTACTCTAGGAACTGGTTCACCTTCACATACCCAATGATTATTAAATACTTATTCTCTATTTTATCTACATTTCTAGTTGATATATTATAAACAATCCTATTAATACAATTTTTAACTTCATATGCTCATATTTTAATGAATCCCCAAGTCAAAATAAATAGCCGATTAAAATTATAATTTACGAAGTATAATGTTTAAATATCTTCATTATAACAACCATTTATCATAAGTATACGAGTTAATGACACCATTGTATGTTTATAATTGTTTCAACATTCAAGATAGTACAGCACGATATTGTACCTATATGAAATTTAAATAAGACGATAATTGCAGCGATTCTCGTATGAAATGCATAAACATTAAACGATAGAGTGCAAGCAAACAGAATCATTCTCGGTGCGCTGCACAAAAGCTCACAAAGCAGGGGTTCATTCAAGGCCCATGAGTATGGAAACATTGAAAACGCTTCCTTTCACTAGGGGTTTTGAAGTTGTGTGTGCGGATGCAATCAAAGCCCGCCAAACAGCTGTAGATATACGCCGCCCGCTGCAAAAACGCGGGAGCGCCGCGAACACAGACCGACGACCTCGCTCAACAAAAATTAATGAATCACATGCCACTGCCGCCAAACTATCAACATGTACTATATTTATTTATTAACCGTTGACTTGGGAACAAAGATACAATAAAATAAAATCTAGCAATGTCTGTTCATGATATCACTGGTCATTAACTATTGTTATTGTGAACTGTGTGATGGTTACAAAGAATCGCAATCCTATAGATAAGCGTGACCTCGTTATCGGTTAGAAGCACGCAACGAACATGGGCAATCAATCGTAAACACCAGGAACTGTTCTTAACAAACAAACAAACAACTTATCTCACACGAATAAGTGCATTTAGCTTGTTGTAAGCCATTACTAAAGGCATAAGTACTATTTTTAGGCCACGTTGCTTTAATAAGTTTAGGAGCAATGTGTGCCTTAGTAGGTAATCATTGATAACCTTGTAAAATTATATTAAATCTTATAACGAAAGCGAGACGCCATTACCGTCATAAAACAGGTTTTATTTACAATATCGCTTCACTTTGTTCCACGAGCGTAGTCTTCGTAATATCCTGTTAAGGCATCCTTTTGTATAATAAAGACATTCTCGCAAGATTTTGCGATATACAAACAAAGTATTAAAATGAACATGAAGCTTAAAATGCAACTTGCAGTTACCTAAACAGCAAGGAGAGGTGGTGAAAGAGAAAACGCACCAGTACGTACACAGAGAGCTTATTGCATAAGCTCGCGAAAACTTGTGGATTGTGGTTGTGGATATACCCGACATGAAGAATTCGTAGTAAGATATCAATAGTATTGTTAAATGAAATGTTAAATGAAATGAAAATATGTATTGTTTATTCATATAAGGCATCATTACATACACTCATGAATCTTCAAAGAAATAACGTTAAACATTGGAAACGAATAAGTAGGCACCCTATTTAATAATCCCTATTATTTATGCCTGAATCCGTTAACCTATTCCAATCAGCAATTTACATGAATAATTACGAACAGACAACTATATCTCATATTATAAATGAGTTATTGTGCCATGTAAACACTTGTTTTTGTGCAGGGTGGTGACGGCAGAAAAGAATACAATACTTAGTCACCATCCATCCCGCGGGTGCCGTACAAGGCGATTTACGTGCCCGTAAATCGCAATATAGGTGCTGGCAATAGGCTCGCCTCCGTCATAATTAGGAAACCGTGGGTGTTAACTCACCTCTGCCTTCCGAGGATAAATATGTGTGATTAAAGTATGTATGTATGTAATTATTTTTAGTGTCGTGGTTGTTATAATAATAAAAAGCTTATGGTTTGAGTTTAGGTGATAAAATACACAATAAAAACTAGAGTACAGACCTACTACATTCACAAAAAGAACATTAAAATGTATTTTGTATAGTAAAAGACCCCTTTTCGTCGACGCATTTCACAGATTTATGGATAATACATCTAAGTGATGCCATAAATATGTTATGATCGAAGTCTCACACGAAAAGCATCTTAGCCTCAGTAGTAAATCTGTTTTTTCCCAGTCGAAGATTACAAGTTGGCACGAGACGACATACTTAAAATATTAGACGCGTACACCTATATCAAATTGACAGAGGAAATGTAAATCATATGTAATAGCTCTCTAGTCGTGGACATTCGTCTGATACGACGGCATTTAGCTCGGTATCTGTGGCGGTGCCTGGAATGCGGCCAATTTGTCCAAAAACATTTTTGTCAAAGCTTCGCATGCATTGCAATTGAATATCAAAAGTGACATTTGATGCAAAATAGAACTAACTACGCGTGTTACAAGAACATGCAAAAATTACAAGAATTTTGAGTAGTGAAGTAGACAAAATTATTAGTGAAAACACATTTCGTAGGTGTTACAAGTTTAGTTTTGGGTTTTATAATACATGTATACTAAATCAGGCCTATATCCTCGAAGGGGTTGAGCAGAGGTGACTTAAACACCTACTTTTCGCCAATTAGGTTAGGTCCAATGTAATAAGTGGCGAGACTATTGCCATCTATCGGGCACATAAATCGCAGTAGGTATATTGCTAGGTGATCTAAGAGGAATGCTGCTGCCCATTACTCACCGTTGTCTTTACCCTTAGTCACCTTGTACGACAAGAGGGGGGTGACTATTGTACCTATTCTGCCATGCCGTCACCACACGTCTTATTTATCATCGATATTATAATAAAATAAATAAAGCTGTACTTCATAAATAATAAATGAACAGAATATACCTAATAAAGTCACCACTACAAGGCAACCCACCTGGGTTGCCGCGGTATTTGGGTTTGCCACCTGGAGTGACTTTATTAGACAAGAATTGTAGTACTGCTGCCAAACAAATGACTATACTTAATTGTGATTTTCTTCACAACTGTTCTATTTTCAACGCAAATTTTAACCACAAATATTTTACACCTAATTATCAATATTTGGGGGATGATGTTGCTCACGTCCGTAGGACTTACCACCTTTTCCTAGGCCCACCCTACACGTGTCCCCCGGGTGGTGCCAAACGAGCAACAACGCCGAGTCGCGGGCGCACAGTGGTCCGGATTTAACAAAATGCGGCCCTAGAGATAAAAGTCATCAAATTGGCTTGAAAAAATTCCATATAATAGGAAATCAGATTAATAATAGAATTTACTATGACCATTTTTCATTATAAGCAATGGAACTTGGTAAAAAAAAATCGGATCGAAAAAAATGTATGGAGTAAAACTATTTTTTTTTAAATTCTCGATGTGTACACAAGTGTTCATGATATTAGTACTTTTATATCAATGGGTGATGCTTATTCTTATATTCGATAAAGAAATTTCAAACAGGAACTTGCAGTCTTGGCGGTAATACCGATCTGAAGTTACAATATTATAATTATGATTATATTTGACATTAAAGGTTTTTGTTGCTTATTTTCTCAACCAGTATTACAGTTTATCAATAGGGATGATGACAGAATTCACAAAAAAGTCCTTAAGAGGACAGAAACTATATAGGAAACCACAACTTAGTATTCTGTTTCTCGTACCATAGTAAGCATTACTGATGCATTAACATATCACTCTGTTTAAGACATTCAATTCTTGATTTGTTCCATCTCTTTCATCTATACATCTGTTTCACATCTGATTCTATCTCTTTCACTCTTTACTCAATACTCTGTCTTTTTCATTCAATACTCGATCCTGATTGGCCGAATAAGATCGTTGAAACTCATGCTAAGTGAAAACCTATGAATCACATAAAACAAACGGGATATCGTAGTAGCGCATCATTCGATATCCAACTTTTGAAGAAACAACTACTGAAACGCTCCTGAATAACCTACCAATTCAAATCATGGCTCGATTTTGCACTTACCTGGACTTCTACGTATTACTACGGGAAGGGGACCTCAAGGACCACAAACGACTTCATCAAGCAATTTTGGACTGCATTTCATTCGAAATTACACACGAAGATTCTGAGATGTTATCGAAATTTGCAAGAACTTTCACAGTCAACTTAAACCGCAGATGGATTGCGGCACATAGAGTCCAGAAATCATTCATGAACAAACATAAGGAGTGGTTAGAAACAAGAATCCAGTGGCCGAAATGTAAATCCGTCAACCTCAATGAAGCCTTTGAAGAATATGTAAATTATGAAGAAGTTAACGAAGAAGATCAACGTTCAGCCGAACCATCAGGCCGCAATGAGCTCGTAATTGCATCAACTTCCACCTCACGTGAAACGGGAACTTCTACTGAAATTCAAACAAGAAAACCATTTACAGACTTGGGGAATAAGCAGAAGAAAAGGCGGTCGGGTTCATTAATTGACTATCCAGAAGAGTTGTGTTTTGCTTTGCTTGCAAAACTTAAATCTAGCGGGAAGGACGTACTTGCCCGAATCATCAATCATCACATAAAAAATCCTGAAGAAGTTGAAGACGTTCATTCATATTTAAACAAGAAAGAAAAGAAGGATACAATGCAAGAAGATCAAGCTTTGGCTCTAACGACATCATTGGACCTATCAAAGTGGAAGTACCTAGCTTTAAGGTCTGCGATCTCACATTGCAAGAGTTCTCTGCAGTTTCCATCATACCACAAACTATTAGAAGCTAAACAAAGATGCTATCCAGATTCCA
The DNA here is from genome assembly GCA_963931975.1 of Cataclysta lemnata. Classification (NCBI taxonomy): domain Eukaryota; kingdom Metazoa; phylum Arthropoda; class Insecta; order Lepidoptera; family Crambidae; genus Cataclysta; species Cataclysta lemnata. The sequence goes on along the minus strand of OZ008344.1, from coordinate 9,897,136 downwards.
GAGACATTGAAATATCAGAAGCCGGAGTTAAAGTTAACCTACAAGCACTTCTTAATTTGACTAGTCAAAGGATCCTGCAAGTTGTTGGTGATACCTCCAATATTTCCAGTGGAAGTTTGAAGCTTACTAGCAAGTGGGGATTCGATGGCTCTTCAGCACAGAGCAATTATAAGCAGCGAAGTGGATTTGATGACTCATCGGTGTTCATGACAAGTCTTGTTCCTTTGAAGCTCGAGTCAGACGATGTGATTTTATGGGAAAATCCGACGCCTTCTTCAACGTTTTACTGCAGACCCGTCAAGTTTCAGTTTGCCAAGGAAACAACTGACTTTGGCAAGAAGAAGCTGCACTCAAGGAAGAAATAAGAAATTTATCTGTTTCAAGATGCGGTAACTTTGAAATAAGCCACGGGCTGCACATGACTATGATTGATGGCAAAGTGAGTACTATAATTACCGATACTTCATCTGCGGCTACTTGCAATATATGTCTTGCAAAGCCTAGTGAGATGAATGACCTATCGCAAATGTATTCGAGACCTGTTCGGGATGTATCAGTATGGACTCTCAACACTTCATATGTGGATCCGAAGCATGGAGTGTATCTTACACATATCATATAATTTAGATTTTGAAATGTGGTGTGCACGAGGCGAGAATAAGAATCTCAGGCAGCTTAGAAAGAGCATGGTGCAATCTGAGTTTAAAGAACAAATGGGACTTTTGATTGATTTCGTCAAACAGGGGTTCGGAACTACCAATGTGGAAACACGACAAGAAGATTTTTTCAGAACTACGAGAAGACAGCTCAAATCACAAAAATAGATGTAGATGTGATTAAGCGCTTTGCAATTATATTGCAAGTGATATCTTCTGGGAATGCTATCAACATCGAAAGATTCAGAGAATACTGTAAAGGGACAGCTGAGCTTTTTTTACATCATTACCCCTGGTTCAATATGCCATCTAGCATACATAAGTTGCTCGTTCATGGTGCTGATATATGTAAACATTTCTCTTGCCTCCCAATTGGAATTTTATCAGAAGAAGCAGCTGAATCGAGAAACAAAGATTTTCGCAATACTAGGGAGCGTCATACAAGAAAAATAGGAAGATTACAAAACAATGAAGACATTCTACATAATTTTTTGATTACATCGGATCCTTATATATCTCATATAAGACCTAAATATGCAAAACTCAAGACATCAAGCTTGTTTCTCGAAGCTATGCAGTTATTGATCTGTGATGAATTGATAGAAGTTGAGGATCTGGCAAATACTACAGAAAATGTGCCCGATCCTTTGGAATTTTCCTGATCCTTTGGAATGAAATTTTCATGATTTTCCAAATCTTTTAATAAATAAAATTTTCTTGTCTTTTCTTCATTCTCAAAACTATCCAAAAGCCCCTTTATGGGTTATTAAACAGCCCTTTTTAGGGCTTTTTAAAAGCTCTTTTCAGAGCTAGCAAATGTTTTCAATGTTTCAAAAGAGAACAAATTTCTGTAACATACACGTTATACGGGGGAAGGAAACGCATTTATAATTAAATTAATTTTAAATTTTAAACTACATCAACATCTGTCTGATGTGTAAAACAGACTGCATACCTGCAAATATAATTAAGAAACAGACGTAGGTATTTAAAATTATAAAAATGAGTTTAGATGATTTATGCTCGCCAAGACTGCAAGGTTCTGCTTGAAATTTATTTATGAAATACAAGAATAGGCATCACTCATTAATATAAAAATAGTACATTTGTGAACACTTTTGTAAACATCGAGAAAAAAAAATATTTCAGTTTTACTCCATACATTTTTTTCGATCCGATTTTTTTTTACCAAGTTCCATTGCTTATAATGAAAAATGGTCATAGTAAATTCTATTATTAATCTGATTTCCTATTATATGGAATTTTTTCAAGCCAATTTGATGACTTTTATCTCTAGGGCCGCATTTTGTTAAATCCGGACCACTGTGGGGCGGCGGTCAACTAACCTGCTAATTCATGGCTACCACAAGCCAATAGGGACTAAATCCCCTATGAACATTGTGGCGACATTGCCTTGGGAAAGCATTGTTCGTATATTTTCCCAAACCCCCCTTTTTTCTTAAATGGATATGTCGATTAATAAGGAATGCGTTTTGTCATGCGACCCGGCTAACCCCCGGCGCTCTTTGGTACCCGGGCCAGAGAGTGTGAAATTAGCTACCGAAGACTGCACAGGAGTAGGTGACCAGGCTCCCGTGTCGGTTAATGTTACTGGAAACAAAAGAATGATTCAGCAGGCCTTTCATCCTGGTCTCTTTATTAGTAGGTCTGGAAGCTTTTCCACAGGAAACCAGCCTAAAGGAGTTTCAACACCAGCCTCAACAAAGTCAGTCCTGAGTTTAGATTCAGACCCAGAGATGGATGAACACCTGTCCACAACTCCCAAACCTCCAGAATGGCAAAGAGTACCAGTTGTCAAAAATCGTAAAAGGAAGAAGCTAACCCAAACTCCTTCTCCAGAAGAAGTAAGAGTCTCAAATAGATTTAAAATCTTACCAATAGACACTCCCAATGAGGTTGAGGAAGACAAACAAAGAAAACCAAGTAAGCCTCCCCCTATAATCCTCTATGGAGTAGATGATGTTGGTAAACTTACAGATTTACTTGAAAGTGTTACTGAAAGGAACCAATTCACTTACAAAATAGTTAACCGAACCCAGATGAGAATTAGCTGCACTCAACTTGAGGTGTATAAAAAACTTATTTCACTAGTCCGTGAAAAAGGACTCATAGGACATACCTTCACTAGAAAAGACCAAAGAAACTACAGAATAGTGATTCGGAATCTCCACCACTCAACCCCCACCAATGAAATAGTCGAAGCAATCGAAAGCACTGGAAATTCAGTGGCAGGAGAAATCATTAATGCAAAATATGGCCCGGAAAAGAATCCTACATCAACATTCTTTGTGAATCTGCTGCCAGGACCTAATAATAGAGCTGTCAAAGAACTTAAATACATATACCACCAATCAGTTATGATTGAAGATCCAAAGAAAAGGAACACCATAGTTCAATGTCATAGATGCCAGCAGTACGGGCACTCTAAAAACAACTGCATGAGGCCCTACCGCTGTGTGAAATGCGCTCAACAACATAAAACGTCTGAATGTACCAAAAAAGACAGAAATACTCCGGCAAAATGTGCGTTATGTTTCGGCACCCATCCAGCAAACTATAAAGGCTGTGAAGTGTACCGCGAAATCCTATCGCGAAAAGCAGCAACGCGTCCAAATCTTAAATCTAAAGTTACACCAAATCCTATACCTGAATATAAGGACAGTTCAGAAGTGGGAACCAAAACATACGCTGAGTCGTTGCGCCCTCAAAATAACAAGGAGAAAACTACTACAGGTGCAGGTGAACGAGCAAAGCGAGATCCAAGGAATGGCCATAACATCCAACCTCCAGGTCCAGAGTCTCAAACAACCCTAATAGAGAGAATACTTATAAAGCAATCTGAAAAATTTGACTTAATACTTCAACAAATGGGCACTCTTATGCAGCTCATAACCACACTGTTATCCAAGTTGCCTTAATGGCGACCTTACGAATAGCAACCTGGAACCCAAATGGCCTTACCCCCAATAAAAATGAAGTGGACTTACTTATAAAACAACATAACTTGGACGTTGTTCTCATATCGGAGGCTCACTGCACTAATTCATCTAACGTGAACTTCCGCGGCTATCGTACGTACATCACTACTCACCCAGACGGATCAGGACATGCAGGCACAGCAGTCATATTACGAGAAACTATTAAACATCATCTGTTACCGGAATTTAAGACAGACCATATTCAGGCCACTGCAGTAGCAATCGAGGATCATTGTGGACACTTCAGTGTCGCTGCTGTCTACTGCCCCCCTAAACACAAGATAACTAACAACATGTTCTCTGAATTCTTTGGGCCCCTGGGTGGTCGCTTCGTAGCTGGTGGAGATTGGAACTCAAAGCATACGATCTGGGGTTCGAGAACAACTACAACAAGAGGTAGACAATTACTGGCCAGTATAACAGCAAACAACCTAAAAACTTTATCTACATACGAGCCTACGTACTGGCCCTCGGACCCGAAAAAGATCCCGGACCTCCTGGATTTTTTCATAATAAAAGGATTGTCCCACCATTACTTCAAGCCTGAATCTTGTCTGGACACCTCTTCAGATCACTCTCCTGTTTTGCTCACAGCTAGTACTATGGTAATTGAAATTGAAAGACCACCCCAGCTTTCCAACAATAAAACCGACTGGCATTCATTTCGTAAATATGTCACTGACAATATTAATATGAAAATGTCCCTTAAATCTATAGATGAAATCGACGAAGCAACAAAACACATCACAATACTGATCCAGGAAGCTTGCTGGAGAAATACCCCTCATGTGATACATCAAACCCATTGCCGCAACCTACCAGTAGAAATACGGCATAAAGTATTGGAAAAGAGACGGCTTCGGGGTGTGTGGCAACAGAGTAGACACAGCGAAGATAAACGAAAACTTAATAAAGCAACAGACGAACTAAAAGAACAGCTAAAAAATTGGCACAACACTACCATGGAAGCAAAGTTGGAATCACTTTGCCCTAATGGTTCATCTGGCTACACCTTATGGAAGTTCGTTAGAACATTAAACGGACCACGAGAATGCAAACCTCCTTTGAGAAAAACTGACAACAGATGGGCAAAAAGTGCTGAAGAAAAAACCACCCTGTTTGCTAATCACCTGGCCGATGTCTTCTCACCAAATGATGCAGGTGTTCAGGAATCAGATATGTATGTCGATTATATACTGTGTCAACCATACCAAATGTCATTACCGCCGGCACCAGTCACCGTTAAGGAGGTGTGGTCGACAATTAAGGACCTCAATGATAGAAAAGCTCCTGGTTTTGATCTCATTACGAAAGAAATATTAACACAGCTCCCCAGGAAAGCTATAGTATTCCTTACTACTCTGTATAATGGTATATTCAGAACACAACACTTCCCCGTGATGTGGAAAGTATCACAAATTATAATGGTACATAAGACCGGCAAGCCCCCTAATGAAGTGGCATCTTATAGGCCCATCAGCCTCTTGCCAATATTGTCCAAAGTATGTGAAAGAATAATATTAAAAAGAATACTTCCAATACTAAGAGAAAACAAAATAATACCAGAACACCAGTTTGGCTTTAGACAAAATCATTCCACTGTGGAACAGGTGCATCGTGTTACAGAGGAGATCAGAAAAGCACTGGAAAATAAGGAGTTCTGCTCGTCTGCATTCTTAGATATTCAACAGGCATTCGATAAAGTGTGGCACAAGGGCCTTCTATGTAAGCTAAAAAACAGCCTCCCTCACAGCTATCATCCTTTGATGAAATCATACCTTGAAGACAGAATTTCACAAGTAAAGGAATCGAATGAGACCTCAGACTTTTTCGTAAACAAAGCAGGTGTACCACAAGGCTCGGTATTAGGCCCGGTGTTATACACAATATTTACTGCAGACTTACCAACCATAGCAGGAGTAACTACAGCTACTTTTGCGGATGATACTGCTATATTAGCCAGCAGCAAATGCTCGATTGAGGCATCTAAAACACTCCAAAAAGGATTAAATGAAATAAGTTACTGGCTGAAAAAATGGAAAATTACAGCAAGTGCAACGAAGTCTGTACACATAACATTTGCTCTCAGAAAAGGGGATTGTCCGCCGGTATCTCTCGAAGGAAAAATATTACCCCATAAGGATAAAGTGAAATATCTTGGCTTACATCTAGATCGCAGGCTTACATGGAAAAATCACATAAAAGCGAAGCGGGAGGAACTTAACCTGAAATATCGAAGTATGGCTTGGTTACTTGGACGAAACAGCAAACTCTCGGTGGACAACAAATTACTTATATATAAAGCGATGATAAAGCCAGTGTGGATGTACGGTATTCAACTGTGGGGTAGTGCCAGTAACTCCAACATAAATATAGTTCAAAGACTGCAAAACGTCATATTGCGCACTATATCAAACGTTCCATGGTTTGTCACAAATAGCGAAATCCACAAAAATTTACAAATGAGCACAGTAAAGGAAGAAATTCGAACCACTTCCATAAGATATCAAAAACGACTTGCCCGGCATCCTAATCAGCTAGCAGTCGCACTCAAAACACAGTCCTACCCTAATCGACTTAAGAGATATAATGTCTCGTCACTGTCGGAGCGGATGTAGCTTCGTTACTGTATGGAGTAGTGCTCTCACTGGAGAGCACACTCATCGAAACATCCAACCTACAACACATTCACTAAAAGTGGCAACTGATTGTGGATTAAAACAGAGAAAAAAAAAAAAAAAAAAAATTATCAATACACAGCTGAAATTGCCTGACGCCTACCTATCTTATTAACTAACGGTGACTATAAATAGATATCTAAGTAATTTCGTTCTGCACGACAAACACTAACGTAAAACTTAAAAACCGCAAAAGTATTAGGTACGTTTTCTTCTGACAATGAGAACGGGAAATTCATTGAAACAATTTTACTTATAATATTTTAGACTTATCTTTCCTACTTAATCTGCGAATTTGTTGAAGACTTGCCAGACCCGAAGTAACTCAATAGCTTTCCTCTTTACGGCAGCTTTCAAATAGCTCACTTCGAAATGTATTGCTTCCAAAAGTTAGTGAAACACCGAAAACGTTAACAATACTGCAACGCTGAATGGCATTGTAAGAGTTCGAATCTTCTAAGAAACTCTGGTTTGATTAATGGACAAGTTAGCAAGGAAAATTAGCATGCCAATGTACCATACTGACAAATTGCCACACACACACATCAAAAGAGAAAAATAAAACATTTTTTAGCAGTAAAAAGTATCCATCGTGCATTGCACTCGTAGTCAATAGAATTGAAAATTAAAACTGCACTATGATATTGAAACTGAAGGTAAAGTGAATAATTATTTCGATAGAAATTTAGTCCCACTTCTGTATGAATTATTACAGGCACAGCAGCTGTTTCCACTTTTCCGGGGCGAGCTAGTTTGACAAGTAGGTAGTAAATAATACGACCCTAACCCTATACCTGAGTCGCGGTAAATGAACTTATTAGATTCGATTGTGGACTGCACTACTAATACTGTTGACTATACCTACAAGAGTTTAAAAATAAGCTAACTTAAATGCTACAGCTGTCTCATATAATTATTTTAACCTATATTAAAGTAGCATAAAACTTATAGTAGGTAAGTTTTATATTCTGTGGATGAGAATTATTTCATTTTAGATATGAAATCATAATTATCCAGTTACCTACGATTATGTAAAATTGTACAAGTAACAAGTAGTAAGCCTTATGACGACGGCAGAGCAGTATACAAATGTCACCACCCTCATCTCTCCCGTGGGTGTCGTACAAGGCGACTAAGAGTTAAAACAGCAATGAGTGATGGACAGCACCGTTCCTCTTAGACCACCTAGCAATGTACTGCGATTTCCGTGCCCGATAAATGGCAATAGTCAACCTGTAATCTATTCTATAGTGCTATGTGAAATGTTTCCTAATTTCATTGTCATCACGGAGAAGCACCATTGTTCTTTAATTTATAAATCAACAATATTTTAATAAATTAGCGTACCAACTACAAGCCACTTTTTACACTTTAATTTTAAGCAAAAGAGTTCGCCCCAGAGCGCGTGAGGGCACTTTCCTTATCAATTTTCAAAATTGATATATTTTCTTCCATGCCACTGTCTACTCTCTCTGTGCCCCCTCCACTTGCATATTTATATTACCATAAGCCGTCAGGGCATAAATTAATATTATAATAAGAGTGCTCGCAAAGCTTAAGGCCGTATGCCCGCTTGGCCCACTTCCCCATAGCAGAAAAACATTTAACCACAGTAAGTATATTTGGGGAATACAGTTGCAAACCAATATATAAGTATTATATTACTTTCAATAGTGGCTAGTTTTGCCGATGCCAATATAAGAATTAAGAACACGAGAGTTAATTAGACACAACAACTCTCATTCCATGGTTTCTTCGTGCTGGAGCCGGGTTCGTAGTGTTGCAGAGAGGAAAGCGAGAAACACGCTTAGGACTTGTTACCCAAGGGTGTTTACAGGGCCACTTCACAACATGTTAACACACACCTTCGCTATCATAACGTTTGTCTTTGCCCAGCCATAGTTAATAAGATTCTGTAAGAGAATCCACAATAATCCAAAATACTTTACGTAACAAGAACCTAATAAAATGCTAAATAACTTCTATGAACATTAAAGGCAAGTTTTCAAATGGTATAATTTACAATTGCAGGTACTTAACAACTTTGTTACCAAGTTCCTTTTGAATAGGTGCACAAATGAAGTAAACTTTCTTCAGTGTCTATCTCGGGGAATAGTTGGAATTTTATTCGTGCAAAGTTTAACTGGAAATCATTTTAACGCGGCAACCATTTAGCAACTCGTTGCGAGTGCCTGTCCATTCAATCGATCTCCCTAAATCGCTCGAACATTTGAAAAATGGGCCCTAGTCACGGATGTAAGTAAGTATTGAGAGAACCGTAAAATATATCTTTTAGGTATTCATTTTAGTCAAACTGAATTTTGGCCGTTCGATATAGGACATTTAATGCTTCCTGTATTTTTACATTAATACTGAGGGAATATCGCTTGACAAGGGTCCCGACAGTGAGTTATTACCCATTTTCAAATGTAATATTGTATTATTACTTATTTAAAAAATATACTAAAGCTCTGACCATAGTTTAACGACGTCTAGATACTTTAAATGCATAAGCCCTTACATTTCTACTTATTAATAAAAGATACGTGTCAGGATTTACACTGCCACACACACTGACTAGGTAGAAGGAGACACACGGAAACCTATTTGCCATCGTGTCGCTGCGTACAATGTTTATCCCGCGAGAGATCGAGAAACGTAGTTCCGTTTGTTGACATGTACACTATAGAAAGATAGCCTATATAATCGTATATTAAGTTTGTGTTAATGACGAATTTGGAAACATAACAATGTTAACAGTGCCTGTGATGTGTATTAAGTCGCATCAAGCAATAATTAATAATTTAATTGCAGTAAATACGTGTCGGTTTAAATTAATAATGCTTTAAATTAACAAAGCAGTCAAATATCGATTAAGTAGTAGGTACCTAGCATATATCACGAGTCTTTAGGGACCTCCGAACGTAGGTATTCAAAATGGTTAGGTTAGGTCGTCGGTCTTTTGTTTCATTGATTTACATTGTAATATAAAATTTATTGTAAGACTATCACATTACACCTATTAGGTCCGATATAATATAACTGTTCTTTAAATAATATATTATCATACGGTTGGTTGGTATCTATTTACCTACCTCCTGCTAATCGCAACAAAGGGTAAGTATATTAAAAGAACTTCCGGTTTCCCGGGAAACTTTCAAATGAGTGAAATAAGTAATTAACAGGCCTAACGGGGCGGCTGTGTAGCGAACGTTAAATTAATTTGTAACTTCGCAAAAAGGGCTCGCCATTAATGAATGTACCAATGTATTTATCAGTGGCGTGGCGTGAAAGAACAAGTTAGGCAAGCCACAACTATATGAAGCCTCTTATGGTTTAAGCATTAACTTTTAACACCGCCTGCTAGGACACGGCTACAACTGTTTAACGCCATCTAGTGACGAAGCGGAGAACTACGTTGCCACTTTTGCGTGCTTGTGCTTTGTTTTATACAGCCAGAAAGACGATTCAACCCGGTCCGGAGCGGCTTGCAGGAGCGGCGCACGACCGCGATATTGAGTGCAGTTCACAAAAGAAATTCCGCTTTTATGGCTATTGCAATAAGATCTAAAATATTTACTTTTGACGGAACTTGTTTTCGTGTGAGTTTATTACTAATGTGTGCGTGTGTCGTAGTGTATCGATGCATAAGCGCGTAGGCTGCCGAAATGCCGGCTTGATGCCGGCTTGTAGGCAAACTTTAGGTACCATTTCGCGTTGCGTGCGCCTGACAAGACTACGCTTGTCTGTGTGCGTGCAGGCGCTGTATAGCAGGCGTCCATAACTCGATGTTTAGCGAGTTAGTTGAAGGAATCTAGAGAGCGGGAGCGAATTGTATGTACCTGTGTTGCATATTGTTTCGCGCGCGTTTAATACTGTTATGATAAGATTATATTGATGGATTTTTTTTATTTGCTTATAAAATGGTATTGTACTTGAATTATGGTAATGATTTTTTTATGCTCGCTCGTTTGGTACGGCTGTTGGGAATCGGGTTATATGGACGCTCCGCCACTGTTATTTATACCTATCTTATTTCTCACACGTCCCGAGACGTGAATGGTTTTATTTAATAATAGCCAAGTCATCTGCCCGAGTAAAATTTCAGGATATTTCTTGTATAAAGCATTCCCGCAGTCACTTTCGAACTTTTCTAACCACAGTATTCTTTATTTCTTTTATGTGTTGTTAATTTGTACAATAAACTGAAGTATATATATTTTTTTCTTTTTTTAATTAAAAATAATTAAAAGAAGTGCATTGCTCTACTAAACTGTGGAGGGCAATATAGCCAACATAGCCAAAGAAATTAGGTCCTGATAGACACTGTAGGAATGTGGTCATTACTCAAATCTATACGTAGGTTTTCCATCCATCCATTAGATATAGTATATTCTTCCATCCATCCATTAAGAAGACCTGTGCCCCAGCAGCGGGGACATTAAAGGACTGGTGATGATGACACCTAAGTAGTTATTAATCTACTTTTGCATTAAGTAATGACATTTACAAACGTGAATAAATCTTTGATTATATTGAGGCAGAATTCAATGAAGCGATAGGCAGCTTCATCGGATTCTTCCTCAATATAATTTGACAATAATTAAATAAGTGCATTTTATTACTCTTACTGCCGCACTCAGAGACGTAAATTAACTTTAATGAGTATTTAATGTCAAAAAATTTCATTCATATCAAGACTATAGACACAGCAAGAATAGCGACTAGTTTAGAATTGTCATTTTAACCTAACCTTTTTTTTTCTCCTGAGGTTTAATGCTTTTACGCATGCCCCGCGATTCCAGGGCAAAATCGCGGGGGTATGTGGGACTCCCCGACGTAAAAGGCGCCGGGACTACCCACTAAAACTCCCCAGGGTGCTCCACCATCTCGCATGGGCGGGGGAAAGGATAACAGCTAAGCCTTGTGCCTAACACCCGTCTTCACTCCGCGGCTGAACCGCGATTGCTGCTCAAAAGGCGACGGCATACGTGAGCACCGATATGCCGTCGCGGCACCTCCGAGGCTTCATTTTAACCTAACCTAACCAACACTTATACCTACGGGAGATTATTATTACACCGTCGGTTTTTTGACATTTTATCGTATGGAAGAACCATCAAAAACTGGCGATTATCTTTTAATCGCTTGTTTCACGTGTTGGTGAACTCCATCCTTACAACTTAACCACAAGTTAATTTGTCAACGCTTCGATTTGGGAAGAATATTTAAATTCGATTAGAGACAGAGCCTAAACTAAGGCTAAGATAGACTTGTTATTTTCAAGGCAGGGTTATTCAATTATTGTTCCATGATTCAGTTATCGCACCACGGACCAAAGACAAAGTTTTCGCAAAGAAAACTCGCCTCCTCCTGTTTACTCGCACGTATTGAAGCGAGAGCCGAGTAATTACTACTCCAAAGACTTTTACATGGTACGTACGTACTATGGAATGCGCCCAATAAGTTTCACCGGGCTGAGTTAAATAGTTGTGTGTGATTTTAATATTAATAATATTTAAAAGGTACTAAGTATTACAATATTAACGTAAGTAGAATTGTGGGTATGGAATTAAATGAAGGAAAAGTTTCTACGTGTACAATTATTTTTAATATAAAGGCTAAAAGAAGAAAATATTTTTAAGCGCAAAATTGTATCATATTGACATAAGAGTTTTATACCTAACTTATTGCATTTTTTACTATAATCCAATGAATGGATGTCATAAATGACCTTACATTTATTAAAAATTTTCTTCTATACACCACGTATAACGAGATACAAAATGTAAGCGATCTTGTGATCTGCCAGATCCAGAAACGGTCTTAGGAGACCTCACCCAACTTTTTGAGTGATGACAATCGACATTTACAGATTTTTGATAAAACGTACAGTCAGCGATAAAATCTTAAGCATTGAGAAATTTTTTGATGCCAATCGATCTCATTCTCATAGAGGATAAAAACACTATTTGAGACCAAATGAGATTAGGGTAGACTAGAACACCCACAAATCAAAGAATTCTTTTTCCATACATTTTAGTAGATAGTAGGGTAAGGCAAAGTGGAATTTTCTTAAGCTTATTAGGACATTAAAAATGAAAAAAAAAAAACGATATTCTTAAAAATAACGTGATTGCTACAAGACTTCGACTGGTTTCGAGATTCAAAATATTAATATTTTATATATTAATCGCGGAATCATCTAAACAACGAAGACAAGGAAAGCAAACAGACCAGTGAAGGTTGTCACCTTCACTATTCACCGTAACAGGGTCTCTCAATCACTTAGGTCACGACCCCAGTTGCTGCTTTAGACTCCCGTTTCTGCAAATGGATCTGTATCTGAATTTGACCCATTCATTCAATTTAGGTATACAACAGTAACACGTGGGCTATCTATAGTTAATATATTAAATAAATCACAATATGGACAAATAGACGTGGGTAGGTACTAAATTACTACTTAGTATTGTCTAATAGATAGTGTATCTTTTAGTATATGTACGAACATAACAACAGATTAATTTAACTCTTCGCCTAGTTCGCAGGTACTTAGTTCAAGTATATGAATTAATTACAGTACACCTACATTGTTAATATTCATTATTAAGTACCTATCTTCAGTGTGCTATTATTTAGTACTGTGGGTCATTGTAATCACTGACAAAGAGTTAAGTATTCATTCCTTAGCATTTTTTAGTAATATGTATTTCGAAATGATGTTCTTTTACTGGGGAATTTTTTAATAACTGAAAATGGATTGCCAGTGACTTTACATTCTTTTGCTTGTGCCAAAATTATCACGTTGCTGATAAAAACATATTTGTACCTGACTGACGTTACAACAATGCAATTCGTTCGTGAACAGAAAATATTCATGCGCAGTGATTTAGGCGACTACCTGGATTCACAATGTTTTTAACTGGCAGGTAGACGAACCGAAGGCTACACAACAGTATCCATGAACTCAAGATATGAACAAAGGGCGGCATGCGAATAATTTGTCCTTATTACCATCTCTGGCAGGACGGTTGGTTCATCCGTGTTCACCTTGAGCAATGAACGGGTTCCCGTAATATCCCCACTGACGCTCGAGCCGCGCAACCCAAATATCAGGGAGGGCGTAAAACGCTTTTATTAAATTTTCAAAACACCAGGTAAGCAAGGGTCCCACACTAAAGTTGTCGGCGACGACACTGGGAAGATTAAAATTATGGTAAAATGTTGTACAACGGCAAAAATAATATGCCTATGCTTTGTGTTAGGTGTTTTATTACTTTTATTATTCTTACAATAACAATTCGTATTGAATTGATAAATAACTAACAAGATTTAGTTTTTTATTTATTTATTTGATATTGGGAATGAAATTGTTACCTATTTCGTATAGTTGTGTATTAATTTGAATTTTTTCTTCAATATACTCTTCGCTCCACTTCTACTCTTTAAAAAATATGCTTTTGTGGTGGGGTTGGTTCTAGATTTAAGTAAGTAGGTAGGTATATGAGATAGGTACGAATGGTCAACACAGTCAAGGTAAACACTCGACCTCTTATTTATTTGGGACCTTATTTAATGTCAAAAAGGTCGGAAACCTTATCGAATGTTTAGTTTGTTTGTTCGTTACTAGTCAATATTTTGGATACTGATAAGTTTGAGTTTATATAGTACTACTCTCAACCTAGTCTATTTTGAAATTATCTAAATACTTAATAACCTAATTAATTACTATATTTTGAAAACAATCGATAAAGATTATGTTATAATAACGACTGTGTACGACAAGGTTAAAATTGCCTTGTCGTACCTACTCGGTCACTATTCCAATACCAAATCGAACAAACCAGAAGCGAGTTTATCAAAACGAAGAGGGTCTCGCCTGTGACCAGAATATTAAATATATAGGTATCGTTGAGCTCCTGACTTCTCTATACTAAAAGGCCGTTTTTTGTGCACTTTTATGATCTTGTACAATAGACGCCACATAAAACAAGGACGCAATTGAAATCACCTATAGGCACATACATCAATAATGCTATAGAATGTTACATAAATCACGCTTTTCTTCACGTAGGCTAGTTTAATAGGCGAATAGGTGGCGAGCCTATTGCCATGCACCGGAAACATAAATCGCAGTAATTTACTAAACGATGCACCAGGAACACTGCTGCTCATTCCTCGTTATTTTATATTTTTCGTCACCTTGTACGACACCAACGAGAGAGGCAGGGTTGGTGACAATTAGGTATTTAAATTACCTACCACACGATCCATATAGAAATCACATTTTCAATATTACAGTGCCCACTGGGGGATCACAACAAAATATTTACTTTGAAGGTTTAACATAACATAACTACACATAACAATTCCTCTATAACCCACCTGCAAGTCAGTAACTTGTACGAAAATAAAGAGCGTTCAAAATGTTTACAGAGGCCGATGAATTTAGCGGATAATTAATTTATAATTCCACAGCATAACGTCAAACCTAACCAACTTACTCAATTAATCTAGTTTTAATGTGTAAAGTAAGAACAATGGGTTATTTTAGGTTAAACTTTGAATTTAAAAAAGGAAATATAAATAGGTACGCGTACCAGTTTCATTAGGTCGAGTATCATCACCAAACCTAAATAAGATAGTCAATAGACAGCAGTTAAAAAGAGCTCTTAAGCAGTATGTAATAATGGAGCAGCTCTGAAGCCGGTGGTAATGTGATATGGAGTCATGAAATCAAAATGGCCTCATTATAAATAAAGAACATAATATAAATCGTATTCATTTATCTTAACTTAAGGTGAAAGTTCAGTTGGAAAGCGAGAAATAGAGATATGACTCTGTCTTTGTAAGCTACGGTGACTTTTACAAAGGACAGTAAATATTGTGGCAAAAACAGAGCAAATAATAATACGAAGATGCAATGCATGGTCGCTAAAAGGTATTTAGGAGAAAAAATATTCCCGTGATAGTATGATGACCTTGCTTACAGTGTGTGTTGCTAACTCAACCAAATGCCTGACCGAATCAAAAACAAAGCTCAAGAATACCTACTTCAATAATAATACCACGTGCGGACACACGGACTAACACCGACACTGTAGGACATGGTAATTTTTAAAATCCAAGACTTTTTTTTTATATCTGCCATCAGTCCTTGGACTATAATCAGATTTGTTGCAGGTTTCGGCTTTGCAGAGCACCTCCCCATTGGGAAGTGACTCTTCTTATTATATACAATTATGTGTGCTGGTTGAAGTGGTCAAAGACTGTAGTTCTCTTCAGTCTCTTGCTGTATGTTGGTTTTGTGAGAGCATTTGCAAGGGGATTAGGATGATTTTCCAGTCGTGCTTTGTATCTATCAGTCAATAATTTTATCTCCTGATGCACAGTGTTCTGTTTCAAATGCTCATGAAGCTCAGAGATTTTTATAAACCATGGTGCATTGGATATATTCTTCAAGATTGAATTTTGCATTCTCTGTAAAATCCAAGACTTATTTCCGTGATAGTGTGATGACCTTGCTAACAGTATTTGTTGCTAACTCAACCAAATCCGCCTCCGTGGTCTAGTGGTTCGCCCACCGGAATGAAGATCCATAGGTCCCGGGTTCGATCCCCTGCGGGGGTACAACTTTGTACTCGGTTTGGTTAGCGGTAGGACTTCTTTGAAGTCCTCCTGGCTAGCTAACACCATCTTATCGAAATCTGTGGCCATAATAATAATGTTAACAGCATTATTGTGTTGCGACAATTTGTGATAAGATAGCCAGCCACTCTGTGGTTGAGGGTTCCAGGTGAAGCTCGATTCCATCTTCAGCCCTTATCGTCATTTACCATCAGGTGAGATGAAGGGCAAGAGCTTCCCTGTCTAACATTTAAAAAAATGCCCGTCTTGAGCAAAAACAAAGCTCAAGAATACTTCAATAATAACACCACGTGAGGACACACGCAGTCGCGGACTAACACCGACACTGTAGGACATGGTAATTTTTAAAATCCAAGACAAAGGGCCTGATTCACAATCGACAAGTAAGTTCGAAGTAGCTTACTTTGCAGTTCAATTGACATATATTTCATATTACAACTGTCAAATGATCTGCAAAGTAAGCTACTTAGAACTTGCTTGTCTATTATGAAACAGGCCCTTATTCCCGTGATAGTATGATGAGTGATGACCTTGCTTCAGTGTTTGTTGCTAGCTCAACCAAATACCTGACTGGAGCAAAAACAAAGCTCAAGAATACCTACTTACTCACACCGGCACTGTAGGACATGGTATTTTTTAAAATCCAAGACTTATTCCCGTGATAGTATGATGACCTTGCTTGAGGATTTGTTGCTAACTCAACCAAATGCCCGACTGGAGCAAAAACAAACAAATAATAATACCACGTGCGGACACACGGACTATCACCGACACGGTATGTAGGAGGTGGTAATTTTTAAAATCCATGACTATGTTTGGATCATTTAAGTAGGTAATTTAATTTCAATGAACTGAATGCAATTAATTTATTGCGACTTTAAAACGTGTGATTCTCTTATCCCATGGATGACAGATAGCCAACGATTCAGACGCGTTCTTTTTAGCTAATTGTTATTATAGTACCTATAGGTTTAGCTAGGATTAACAGCAGGAGCGATTAGCTTTTTAAGACAGATTTATATTTATTTCTATTGTATTTTACGATCAAAATATCATGTTGATAAAAACTGTAGTAGGTACCTACTCTGTCATACGACTGCATATTATTGTAAAAATAATAGGGATGATGACACTAACAAAGAATCACTGAATATATAATGATATCTAAAATAAAATAATTTAGGATAAGGAGATTCGTTAATAGTCACTTGTTATCAGATAAAGATAACAAGTCACCTGACCTACTTGTGATTGATATAATTAATATTTATTTTAGAAAAATATAACTTAGCAATCCGCCAAATTTGCTAGTGACGTCATTATTTAGTTATCTCCATTTTGACATTTTATTTGCCAATCAAATTAACTGGTTAAATATAGAAACTGGCCTTTTTACGGAATTGTGACGTCACATAGACGCCATTGCTATTTTGGCGTTTAGGGCGGAAATTTTAAATTGCATTATTCAAAACATGTTTTTTCTATCAAAATCGAAAGTTTTTACAAAAATATAATTTATTTTGAGTAAAGTAGACACTTAAGAAAAACATGGTGTACCTAGGTAGTTTTTCAAAATTAGTCATCATGCCTATTATTGTGACATAGGTACCTACATGGTCACAAAAAAGCGCCGTATGTAACTACCTACTTAGGTAGTACCTACATAAATATTGTTTTTTTCTTGAGAGTATAATGGAAATTAATCGGAAATCAACATGTAAAAAATACGATTTTACAAAATTCATTAAATTTCTTCTTCGTCTTCCTGCCCTGTTCCCAGTCTATCTGGAGTTGGGGCAGAATGTTTCCTTTTCCATTCGTATTGATCCGACGTCATCATACCATCCTCCCGTTTTATTCATAATTTAATATCATCCATCACACCATGAAGTGATGAATAGACAAGGGACGAAACAGACCATGTCGAGAGACTGTTTGAATGACAACATTCCCAATCATTTTTATAAAATTAATTTATATATTATTATTTATATGTAGGTACTTATATTATAATTCAAGTAGGTATAGACAATGATAAAAATTAATATATAACTATAATATTATCTAAGCAATAATATGATACTTTAACATTTTAAGTGTAACACTAATACTTTTGCATGTAAATCTTTCTTTAAGAAAATTCCTTTTCTTAAAAGAGCTCTAAATATAACTGTATTAAATACTGTATTAATAAATATGTATTGAGGGAACTTGATATTATTAATAGCCAGAAAGAACTGTTATTGACTTCAATCTGACTCACTCAGTTTCCTATGCATAGCAGGCCAATTTAATTGATTTTTGGTATCAATTATTATGCATATATGTTAATAGAGTTATAGTTAATAATAATTTCTCAAATAGTTTGTTGATAATGTTAATTGTTAATAATAATTAATAATTGTTAATTTAAAACAATTTTTTAAATTAATGTACTGAGATTGAAATGTATTAAGTTACTTTGTTTCATGGAATTATAATAATCAATTAATTTAATATTGTTGTTTGTTTTCATTTTAGGTTAGAAAAATTTGGTCATATTTTCATAAATGTCTTAAAAAATATTAGAGAATTGAAAAATGATTTATTTAAAAGTTACATCCTGTTTAATTATATTTAACTTCAAATACATTCAATTACAGATATCAAACTTTAGAACATTTACAGGTACAGAGATAAAAAGAGAAACTGTAATCCGAACTAGTAGGTACAAATCGGTAAAATAGTGTTTAACACAAAATTTTAAGGTAAGACACTAAACAATATTTATTACAAAAATAACAAATAGCAATAAATAGCTGAAACAGTTGAAAGTATCCTCAAAATCATAATAATCAACACATTTTTAGTTTACCAACAAAGAAAATTTATCAATATTGACAAAATATATAGTTTTATGGTTGATGTTACCATATTTGTCACTTCAAGCTATCAATTGATAGTGGTCAATGTTGAGAATTGGTATAGGATGAGTTATCAACCAAAATTGACTGGCCTATTAATTCTTCGCCTGGTTCTGGCTATTGAATCCCACTATGTTTTATAATATTGTTCAAATTAGGTAAGTCATTCTAACAATATAATCGCAATCACCTATTACTTTAATACCTTTTATAATTTATACCTTTTACAAATAAGAAAGTACCTATATCGCCTTACAATCATTCTTAGCTGTTGCTGAAATTATTTTAGTCCTAGTAGGTACCTATTCCGGAACTAAAGTAATAATACAATAATAAGTAAGTACGTATAGCAAAAATCTGCCATCAGTGCTAGTTGTTAGTCATTGATCGCTTTTACAAACACAAATATGTTACAGAAAACAATGTTTGTTTAGCAGTTTTATGATTAAATGCCACATGCTAATGTAACACAGTCACAACTAAAGATAGGTGTTAATTTTGTAACCTCATGGTTTGTCATGCAAAAGAAATGTTAGCTATTTACAATAAATAAGTAAATAGGCTTCTTAACTAGGCAACATTTTAGAACTAAAAGAAATAAATGTCTTATGTTATTCATGTACCTACATACATTATATAATTGTACTGGATCAAGTTTGTAGTTTGAACAATAATATTAAAATAATAGGTTTTGAACAATACAATAATGTAAACATAAAACTATGGTTACTCATTCTTTTTTGTTCTTAATTAATATTTTTTTGAAGGTAGATGATTACTTACTTAGGTACTACAATTTATTATTAGTTGCACAAAATGGTCTATTACAATCATAACAATCGTAATTGCTATTGAAGTGATTGATACTGATAGTTTTTTGTTTGAAAGTTAAGGTTACACTATGTGCAAGTCCTATTGTACCTACATTATGAATGGAATTAATCTGAGCAGGTAACCCTGACAACCTTTGCTGTAGTAATTATTTGTCATTTGTGATTGTTAACACTCCTATCTTTGCTACTCTCATAGACAAAAATATGTTCTAATTAAGATTTGAAATATTAACAAGGAATTAGTTAGGCGTAATAACGGCATACGCCACTAATTTATTGTTCTCTGTTTGAAATGTTCTAAGGTTATCTCAAGGCATTATGTCAAGTCCATGACTCTAAATGAGAATTATTGACCTTTAGACGCGTAACAAAGATAGTAACGTATATAATACTTACAGGATAATACATCCCCTGCGGCGGCAAAAAAAAGGCCCCTGATCCCCACAGCTTGCCGTTTGTATTTACTTTGTGTTGCACAAAAATACACTCCACGTACGCCCTTTCTTTGGGCGATAAACTTTCACTACACTAACTTATAAATTCGAGGTAATCATGAGTATTAAATGTTAATTAGAATGAAAATATTAGAATATTCAGTATTTGTTAACTTTATAGGTTATGTAGATTATAGCGCGATGGATGGAACGCGCTCTAACACTGAAAGCGGTTGATGTCGATGTGCAACAACGGACGGGCACGCGTGGCTACTCCGTCGCTCGTTGAAATCACTGTCGGTGTAACAGAGATAGATGCTACTATCGACTGCATTCGGCGAGTAGAATGTGAAGCACAATATATCTGACTCTCTTACACACGCTACACACATACTTAAATTACGGTATGTGAACGAATCGAGACGTTGTTGGCGAAACGGACGGACAGACAGACAGTCGGTCGACCGACAGCACGAATGTTTAATTGCAACTTTTACAACCCTCGATCTTGTGCTACTACCTACCTACTTTTTGCTAAAAATTTTACATACTTTTAATTGAATGAAGTTTGTATTTAAAAATTATACATTAATATTACATTTTTAAGTTTGTAACGCGGCGGCTTATAGAAGTGTGTGACTGTGTGAGTTAGGTGGATGAAAACAAATAAATCTATTGATGTATTTCATATTATTGAATATTATGTACTTATTTTTTTCTTTTTTAGATATAAATTATTGATTATCAAGAAACACTGTAATATGTACTAATATTAATAATAGTTAAAACCTAATACTAAAGAAGCTTTAAAGAGAGAGAGACAGAGAAACTGTGCAGGTTTCAGTTCCCCTTTGCTGGTCCCTGTCGTGGAGCCGAGAGCGCTTCGGATCAATGAATCGTTCCCGGGCCCCCCGATCCCAGCATCAACCCATCCTCCAACCACGTTCGCTTCAAGCTTCGCGCTCTCTCAATTCTCATCTGCTTGCCCGTTCTTACATTCGCGGGGAAATGACAACACTGTAGTATTTTGCATATTTGAATAAAATAATGTGAATTAATAGTGATATGTTTTAATTTAGACTTTGAGTCAATAGTTACGAATGTAGTAAACAATTTTTGGGTTGTTTTTAAATAAAGTTCTCTTTGTCTGTCATCAATAGGTAGATACCTACTTAAACTTACATATGATAAATACCTTCATGTATCTTATAATGTTGATCAATTTTTTTATGTTACGCTTTATTCGTGTGCTTAAGTAGGTAGGTAGGTACTAAGCAAAAAGTTATTGAGAATGTATCGAAAAGGTAAGGTAGTGGTCGTGCGAATAGTCTTAAGTCTGGTAGAAACATACACAAACTTATGTGATTCGGTTCTTTCCAAAGAAAGCTAAAATTACCCCCATATATATTAATAGCAAACATTCTTTAGGTAATTTTTTTATCATACCTGGTAGTCCATTTAAAGGCAGTATTTACCTATTCAATTGTCCAAAAGAATAAAAATGTTTTTTTATGTTGCCTAAATTTTATATATCATACAGGTATGTCAAATTGGTGCCTCAGACAGAAGCAAGAAGGAAGCTAATTATCCGCTTCAGCACTTTACATCTCCGCAGCACTGCTTAGACATTCCTCCGACAATGGCACAGTGCCAATGCACTGGAGGGCTTACCACATTAATTATCTATCAAACTTGTTAATTATCTAAGGAAAACGACGAAAATAAGTAGGAGAGTGTGTGTTGTGTGTAGTGTGTAACGCAACATATTCATGAAACTTGTCAAACTAAGATTATCAATATTTACGAACTGCCAATGGTTACCTATCTAATAATAAGTTCGCGGAACATCCCTCAAATTGATAAACTCTCAAAGTAGGCACAAATATAAACAATTCAGAAACAGTTTTATTGTAAAGTGTTTGTAAATAGGCGACAGGAGGGTGAAGAGGGTGGAGGGGGATTGGTGATCGGCAATAAAGTTTTCACGGGACAGGGACAGACGAATTAGTAGGGTTGCTTTGCCACCTATGGGAGTTATAAAAAGCGCCTATTTTTTAATAGTTATTTGTTGTACATGAGTGCAAAGTTGCTTTTTAACCGCGTGCTCAATTTTGATGACCGAGCTAGCGAAGGATTCTAAAATTGAATCACGAGCGTAGCGAGTGATTCAAAAATTAGAATCCTGAGCGATAGCGAGGGAATCAAAAGAGCACAAGGTGAAACATCTTTGCACTCGAGTGCAACACGTAACTTTTCATCCCCCCCAACGAGGAAATTGCAAAATACAAAAAAAAAAATACAATCACAACAGCTTCTGTTTTCACCCAGAAACAACACCCTCCCATTAACCCAAACACACTCTCAACACCCACCCAGAAACACCCACAACATTCACACCCGAAATACACACCCATTCACCCAGAAACACCCAAAAAACACCCAGAAACACCCACAAAACACCCATTCACCCAGAAACACCCACAAAACACCGATTCACCCAGAAACACCCAAAAACACCCATTCACCCAGAAACACCCACAACACACCCATTCACCCAGAAACACCCACAAAACACCCACTCACCCAGAAACACCCACAAAACACCCATTCACCCAGAAACACACACAAAATGTCCAATCACCCAGACACACCTACAAAACACCCATTCACCCAGAAACACCCACAAAACACCCATTCACCCATAAATACCCAAAAACACCCATTAACCCAGAAACACCCACAAAATATCTAATCACCCAGGCACACCCACAACATCCATTCAGACACCCACAACTTCCACCCAGTCACGCCCACAATACTCACCCATCCATTCAGACAAACCCACAAAACACCCATTCACCTAGACACACCCACTAATAACCCATTCACCTAGACACACCCACAAAACACCCATTCACCCAGACACCTCCAACACCCACCCATCCACCCAGCCACACCCGCAAAATTTCTCCTGACACACCTGTAAGTACCTAATAAAAATTACCGTCCCTAATGGAGTTCCGAGACGGTCAATCAGCTTGAGTCAAGCACGTTGATTTTCTGTATAATTTTGTTCGGTTGCTAGCGTAAACAAATCAAACAAACCTAAAAAACTTTTAAATGCTTGACTCAAGCATCAAGCAAGCATTGTAGACGATCAAAATGTTTAAAGCAAGATTGACGCCAAGCTGATTGACCGTCACGGAACTCCTAAGTCTTAACAAATTTATGACGTGAAAAGAAAATGGCGCGCGCAAAGCAAATTACAAAAAAGTACACCAAGAAGTTTCCGAGTCTGAGTTTTTAACAAATTAAAATAGGTTGCATGATAATTTCGGCACCATGGAGGTAGAAATAAATAGGTATAATGATGTTTTGAATTCACAAACTCATTGCACACGATGTTCTAAATTCAAATTTACTTTAACCTCTAGAGGATAAAAACTGCTTTTGCACTCAGATATCGAAGAGCAAAAACGCTTTTTCCGAGATGGTGGGATGAAAAAGTACATTTCGGTTATAAAATTGTATAGTTTAAAGTTTTAAGTACCTACTTAAAAATTAAACGTTATGCCAACTAGTCTTAGGGAGGTAGGTTATGTTATCGTTATGAATTGATACATGTGAAATTAGATAGGTTAGATAGATTTAGAGCCTTGTATTGGTATGGTGTTACATGTTAGTCAGCGCGCGAAAAATAACTTATAGACACAGTGTAAATAGTATAAATAGGTAGGTAAGTCGTCGTGTAAAAATGTGCCAGCCCCTTTTCACATCATGTAGGGGTTAAGACGTTAATTGCACATTCCTACGAAAACGTATTTTCGTCCCACCAGCTCAAAAATGACGTATTCTGGGTCGGGTAACCTCAACTTAAAGTTAGTCATTCTAGGCCTGTACAAAACAGGGATATAATGTTGTATTGAATTTCATTATTTCCCTAGGGAAATAAAGAAAGATTTCAATTTGGAACACCAACATAACACAAATATTGATTGAAACCTGTCTTAAATTGTTAAGCGAAAAAAATTATGATTTTGAATCGACAACATGTAAAATCAGAGGAGTCACATAAATAAAACAAAATAACAAAAAAGTGCCGCCATCCGCCATGTTGTTTGTTTACAGTTTCAGGGGCTTTTAAAAATTTAAGTGAAAAAAATATGGAATCAAGTTCATTCAGACAAGTCTTTCATGTTGTAACTTTTTTCAAAATAGAAAAGTTTCGTGACTATAATATTTATTATGAAGATAAGAAGTTTCATTTTTTGATTACTTTTTAAATATCATGTAAGAATAAATATTGAGACACGAAAATTTTAAATATCAATTACAATACTAAGACGTGGCTGTATGTACTAAGCAATTTCAAATGTTCCTAATAAAAACAACTCAGAGTATCAATAATTAGACTAATGTTTCCAATGTATACTTTTGATTTACCAAATTAAATATTGAATAAATAAATAAATTTTATCAAAATTGTTTTATTTCCTCGCAGTTGGTACGAAAAGCAGAGTATGTTCCTCGGGAAAAAACAGTCTTAATTATATCTTGGGTGCGCTTGAATCCCTCGCTCCATTCAGGACTTTAATCTTAAATCCTGAGCGAAGCGTGGGATTTAATTTTTTTAACTCCCTCGCTTCGCTCGGGATTAAACCATAGAGTCCTTCATTGCGCTCGAGATACAAGTCTGCACCCGTGACATAAGACACTGCTTTATTCCCTTGTGACATAATGTACTATTTGAATGTAAAAATAAACATAAGTAATCGGACACCTTTAAGACGCATTTATTTATTGCCCGGGAAATAGGTGACCATTGAGAGATGTAGGCGCGGGTTTAGCCGGTCGCAAGCTTCTACATAGGAAATAATTTTGATTCACTGCGGCAAACATTGATTATTTTTAGTAACACCTTCTTTTCTTTTTGTGTTTACTAAACAATGCGCTTATATCAATAATAACAATTGCTGCGTAGCAATCTCTCCCAGGCAACCCACAGTAGAAAGAAATTACACATTATTTCAGAATAACTTTTAATTACTGAATAAAGCGACGAATTTTACTGGTTCCTTTAATTAAATATTAAAGGAACCAGTAAAATTCGTCGGTAGGTTTAGTTTATTCAACAGACATATTATTTCTGTGGAGAGGTTTTATTAATATTTGAAGTTATTTTTCTTTTTCATTGTAGGTACCTACTACATAATAAATTAAGAACAGGTACAAAATCACCTTCTGAGGCTCATGTAAAAAAATGGTTTCATACCGGTGATAATCTTTAAAAAAAAACTTTTTTACTTCCTTTAACGACCATGCAGCTGCCTTCACATAGACCCCAATCAAATTTAGTGGATTAGAAATACATATCGCACCTTTAATAATAAACTGAAATAATGCAAAATTCAAGATTGTTGAGAAAACGCGTTCAAAGTTTTGGGAGTATGACCCGGTCTACGTTTTTATAACTAAAAAAAGAGAAATAGGTACGATATAAAGATTTTAGTTGAAAGAGCTCTTGTAAGACTGATCGTATTCATTTTTTAATACACAAACAAAAAAACAAAAACACGGTTTTAATGTGTTTTATGATAGAAAGTCAAAATCAAGTTCTTTTTACTTATTTCGGTTTATTATTAAAGGTGCGATATATTTAAAGTTTTGTCATACGTACCTATTAAAGTTACTATGTTTCTGGATTGTTTTGTATAAAACTTCCTTCTTTTCGTTGAGTGCAGGATGTTGCTAAGTACCTAGGTACAAAAAAAGACCCACCACTCATCAACCTCTCCATCTCCGGAAGTAAGGATTTTCTGTTTGGTACCTAAGTCTTGTAGGTACCAAATCGTACTTATAAAATGTAATTATCACTAAAATTAGATTATGTTGATGATTTTAATAATTTCGTCATAGAAATACACCGACCAAAGTTGAACACAGACCGGAAAATAAAATTTAAATACTATACCTACCTAGATACTTGTATTTAATTCAGTATTTCGGATAAAGGTGTCAAACATAATAATAGTAAGCATTTTAAAAGTATGTTTTTATCGACTAATTATTATATGGAAAGTATAAAATCCAATATAGTTAAACCCGAATCGCATTATGTGACTGACTAAATAGGTACCACATAGTAGGTAGCCGAGTAAATATTATCAACATAAAATGTTACTCACAGCATCAATAGATAACAATAACAATCAATAGATATCCACATTAGGGATAAGAGACAATTTTCTAAGGAAGGCTCTTGAGCCAGGCAACCTTATAAAATTTCGTCCAAAATTATATCCGGATACGTAAATACAGAGAGAGCTCTTGATGTAATTTTATACATAAGCTTAAGATTATTGAAAGTAAGTTGATAATTAAATAAAACTAGGCAAAAGTTTAATGGTCATCTAAATCACAATCGAAGCCGCACTTCGTAGGGTATTTTTATACCCCTATGTAATAAAATAAGGGTAATACAAAGTTTATAGGTACAATCAGTCGAATTATTAAGAACACCAGTGTTATTCGCAGGTTTCAATTTTATAGTTCTTGACACGTTACAATAATCTTGGAACACAATTATTATATAAACTAGATAGAAGTGCAAAAATAATCATAAATAGGTACGTACCTACGTTGGGACAAAATTTTATGATGATTTATTAGGCAGGCGCAACGCATAAAAGCTTTAAAAGTTATACTTAAAATAATCTATTAAACTTAACAAGGTAACTACACCTAGGTAGGTATATACCTAGTAACTTAGAGGTAGGTAGGTAGGTAGTAGGTACCTACCTAACTCTCGAAGTTTAATTCTTTGTAACCTAGTGACATCTGTTACGTGCCAAACGAGTAACTAAGTAGTTCGCGGAGATGTGGAGTGTATGTTGGCTGTGCTGTATCGCTCATTGAAGCTTGTGTTGCAGTTTCTCGAGTTAGTTCGTACACATGTCTCTAGATGTCAGTACGAGTTATTGTGCATTCAATAGAAACTTCTTGGTGTTTAGTGGGAAGTCACGTTAGTTAACAGTTAGTTAGCAAGTTATGGCCCGAGTTTACCAACATGTAAATCAAGCGATTAAAATGTAACCGTCAGTTTCTGACAGTTCTCCCATACCTACAATAAAATGGCAAAAACCGTCGGTTAAATAATAATCGCCAAGTACCAACTGATTTAATTTTAAGGGAATTTTTAGAGATGTGAATTATGTATAATATTCTTTTATTGCTGGACGAGGTCAGTCAAGTAGACCTAAGCTGTTGTCCGACCGGCCTTTACAGCATCTACCGGTTTTTTTTGGGGGAGACGAGACCTTGTCCTGTTGTCCTTAAGTCTTGCAATCGAGCACTCTCTCAGAGGAATTCTCCACAGCAGGCATACTTAGGATGGAATCTACTCAAGGATCGTGGGTTCGGAATTTCTTTGGGGCAATTCCAAAAAAATATTATATTAGAGCCAAATAACAAAATTTGCTCTCGTCGGTTTTCTATTTAATATATTTTAACTAATCTGCATCGTTAGATGCGTAAAAAATTAAGCTATCAGATGGTGTAGGTAAGTAAAATGTATAATTACATCAATATTAACTAACTACCGACACTAGGTACACTACAAGACGCTACTACAGCACGACATTAATTTGCAGATATTCATTATTTTATACTTTAGTGAAATTTGAAACGGAATTTGGAAAACATACATACATACATAAATCACGCCTATATCCCCGAAGGGGTAGGCAGAGGTGAACTAGCACCCACATTTCGCCAATTATGTTAGGTCCCATGTAATAGGTGGCGAGCCTATTGCCATATATCGGGCACAAAAGTGTCGCAGTACATTGCTAGGTGGTATAAGAGGAATGCTGCTGCCCATTCCTCATCACTGATTTATCCTTAGTCGCCTTGTACGACACCCACGGGAGAGATTTGGGGCGGTGACAATTGTATTCTACTCTACCGTCACCACACGGCAAACGGAATTTGGAAAATAAGTAAGTAAATAGGTATTCATCATCACCAGCCCTTTAATGTCCCCACTGCTGGGGCACGGGCCTTCCCTATGGATGGAAGAATATAGGGAGATTGGGCCATAACCCACCACGCTGGCCCAGTGCGGGTTGGTGAGTATTAATTAACGACTGCAGATGCAGCCGGGACCACCAGCTTAACGTGCCTTCCGAAGCACGGAGGAACTCGAGATAATAAATTTTTGGTCACCCATCCAATGACCGGCCTAGCGAACATTGCTTTGTTTACGCAATCGCAGGCCAAGCGCGCTATGCCACTGCGCTAGCGAGCTCCTCCGCTAGCGAGCTCCTCAAGTAGGTATTGCATGGACATAATTTGGCTATAAATTGGACTGAGTAAAAATGCATAATACCAATTGTAATAAAAAATTAAATAAAAATATTTATACTTGTAATATTTTTTTTGCTTATGGTAGTATTAGTTATGAGTTGTCGAATTACGTAGTCACGATAAATAAAATCATGAACTATTTATTAAATTAAAAATTAAATTCAATAAAAAAGTTTTTGTGAATATATTAAAAAAAATAAATCAATAAAACATACCCAAATACTGCTATTAATATTATCCCAATCTTCGTACCATTCTATCAACAACAAATATCTGCTCTCGAACATTTGATACGACATATATTTTAAATAAAACTTAATAATAAAATATAGCTAGAAACTTTTTCGTAGCCCCACACCTCAACAAAAGCTTAGAGAGGATTCCAAATTTAAAATAATTAACGGAAGTTGGTCTCCAATCAATTAACCTCTTTTAATGAACTTGGAAAAACATGACACATTTTTTTGTTCTGTCTATTGTCTAATTATTAACGGTATTGGTACCTAAGTTATGTACATCGATAATAATAATTATTTTTGTAGATTAGCTGTTAGACCTGGAAAATATTTACTGCTTTAAGATTATTGGTCTGCTATTGCGTTAGCGAAGTAATGTTTGCAATCGACTGGTCATTGGATATGGGTGTCATTCATTTGTCGATAGCATGCATATTTGCAAGAATAAGCTCTATGCGGGTTGCACTGTTTAGATAAAATTAAATGAACATTGTAAAATTTGCAAATAAAAACAGCACATCTGTTGCACAGAAGAAAACATCAAATTTATTTCACCTCAAAAACAGATCGACATCTTATGAGGACCTCTTATGGTTGCCGTGTAATGAGAGCTCTCGTCCGCAATTAGCGAGTGTTAAACACGGCTACAGGGTTTTTATGAATTTTAATTATCGTTATCAAAGGTAGCAATTAATTTGGTAAATAAAATTGCGCTCTGCTGCCGCTCTGCGCCTCTTTGTGTAGTGAGGTTCTGAACAGAAATTGTATAAATGCGGTATAATCTTGTGTCATTTTCTTGCGTATCCGGCTACAGAGTACCTAGTTAGGTATACTTACCTAATTTAAAGTCTGAACATGTTTACAGTTTCTATATAATTTTGACTGCATAATCACATATTTACCACAGACATACACTGAAGATAAAATATCGCTGGGTCTTTTTAGTAATTGCACTACTAGTAAGGATATTTTTTATGTATTCTGAACTACACGTTTCTGTGCTCACTAATCATAAATGTGCGTAGGTAATGTGGGTAGGTATCTGTAGAGAAGGACTGTGCTCCAACAGTTTTAAGCACTTAAAATTTTAGGTTAGGCCTAAAACTAAAAAGGCAAAATATTATAGTGAATTTAAATAGCCGCGATTGACTGTAGCCAACAAAATTGAAATTAGACTCTAACGACGGTCTAACTATAAGGGGCACTATTTTAAAGTTAAGGGTTGTTTTTACGTGTTTTAGATAATTTAAAACTTGCCGTTATTCCTGTGAGGAGTATCGGGTAAATATTGGCGGCTATAATAGCTTATCAGCCACTAAGCTGCAACAGGCTTAATTCGTACCTATTGAGATAAGCTATTAAAATAGCCATTAATATTTATTGAAATATCATTGTGTTGTAGCTTAGAGATTATTTGATGACAATCGCGTCAAATACCTAATGACTCATTGATATAAAAGCTTTTTAAATACAATATAAACTGTAGTGCCAAAACTATTAAAATTATTTTTCATCCCACCATCTCGGAAAAGGCGTTTTTGCTCTTCGATATCTGAGTGCAAAAGCCGTTTTTATCCTCTAGAGGTTAAAGGAAATTTGAATTTAGAACATCGTGTGCAATGAGTTTGTGAATTCAAAACATCATTATACATATTTATTTCTACCTCCATGGTGCCGAAATTGTCAATGAGTTTGTGAATTCAAAACATCATTATACATATTTATTTCTACCTCCATGGTGCCGAAATTGTCATGCAACCTATTTTAATTTGTTAAAAACTCAGACTCGGAACCTTCTTGGTGTACTTTTTTTGTAATTTGCTTTGCGCGCGCCATTTTCTTTTCACGTCATAAATTTGTTAAAACCTAGGAGTTCCGTGACGGTCAATCAGCTTGGCGTCAATCTTGCTTTAAACATTTTGACCGTCTACAACGCTTGCTTGATGCTTGAGTCAAGCATTTAAAAGCTTTTTAGGTCTGTTTGATTTGTTTACGCTAGCAACGGAACAAAAACATACAGAAAATCAACGTGCTTGACTCAAGATTCCGTCTCGGAGTAATTTTTATTAGGTACTTACAGGTGTGTCTGGATGAATGTTGCGGGTGTGGCTGGGTGGATGGGTGGCTGTTGGAGGTGTGTCTGGGTGAATGAGTGTTTTGAGGGTGTGTCTAGGTGAATGGGTGTTTTGTGGGTGTGTCTGAATGGATGGGTGAGAATTGTGGGTGTTTCTGGGTGATTGAGTGTTTTTTGGGTGTGATTGAGTGTTTTGTAGGTGTTTCTGGGTGAATGGGTGTTTTTTGGGTGTTTCTGGGTTAATCGGTGTTTTGTGGATGTTTCTCGGTGAATGGGTGTTTCTGGGTGAATGGATGTTTTGTGGGTGTTTCTGGGTGAATGGATGTTTAGTGTGTGTTTCTGGGTGAATGGGTGTTTTTGGGTGTTTCTGGGTAAATGGGTGTTTTATGGGTGTTTCTGGGTGAATGGGTGTTTTGTGGGGTTTTCTGGGTGAATGGGTGTTTCTGGGTGAATGGGTATTTTGTGGGTGTTTCTGGGTGAGTGGGTGTTTCTGGGTGAATGGTTGTTTTGTGGGTGTTTCTGAGTGAATGGGTGTTTCTGGGTGAATGGATGTTTAGTGCGTGTTTCTGGGTGAATGGGTGTTTCTAGGTAAATGTGTTTTTTATGGGTGTTTCTGGGTGAATGGGTGTTTTGTGGGTTTTTCTGGGTGAATGGGTGTTTCTGGGTGAATGGGTGTTTTTTGGGTGTGTCTGAGTGGATGGGTGTGTATTGCGGGTGTGAATGTTGTGGGTGTTTCTGGGTGGGTGTTGAGAGTGTGTTTGGGTTAATGGGAGGGTGTTGTGGAAGTTTCTGGGTTGAAAACAGAAACTGTTGTGATTGTATTTTTTTTTGTATTTTGCAATTTCTTCGTTGGGGGGGATGAAAAGTTACGTGTTGCACTCGAGTGCAAAGATTTTTCACCTTGTGCTCTTTTGATTCCCTCGCTATCGCTCAGGATTCTAATTTTTGAATCACTCGCTACGCTCGTGATTCAATTTTAGAATCCTTCGCTAGCTCGGTCATCAAAATTGAGCACGCGGTTAAAAAACAACTTTGCACTCACGTACAACAAATAACTATTAATGCAAAAATAACAGATGTTTAGTACCTACCATTGATGACGATCAGTGTTTATTTTTCAGGAATTCAGTCAGGATTATTTAAACAAGGAAATAGACCTTTTGTTGCATAAATCTTCTCTTGAAACTTGATAAGCAATAAAATTATAACCCTCATAGGTAGATTAACACTGTAATACCCTGTTATAGCAAAGTGCTTGTGTAGTAATAATTATAACAACATGGGATGCGTGAATCCATTATTTAGAATTCATTTTTGCCGTGTAACATAAACGAAAGTTTATCTACTTAGGTACTAATCACATTTTAATGGGTCCAAATAAAATTCAAATCCATACATGTCATAAGTGCCTAAGATTTGCGTCTCCTTACAGAAGAAGAAATTGAAAATTGAACCCTACTATGAAAACAGACATGGCCCAGACCAATCGAACTTTTATTAAGTTAAATTATAAGCTATTACCGTTTTTATATTATACGAAATAAGATTGAGAATGGGTTTGTGTTAGAGCGTTAGAGTTGACGTGCACTATACAGGATAAAGCGTTCTATTTACGTGACAACACGACTAGCTAGTAAAAAGTTATTGTCGAGCTTTGGTATCCATGCGGCATTTGATAGACCCATCGGCAATATCCGAATCCCACCTTTGGTGCTTGAATATTGCATAACTATACTTACTACCACTACATTTTTTGACTACTATACTTGTCTGATTTTATCGATGTCATAGCACCAATAGGGAGCTATTTTATTAGGTGAGAATTCGTTTCCTATTGCATATACGTAAATAGCTTTAAAGATGGCTGACCAAATTTGTTCCTAGATGAATATTGTGGAGTGTGCTATTTAGAAAAATCGGCTTATTAGGGCCTCTCCCCGCAGTCTACTTAAGTACTACCTAAAGCACACCATAAGCTGAAATATTGTCTCAATTGCTATTTACTTAGAACTCATTACGCTTACCTACATTTTTCCTGTTCCTTCTGAAATGAAACGAGGATGAATTGTGTCATTTGCGAGGATTATTTTGTTGCCCTTAATCCTTTGCCTCAAGAGATAATCTTGGCCGAAAAATTTTGCAGAAAATAATCTGGTTTTTATTAAAAGAACAGATTGCCTCACGGCGCGCTCAAAAAGGTATTTTAATTAGGTTACCCACTGCCTAACAAACGCTTGCTTTCCTACGCTTTCTCTCTATAAATATACCGTTTGTTTTTTGTTTACCTAGAAGGAAGGTACTAGCCATACTCTGGGAGTTAATTAAAAAAAAAACCTTAACGGACGGTGACTTAATTAATAATAGGATCTCTCTGATTCACTGCTCGTCACGGCATGCGGACCATAGTTGACGTCTTGGGGAACCAGTAGGTTTTGACGGTGTGGCATTTTGGGAACATTTATGAAAGAGCCAAGGAAGGTTCTTTGCCTAAGGGCTTAAAGGCTTAAGAACTGTCCAAGGCGAAGTTCGTGTATCGGTCTTGTATTCGAGCATTCCTTGAAGGATTTTTCATCAGCAGACATCCCCTGAGGAGGTCATGTAACAATCGTAATAATAGTTTCGTCGATATTCCACAGTAAATAACAGGTTTAGCTTATCTTGGTTCAGTGGACGAAGACAACTATTCAGTAGGTTTGCCAAAACCATATCTATGCCCGTCAAGGTCAAAGCTCTACCTGGAGTCGTTAATCGCACACACACAAGTCTAAAATGCACTGGGTGCTCGTGGTGCGTTATGGTCACTCTCAATAATCTTCCATCCATAGGAAAAGCCCGTTTCCCAGCAGTGGGGACATAGTGTTAATTGTATATGATTTTTCATCAACTAATTAACATTCAATTATGAATGGCATGTGTATAAAACGAAGGTCCATAATTATTATTGATGTATACTAAACTCTTTCTATATAATATTCATATGTTCTGTGTCAATTGAGTTGCTAAGGGAACTGTGAATTTTGTTTACTTTTGAAAATAAATAGACATGAATATTAAGTACATTTTAATTTCATAACAATTATTATACCTACTGCTTTTGTGGTATTTCGAACGTGTATAAACCAAAACGATGTGGTGTACCCGGCGCCCGTTGCTTCATTAAATCAATCCGCAATTGAGTTTAACACTGCACTTAAACTCATTTCGCCATTACTCAAACGTTTTCCCTCTAATAAAATACTAAATAGGTCTGGTTACAATTCTATAACCAGTCCTATTCAGGATATAAATATTATTACTATGTTTTTTAATTTAATACAAAGAGGACACTCTGAGAATTATTACAGAATCAAATTAGAAATCATTGTTATTATTATATAGGAAAATGCATCCACCCGATCCCCACTCAACGTACATGATGTCGCGAAAATGAGAACTCGCCGGTTTTATGCAAAGATTTTGTACACTTTATATGCGAGGGCTGCATGTATGGTTTTAAGTATACAGTACCCATACGTGTAACTTTGACAGATATTTGTATTATCAGTTAGAAAATAAGGT
This sequence comes from Cataclysta lemnata, assembly GCA_963931975.1. Taxonomy (NCBI): domain Eukaryota; kingdom Metazoa; phylum Arthropoda; class Insecta; order Lepidoptera; family Crambidae; genus Cataclysta; species Cataclysta lemnata. Next base: position 9,862,750 of record OZ008344.1, on the reverse strand, counting down.
CGAGAGTTTAAATGCCTCCGCGAAAGCCAAAGCTACACCACTCTACGCTATCTTTGGGCGGTTCTATTTGAACAATTGTCTAGAAGAGAACTTATTAATTAACGTTGTTAAATAATAATTAAATAAACAAAACACACCCGAAGTGCCTAAGTGTTCATTCGTTCCTTATTAATATTTTAAAAGCTAAATTAATAATAAGCCCTTCTTGCAGATAAACGAATTTCCCTTATTTCCTATTCTCTAAAGGTTACGCTCTGGACATCTTCAACTTGCACCAAAATGATTAAATGAACCAATCTAGGCTCAGTATTACGGAGCGTAACACATTTAGAACCTCCCTAGTAAATACCTGTTGGATTCCCATAACCCATTCGCCAGTAGAATTTCAACTTTATTCTTTTTGGTTTTAAATTCATACTTGAATAGCATGTGTACATACGTACTAACAGAAAATGAAGTAATTTTCTTAGCCTCTGTGAAGCAAACGGCGCAATATACAGGCGTTTACCTTTCACTTTTCTCATTATTTACAAACCCGGTTCATTATAGTCTTTGATATAAGTATTACTTATTTTTTAATATAAGGTATGTTGCATTCCGTGCAATAATAATGATTAAAATATGGAAAATCTTTAACGTAAGAGTAGTACGGGCATGCGATGAGATAGGACTAAATATTAATAAAATACAAAATTAGAAAGAAAAATTAATAAGATTTTAGTGGTTAGAAAAAGAATTTCGAAAAATTATAATCTTGAGGCGGGAATCGAACCCGCGTCCGCTGCTATCCGGGCAGGTGCCTGACCGCTCGGCCACCCAAGACACTAAACACTAACTGTGCGGGGTTAGTGCGGGATTAGCGCGGGTTCGATTCCCGCCTCAAGATCATAATTTTTCGAAATTCTTTTTCTAACCACTAAAATCTTTGTAGAAAGAAGAATTTAATTACAATTTTATCAATTGTCAAGACGGTAAACATTAAAAACGTGTGTTGCAATGGAAGATTGCCGCTGCTGTGCCTTAAGGGTAGATGGCCCAAAGCGGGCCTGCTGCTTTTAGCGGTTACTTTTCTGATCAAATAATAGGGTGTAGGCGCATGGTTTAGTGGTCCGTGCGTAGGCGTCATGATGCTGAAAGAAAAGAAAGACAGCTTGTACCGACTCTACATAAAGTGGGGGTGTTAAAGGATTTTCATCATAATAAAAATATAGTGTAATATAAAAATATATTCTCGAAGCAGAACCTATATTAAATCTCCAATAAGAGTGAGGACCATTGTTTTCTGTTGAATAGAGATATTAATTGTGCGAGACGAAAAAGGATACAATATACTTAGGTACGGTTTCCGGGACTTGACGTGTCGGTTTTTTTATAGTGTGTCTTATTTGCACGTTACATGGGCTGGTGATTTTTCATAGGTCTTAGAATTTAGATCTTTCAAAATACTAAGCTACGTTACACATGGAACCTTCTTTTAAATGTATACAACGAATTTAATCAATAATAGTTATTTATAAAGAAAATGGGTCCAAAATACAAGAACTTGGCCCAATACAATTTAGATAATTGCAAAACACCATACTAGTAAGAAACTAAAGATCAATATGGAAATTCCAAGGAAACTCTAAGAAATTTGAGAAATTTTCACTCAATTAATAACCGAGAAAAGGTCAGAGAGGCTCGGAGGTGAATAAATTGAAACAACACATTTAATTTTCAGTGCTGCATTCAACAAACTGCTATTAAGCGTAATGTTGCGGTATTTATGGCGGAGTGTTGGTTTCAAGAGCTATTTTAATCATGAAACTGTGCTAAGGACCGTTAGTTTTTGTTCTGCGGTGTCATTTTCTTATCTTTAGATAAAATATGCAAGCTCAGTATTATTTTTATATTCATTGTTTTACTTACATACATATATCACGCTTATTTTCCTCCAGGTGTAGGCAGAAGTCAATTAACACCCACGATTGGCCAATTTTGTTAAGTCCCATGTAATGGGAATGAGCGTATTGATATCTACAGTGCACATGAATCGCAGTATAGTATACATAGGATAGGTATTACTAAAGGTAAGGTCCGCTCATTCCTCATCATTCCTCTAACCCTTAGTTGCCTTATACGACACCCGCGAAAGATATTGTCTTGTGTTATAATCAAAATAAATTAAATAATGAACTTATAATTGAAACACTATACTACAGTTACAGACAGGGGGAGCAGTCGTAAACCCACCCAGACAAGTTAACACAAAAAGTCAGCAAAGCTAATAAAGTGCTGTGAACTCAAAGTTAGTTCAACAAGTCTCCAATTTGTTTATTAAAACTATTTGGAGGTGCATTGATTATTTCTATGTGGAGGCACACTTTTACAACAGTTACAGGCGTAAAAAATATGTTTGGAGCAGCACGACGGGTTAGAGCGCTCGGTTTACGATTGCATAAATAAAGTTAAGGCTGGTCATTAGATCATCATCATCATCACCAGCCCTTTAATGTCCCCACTGCTGGGGCACGAGCCTTCGCTATGAATGGAAGAATCTATGGAGATTGGGTCATAGCCCACCACGCTGGCCCAGTGCGGGATAGTGGGTATTAACTGCAGATGCAGCCGGGAAACCAACCAGACCAACGGCTTAACGTGCATTCTGAAGCATGGAGCAACTCAAGATAATACATTTTTGGTCATCCAATTACCGGCCTTAGCCAACATGCTTAGTGAACTCAATCGCAGGCCAAGCGCGCTTTCTATACTACTGCGCTAGCGAGCTCTTCTTGGTCATTAGATGGGTGACCAAAATTTTTGGGTGACAAGATTTTGTGCTCGATAGATGGCAATAGGCTCGCCATCTATTACATGGGACCAAAACCAATTGACGAAGAGTGGGTTAATTCACCTCTGCTAAAACCTTCGGGGATATAGGCATGATTTATGGATGAATTTACATTTTAAGTCCTATTGATCGAATTTGTCGGAGTTCAGTTAAGGCTTGAGTGATGGGTCGTTTCTAAATTCACTCTACCATTAGGGAAGACCTACACAACAAATAGCAACGTTAGAAAGTTTATGATAATGATGTTTCATGGTCTGTTTGTCATATCCCAGGATGCATGGTGGGCGACGTTGAGTTGAGGCTTATGTGAATGATATATCAAATAAATTCGAAAGCCAAAAACTCGAAACCGATTGATGTAACAATAGCCTAAAGAAACGTGACGCAAGCCATTTGCAAATGTAATCAGTGTTATTATGGCCATGTGTAAGTGAAACGGATCCATTAATATTCAATTACCCTAAGACGTTGCCGTGTATCTGATAATTGTGTTCGGAGGCTGTGCTTGTACGAACAATATTGGTAATGTTTTGATTAAGGTCGGGTTACAATAACTTTGCCTACTGCTTTAGACGAAGGATTCGACTTGGCATGTTATAATGTGAAAATCTCACATAACTACCTACTGTACTGGCATGTTTATAAGATATGATACACTAATTTACTGTCAACAAGTCAATATAACTTAGGTATATAATATATGCTTGTTATTGATTATTTATTCATAAAAGTCGTCTGTTGTCAAAGAAATAAAGTTTACCTATTGAATTAAAGCTATTCAAAACATAAACTGACTAAAATATTTTTCTCAAAGTGTATACTTTTTCTTTTGATAGCATCTCGAACATCTACACAGTAAATAAATGTAAATAGATAAATCTTATTTCATTATCCTGAATGGCGAGATACACAAGAACTTACTGCTCTGAGATAATGTAGATAAAAAAGATCACTGGGACATTTGAAATTGGAACACTTTTACAGTTGGTTAAGGTGCGAAATTTTAGGTATTATCTAGCTGATCCTGCAAACGTGGTTTTCCCCTTATGATCTAGGGGTATAAAATAGTTATTTGTTGTACGTGAGTGCAAAGTTGTTTTTTAACCGCGTGCTCAATTTTGATGACCGAGCTAGCGAAGGATTCTAAAATTGAAATACGAGCGTAGCGAGTGATTCAAAAATTAGAATCCTGAGCGATAGCGAGGGAATCAAAAGAGCACAAGGTGAAAAATTTTTGCACTCGAGTGCAACACGTAACTTTTCATCCCCCCCAACGAGGAAATTGCAAAATACAAAAAAAAATACAATCACAACAGTTTCTGTTTTCACCCAGAAACTTCCACAACACCCTCCCATTAACCCAAACACACTCTCAACACCCACCCAGAAATACCCACAACATTCACACCCGCAATACACACCCATCCACTCAGACACACCCAAAAAACACCCATTCACCCAGAAACACCCACAAAACACCCATTCACCCAGAAAAACCCACAAAACACCCATTCACCCAGAAACACCCATTTACCCAGAAACACCCAAAAAACACCCATTCACCCAGAAACACCCACAAAACACCCATTCACCGAGAAACACCCACAAAACACCGATTAACCCAGAAACACCCAAAAAACACTCATTCACCCAGAAACACCTACAAAACACCGATTAACCCAGAAACACCCAAAACACACCCATTCACCCAGAAACACCTACAAAACACCCAATCACACCCAAAAACACTCAATCACCCAGAAACACCCACGATTCTCACCCATCCATTCAGACACACCCACAAAAACCCATTCACCCAGACACACCCACAAAACACCCATTCACCTAGACACACCCTCAAAACACCCAGACACACCTCCAACAGCCACCCATCCACCCGGCCACACCCGCAACATTCATCCAGACACATCTGTAAGTACCTAATAAAAATTACTCCGAGACGGTCAATCAGCTTGAGTCAAGCACGTTGATTTTCTGTATGTTTTTGTTCCGTTGCAAGCGTAAACAAATCAAACAGACCTAAAAAGCTTTTAAATGCTTGACTCAAGCATCAAGCAAGCGTTGTAGACGATCAAAATGTTCAAGAATGTTCAAAAAGCAAGATTGACGCCAAGCTGATTGACCGTCACGGAACTCCTAGGTTTTAACAAATTTATGACGTGAAAAGAAAATGGCGCGCGCAAAGCAAATTACAAAAAAAGTACACCAAGAAGGTTCCGAGTCTGAGTTTTTAACAAATTAAAATAGGTTGCATGACAATTTCGGCACCATGGAGGTAGAAATAAATATGTATAATGATGTTTTGAATTCACAAACTCATTGCACACGTTGTTCTAAATTCAAATTTACTTTAACCTCTAGAGGATAAAAACAGCTTTTGCACTCAGATATCGAAGAGCAAAAACGCCTTTTCCGAGATGGTGGGATGAAAAATAGTTTATTACCTATTCTCAGACCTACAAAATATACATACACAAAAAAAATCATAAAAATCTGTCAAGCCGTTCCGAAGGAGTTCGATAACAAACACTGTGACACGAGATTTTTATTTAATAGGTTTCTATATTCTACACTACACATTAATTCTATACAGTTATATATTTATTGTCCATAGAACCCCAATAGCAAGAGCTTTTGGCGAGACTTTCGTTTTAATTAAGAATTTAATTATTTATGACCATCAGAGTCCCATTTAATTTTTACACGAAGTACCTACTTAGCCGCAGAGTAAACAGGAATAATAAATAGCTCCGAAAATTTTATGACAAAATGCTCGACACTATAGGAGCATGTTGTCTATAGTATAAAGTGTCCTATTGCACAGAAGAATCAAATTTTTGGCAAGAGTGGGTAAGATGGATGTAGCGAGCATGTAGACAGATTTTTTCCACAGAAAAATATAGCGAACTTGTCACTGTCATTTTACAATCATGTATTATTGAAATTATAATTGTACCAATAATACTGTAACAGCTTACTTCGGAATTAGGAGAGTTGTGACACGGGGAGTGGGTTCTGTTTAGTTAATTTTTATCACCGAAGGGGTAGGCAGAGGTGAACTAGCAGAAATCCTAATACTTTCATTTATTTTGATGATTGTTCATGAAAGAGCCTTAATATATCTTAATTAATGTGTAGCGCTCATAACTGTGGAAAGTTTCATTAGCGGGATATGTTCATTAAAGTAAAAACTGTCACAACCGCACAGGGTCTCCCCTATCCTCTTGTTCACGTAAAAGTATTGTGGTGCGGTGGGTTTGGTTGGGTCTGTTCTCCCTATATTCTTCCATCCATAGGGAAGGCCTGTGCCCTGTGCATCATGATTCAGCCAAATGATGCAGTGGAAACTAGATACTTCTAATCTGCCTTCATGAACCAGAAACCAATATAGATTTAGGGAATAAATAAAAATTTCTAGAGGTATTCAGTTGGACTTCGACACATTGTTCTCAGTAATAAAGCGCGAAAGGTATACGTATACTTAACACAATATTACCTAAATGCCAGAATATAATTGGTCTATAGGTATACATCACAATTCAATAGGGATAAACTTTTTAACGATTAAACTTTTGATTAAGACTCTCGTTACTCTAGCATTATAAACGTATAAATATCGCCTTGAAATATATTTCGATCTGAAATTCAATTAAAAGTTTGATAAAACAATAACAAAACATTGCGTTTTAATGTAAGCAATTTGTAAAATGTATATAAATTTTTAAATAAATAAATATCATCTTATAGGTAAGTATCTACTGTTATTCTTTAGACAGAAAAATGTATTTTTATATTTATCTACTTAATACATTTATTTTACTCTGATTGCATATCTAAATATCCTCAAGATTTGTAATCTAGTTACTAGGGATGTCTATTAACTAGTAGAGCAAGAGCCCGCGACAGCCATCATGTATCCGGCAAGATGATGGAACAATCAGAACTAAAATAATGATTTGTTGAATTTAAATAATTATTATTTAAAAAATAAGTATTTGTTGCTCATTTGTTCAACAAATAACTAATAATAATAATCTTTGATCAACCGATGTACCGTTGGTGTACCTATTACCAAATAAATAAATAAACCGAAGGGGATAGTAGAGGTAGCAGGGGGTTGAAACTACACTAAGTGTCTGGCAATGGACACAGCGATTTGTGGTGGTTTTACAAATAAAATTTGTAAAAACCACAGGTATATCAATTTAAGTGATATATCTGTGGTAAAAACTGAGCTTTATACTATGACGAAAGTAATACATAATTTTTAACCCCTTTGTTATCTAATACCTGCCAAAGCAACTGCGACCCAAGTTTCATAAGCGGGGATCGTTCTTACCTGTATATGGAACATACATCCAAAACTTACAGCCTCTATAAAATATCGAAGGTCTATCGCGGGCTCTTACTGCCGCACTCAGAGACGTCAATTAACTTTAATGAGTATTTAATGTCAAAATTTTTCATCCAAATCTAGACCATAGATCCGGCAAGGATAGCGACTAGTTTAGAATTGTCATTTTTTGACATTAAGTACTCATTAACGTTATTTGACGTCTCTGAGTGCGGCAGTTAGGCTATAGTAGAATACACAATATCAAAAAGTAAAATGTTTATGTTATGATTATTATAAACTTAATTTTATATGCATTAACACTTATTATGAATTAAATAATTATGTAAAGTGTTTAGGTATTTTTTATACTGCTTTGAAACTTACTAGACTTTCTGTTATTGAAAAGCTGGTAAAGTTTTGATAATCCATTGCTCAACTTAAATATCAAAGAGTGTTTAAATATTCTGGATATAATCCAAATAACCACCAATAGCTAGCCAAGCAAAGTTTACTCAAATGCCAAATATATCAAGCGAACTTTCTAGACACCCGTTGAAAGCGTCGCAACATCAAATTTAAGAAATGATGACAATATTTTTTTTCTAATTTTATTTATTGTATTTTTACTTTTATACTTAAATTACTTTCAGCCACAATTGCTTGCCAAATACCAGTACGAAAGAATATTATGTATTTTGCATCATTTTGAACACTGTTTTTTATTCTGGGCGGTGGCAAATAAATGGCGATGGTTCTTCCAGAAACATATTTTGGATTTTAATTAATATTTATTGAAATAGAATGTTATCGTATTGCATTTTTTATCAATTAGGTATAATTAAGTAAACTATATTAAAATTTAAAGTATATTTATCAATTTATTAATGTAGGTAGAGTATCTCAGCAGTGACCACATGTTCACTTTAAAACACAAAAGTTTCTATTGATTGCTATTTTAGTTAAGTAAGGTTCCTTTCTTGATAATTTGTCTTAAAATTACGAAAAAAACAAAGACTAAGCTGTATTTATAAAGCCGAAAGATATTTATCACCTTCCATTTCTTAAGCCACCAATCTTTCAAGACTTTCACAATCCGTCAAAGATAAAAAAATTCGTTAATCTTATTTGGAAACCATTAATGTCTGTCGGCAGCAAAATAAAATAGGTAAAAGATGACTCCAGATAGATACTAGCTATACTGAATATATCTGTATACTTATCCTGAATACCTACTTAGGTTAGGCTGGTCGGCTTGTCTCTTGTACAAACGGAATGGCTGATGTCCGGTGAGATGCTTCGCTGGGATTTTGGACTTGAAACTTGTAATTACATACATACATACATACAATGCGCTTTCTTTCTCCCACAACCCTGTGGGAGGCAGAGATCACTAGTTCTTTACACTTGAAATTGGCCACAAAAATATCTCATTACATAAATGCTCCTATTACGATACTATTATCTTCATATTTGGATAGGACTTGTTGCTGTGTGAATGAAATGAATTCGAATGGGTGTGTATAATTTATCTACTCCTTGCAGAGTTGGTTTTGATACTTCTTCTCTTATTGATGATCCTTTTCGTATTTATATTTTATTATATATGTTTCGGAACGTATCCTGTGGCGTTTCCCTCGTTTCATATTGTCAGTTGATTGTCATTGTCATGAAGCCATATTGCAATGATTCCATTTAAATAGTTTAGTTATAATTAAATTGATGAAATAAATTCATTATAACTCAGCTTGTGGCTTTCAATACATGGTGTCAGAAGTGAGTGATAAAAATGGACAGTAAAAATGTGAAAGGGATATTAGAATCCCAGAATCAAATTATTAAAACTCTACAAGAACAAGTAGTACTTTTGCAAAATCAAATGAGGGTGTCTAATAAGGAAGACGACATGAGAAGCAGAGTTAATGTACCCTGGCCTCCACCTTTAGAAGTAAACACGGGAGATTTACAAGAAAATTTCGAGTTTTTTAAGAACAGTTGGGACAACTATTGTCTTGCTACACAGATGAATAATTGGGGCCAGGACAAAAAAGAAATTAAGGCAGGTTTGTTATTGAGCGCGATTGGCACTGCAGCAATGAAAAAATACATGGAATTTGGGCTTTCAGATGAGGAAAAAAAATGTGAGGAAGATATTATAAAAAAAGTCAAAGAAACATTAGAGAAAAAGAACAATGTAGTTTATTGTCGTTTTATGTTCAATGCTCGTAACCAAGAATCATCAGAGTCTTTTAGTGATTATTTACTTATATTAGGAAACTCATAAAACCATGCAACTTTGCCTCATTTGAAGAGGACATGTTACGAGACAAACTTGTAATTGGGATTAGAGACAATGAAGTAAAAAAAGAATTATTAAGGCATGCTACATTAACACTCGAAGATACAATCAATATATGTAGATTAGCAGAACTAGCTTCAGAGCAATTACAAGGTATGAAAAGTAACCCCGATAATACTGAAATTAATAAGATTACTAATATACAAAATAAATATTAAAATAACAAGACCAATAAATCAGAACGACAAACCTGCAAATTTTGTGGGGAGTTACATAAGTTCAGTAGAAATATATTTCCAGCTTATGGTAAGAGATGTGAATACTGTAATGGACTCAACCATTTCAAAAAAGTATGTAAGAAATATAATAATAAAAATGTGAATGAAATCCAAGCTGATAACTTGTCCGATGACAGTATTGTAATATCAGAAATATGCACAAATAATAAAACTGGCCATACAGAAGGAAGTTTAATGTTCATGTCCTATAAGGGCTGGATTCCAATCTATTGTACGCTGGACACTGGTGCACAAGTTTGTGTTATGGGTTTGAAATATTATGAAAAAATCAAAGGTAATAAGGATTTGACTAAATTGCAGCCATCGTTGAATAAATTGAAGTGTTTTAATGGTTCGGAGCTAAAAGATTTTGGCACAGCTGTTATGAAATGTCAATATAAAAATCAAGATTATCAAATAAGGTTTCATGTTGTTTCTGGGGATCACAACCCATTGTTATCAGAATCTACTTGCGTTAAATTAGGTTTTATAAAATACTGTAATGTGGTAAAGTCACCTTCCGGCAATCAAGAAGTAAATCAACTTCTAGAGACTTATAAAGACATATTTGAAGGTCATGGTAATTTACCAGGTGAAGTGACACTTGAAATTGACAATACAGTTCGACCCAGTATACAGCCTCCCCGACGTGTTCCAGTTGCCTTAAACAAATTGAAAGATGAATTGGAGAAACTAGAAAAAGAAGGAATCATAAAAAAAGAATATCAGCATACAGACTGGGTAAATAATATTTTAATAGTTAAGAAAAGTTCAAAATTTAGGATCTGCCTAGATCCTATTCCCTTCAATAAAGCATTAAAGAGACCTAATTACCAGTTCACTACGTTAGAGGAAATGTTACCAGAACTAAGTAAAGCTAAAGTTTTTCAACGGTCGATACAAAAAATGTTTCTGGCAGCTAGGCTTATCAGAAGAGAGTAGTAAGTTAACTACATTTTGGACACCTTTTGGTCGTTACAGATGGCTGCGACTACCATTTGGACTTTGTTCGTCGCCAGAGATATTCCAACAGAAGTTGACTAGTCTGCTCAAGGACCTAAAAGGTATTGAAATCATAGCTGATGATATTTTAATTTATGGAGCTGGTGATACCAGGGATGAAGCAGTTCAAGATCATAATATCAACTATTCGATTTTAATTTTTTTAATTTTTTTGGAATGTTTGAAATTTATTTCTACATTGCAAGGGTACCCGTTGGCTTACAACGTGAAGTGTAAAGGTTAAAAGAATTTCGGCAAGTTAATTAGTGTCTTGGGTGGCCAAAAGCGGTCAGGCACCTGCCCAGATAGCAGCGGACGCGGGTTCGATTCCCGCCTCAAGATCATAATTTTTCGAAATTCTTTTTCTAACCATTAAAATCTTTGTACTAATCATAATATCAATTTAAGAAAATTGTTTCAGAGACTTCGTGAAATTAATTGCAAACTAAACATTGAAAAAGTTAATTTGTTACAAGATTCAGTAAAGTTTTATGGTCATATATTAACTAAAAATGGTTTAATGGTGGATCAGTCCAAGGTTTAAAGCATTAGAGATATGCCTACACCAAAATGTAGTAAAGATGTATTAAGATTTCTTGGCATGATCACATATCTTAGTAAGTTTATAAAGAACCTCAGTGTACATACACATAATTTACGACAGCTGACCAGAAAAGATAAGGATTTTGTGTGGACCAATATAGAAGATACCGAATCCAGGCAGATAAAGAATATTATTTGTGACCTCCCTGCTCTGAAGTATTTTGATGTCAACAAAACTGTAGTAATTGAATGTGATGCCATTGAATTTGGTTTAGGTTCAGCTTTGTTTCAGGATAATCAGGTAATATGTTTTGCTTCTCGGTGTCTAAACAATACTGAAAGAAAATATGCCCAAATTGAGAAAGAGATGTTGGCAGTAGTTTTTGCTTGTACAAGATTTAATCAATACATTGCGGGTAATTCTAAGATAATAGTGAAAACAGATCATAAGCCTCTGATCAATATTTTAAATAAACCATTAATTGACGATCCCAAGAGAATACAAATGATGATGCTAACACTACAAAAATATAATGTTGAATTAAGATTTATTAGTGGAAAGGATAATGTTATTGCAGATACATTATCAAGAGCTCCTGTACCAGAAGAAATAGGTATCACATATAATTTAGAAAATAAAATAAATGAACAGAAAATTTTTAAGTTCATAAACAGTCTATCATGTATAAAATATCTAAAAATTTCAGATAAGCTCATAGAGATCATAAAAAAAGAAACTGCTCAAAGCTATGAATTAAATCAGTTAATAAAATTTATAGAGACTGGATTTCCAAAATATATTTCAAGTTTACCGTTGCAATTACATAGTTATTACAAATTTAAACATGAGTAATCATCATCCCAGGGACTCATACTAAGAAATGATCAAATTTTAATACCTACTAATATAAGACAGCTTATTATGAAAAAACTACATGCAAGTCATATGGGAATTTCAAGCACCCTTAGATTAGCAAGACAAAATGTTTTCTGGCCTGGTATGACTAATGACATAAAAATATTCATAGGAAACTGTAAAACTTGTATTGAGGATGCTCCATGTCAACAAAAAATGCCAATGATTACTCATGATATCCCTAAATATGCATTTCAGTATGTATCAATGGATGTTTTCTCTATTGAAAGTCACAAGTTCTTAGTGACAGTTGATCATTATTCTTATTACTTTGAATTGGACAAATTGAAAACTTTGAGTGGTAAGGAAATAATTTATATTTGTAAAAATAATTTCGCTCGTCATGGCATTCCACAAAGAGTATGCACAGATAATGCCACAAATTTTATAAATGAAGATTTTAAACTCTTTACTAATGAGTGGAATTTTGAACATGTTACATCCTCACCACATTATCCTAGATCTAATGGAAAAGCAGAAGCTACTGTCAAGATTGCGAAAAGACTAATATCTCGTTGTATTGAGTCTAATGAAGATATATGGTTTAGTTTATTACATTTAAGAAATACTCCCAATGAATCAGATAACACAAGCTCTGTGCAGAAATTATTTTCGAGAAGAACTAGAAATGTTTTACCATGTCTTTTAAAACATCTTAAACCATAGCTTATTATAGATTTACCGAAGGTCATAAAGGAAAAGAAAGAAAAGAACGCATTAAAATGTAATTTTAATAGCAAATATTTGTGTAGATTATCAGTTGGACAAAAAGTAGTAGTACTGTTGAATCCAGAGATAAGCCACAGGTGGAGTTATGGAATAGTCTCAAAAATCATAAATTATCGTTCTTACATAGTAAATGTACAAGGAAAGCTTTATCGGAGAAATAGAATACATATTAAACCATTACACAAATCGTTTAGAGATTAACAATGTGAGACTACCCCTGTAACAGAAGCAACACCAGAGAAGTTGCACTTTGAATCTTCCCTTTCAGATACTCATCATATTGGGTTTGAACTATCAGCAGGTTTACAAGATGCACCTTTGGAGGCAGCTTATGCCAGTGGGCCAGAGGATCAGACCATGATGGAAGACCAGCCATCCACCGAGCTTCGGAGAGGTCAACGTAATCGTTGTATGCCGAGATACCTATAAGACTATGTTGTGGAACCATAGTCTTATATAAACGAGAAGGATGTTTCGGAACGTATCCTGTGGCGTTTCCCTCGTTTCATATGAAACGAGGGCCATCATGACATTGTCAGTTGATTGTCATTGTCATGAAGCCATATTGCAATGATTCCATTTAAATAGTTTAGTTATAATTAAATTGATTAAATAAATTCATTATAACTCGAGCTGATCAGCTTGTGGATTTCAATACAATATATTTATATACATCAGGAAAATCGGTACATCAGAAGTAAAGTCATTACCTTCCTATAATACAGACAATAATGATACTATTTAACTACTCGTTTTTCTTTTTATAGGTTCCTATTATTTACTATGGTCATTGTCAAAAGAATAATAGGTTTTAAATGGAAATTGGTGTAACGATGTATGTTTTATTTAAATATTGGAGTTCACCAACACGTAAAACAAGCGATTAAAAGTTAATCGTTTATTTTTGACATTTCTTCCATAATATTATATTGTAAAAAAAACCGGTTAAATAATAATCGACTGTTTACGTGTTGGTGAACTCAAGCCTTAGGCTGGAGTTCGCCAACACTTAAGTGTTAACGCCTGTTGAAACAGGCGATTGTTATTTAACCGTCAGTTTTTTAAGTTTTATCGTATGGAAGAACAGTCAAAAACTGACTGTTAACATTTTTATCTCTCGGTTTAGTCTGTTGGAGAACTTAGGCCTTCGGGCCACGTAACCACGTAATCAGTCGATTATTGTTTAACCGGTTATTTTTTCAACAGTATAGAAGAATGTCAAAAATAGACGGTTAACTTTTAATCACGTGTTTTACGTGTTGGTGAACTCAGGCATAAGGCTCGAGTTCACCGACGGTTTTTAACATTTTATCACATGGAAGGTCTGTCAAAAATGACAAAAACCGTCGGTTAAATAATAATCGCCTGTTTAAGTGTTGGTGAACTCCAGCCTTAGAATATTAAGTTTACCACTAGTTTTCATTAAATGAATGAATTATACGCACATTTAGCTCGTTTACCTACGACATGGAGGACGGAGGTATTCGAGCATCTGTATTTGTAATTGTAATAATATAGAACGTTAGGAAAATACACTAAAATCTAGTTTGTATTTATCTTTGCTAATAAAAATAATATATTCCTATTTGACTTGAAAATAGAGATATTTACTCTATTGAGACATCTGACTCAAACACGATCACCTACAACTATTTATTTTCGTATAAAATGTATGATAATGGACCTATATTATTATTCATTACACTTACTTATTTAGTCTTTTTTATTTAAAGTAAACAAAAAAATCCACTTTAGTAATATCACCATTCCAATTTTCTTACTTATTAAAATTTATTGATATAAATCTATATTTATAACTAAAAAGGCCAATGTTGGAATGTGTTTAATACCAAAGTTGGATTATTTTGCTTTACAGATATTATTTATGAATATTATTACACCATTATCAACATTTATGAAAGAAAGTTTTTTCATTTACCTTAACTTCGATTACAAATTATGGCGATGATTCGACCAGAAACTAATTTTAGACTTATTACGAGTGAAAGTCTATGGTTAATTAATAATATTGATTGATTTTTTGTAGTTGTATAAATCGATTCATATGTTAATAATACAAGGAAACATGTGTCATGAAATTTTTCCCATAATAGGTCTCAATCTATGAGACTAACTGCCGCACTCAGAGACGTCAATTAACTTTGATGAGTATTTAATGTCAAAAATTTTCATTCAAATCTAGACCATAGACCCGGCAAGAATAGCGACTAGTTTTGAATTGTCATTTTTTGACGTTAAATACTCATTAACGTTATTTGACGTCTCTGAGCGCGGCAGTTAAAATTTATAATTATATCGTATACAATTCTACGAGACTCGGCGTCAGTGCCCGCAGCTTTGCACGGTATTATTAATATAAGGCTCGCTCATTTTTCACAAGATGTTTTAAGCTTAAAAGGGGAGGTCTTAGCACTTCACTTCAGGTTCATCTGGGGATTTATAACGCTGCTCTCCGGCTTTGAGGAGCAATATTTCATTGTTCCTATTCTGTCTAGAGAAATAATCATCAATAAGTAAGATGATTTACTGTACAACGGTAGAGCTGTTAAGGCAAGTAACTAAATAATCTTTTCTAATTTTCTTCCCTCATCAGGAGCTGTCTAAGTTAATTTAAAACATTCAATTAAAAGCGGGATGCTTTTCGAGTGGATAATAGTATGAATTTTCTACGTAAATATAATGTAATGAATTAACATTTAACTTATACTTTTAAAAATATTAGGGGTTTAAGTATTAAATTGCCGTTTTGTATGGAAAATTTAGCGAAAATTCATTTTTCCATACAAATATATTTGCGATTTTTTAAGGAACCACAAATCTAAGTTTTATATAATTTTGTGGGTATATTTAGACAACATTAAGCTATAGGATATCTAGAATACCTAGAGATTTTTTTTTATAACGGAGACGGACTGGTTTACGTGTCCGTGGATCTAAGTGGTACTCAGGACGAGCTGTTTTTGAAGATTTATTGGTAGTTAAAGAAATAACAATAAGATAAAATTTTATACATATAAATATAAGTCCTTTAAATTATGTTTAAAATAAAAAAAGAATAATGGACATAACAATTGTTTTAAAGGAATTATACACTTCTACTAAATAACGAGGGAACATCGGCAATTTCATACTTTTACCCCTATTATAAGAAATCTGATAAAAAGTAACGTTATAGAATTTTATTTTTATGTTTTATTTAGACTTGAGTAGTAAGTATTATTATTATTTTAAAATTACTATGTAGTAATTTAAAAATTAATGCTCAAAGATTACGAAAACAAGAGAAAACACTTGATAAATCAGTGACATATTTTTTATATATCTTTTTTTACTTTAATATAAAAATAAATAAAGTTTTAACACTATTAATATCGTTTTTAGTGATTAGATTGAAAACAGACCACAGAGACAATTATTAGCTTTGACAAATAATAATAATGAATATTTCTTATACTCACACCTAGCCAAAGTAAGTAAAATAAGAAATCGATGAAACCGGCCGTCAAATAGTATTCAATATTATCTTCTAAAGCCATTCCAAGAATTGCTATAAAAATACACTTTAGCACTTTAGTATTATGTCCAATTCATTTCATTCATTTCATTTGTTAGAATACGTAAGTAATAATAAATATCTGTATCTGCAATTGAACGCGTATTGTGAATAAATAACCCATTGACCTAATTACAGCTGTTGGCCAGTAAGTCGGTTCCTTTAGTTCTTTGCACAACGGAACAAAATTAAAACTCCTAATCTTCAAGAACTGATAACGGTAAAGAAGCGTCTCAAGGCCGGAATCACTTTATCAATCAGGTCATGGGGGTGGCGCCTTCATTAAAGGAAACCTCATTTAGGACTAAATTTTCTACGGTATTTTTAATGTCTAACCTTACAAAAGATTAATCCGCAGAGGCGCAAAATTATAAAAGTTAATAGATCGTTACCTATTCCTATGTTTGCGGATTGACGTAGAAGTTTGTACGAATGTATCTATTTAATATTATAATGATCACAGCAGCACTTTAATGAGAGACTTTTACCAACGCGCCACGCCGACCCAATGCGGATTGGTGGGTTTTAACGACTGCAGAATTGCAGATGTAAATGAAAATGAAAATATGGTTTATTCATATAAGGTATCATTAAATACACTCATGAATCGTCAAAGACATAACGTGTGTGTATACGAGAACAACGGCTAATGTTCTCTTTTATTTGCTCGAGCGCTACATATTTAAAATAATAATAGTTATTTGTTGTACGTGAGTGCAAAGTTGTTTTTTAACCGCGTGCTCAATTTTGATGACCGAGCCAGCGAAGGATTCTAAAATTGAATCACGAGCGTAGCGAGTGATTCAAAAATTAGAATCCTGAGCGATAGCGAGGGAATCAAAAGAGCACAAGGTGAAAAATCTTTGCACTCGAGTGCAACACGTTACTTTTCATCCCCCCCAACGAGGAAATTGCAAAATACAAAAAAAAAATACAATCACAACAGTTTCTGTTTTCACCCAGAAACTTCCACAACACCCTCCCATTAACCCAAACACATTCTCAACACCCACCCAGAAACACCCACAACATTCACACCCGCAATACACACCCATCCACTCAGACACACCCAAAAAACACCCATTCACCCAGAAACACCAACAAAAACACTCATTCACCCAGAAACACCCACAAAACACCCATTCACCCAGAAACACCCACAAAACACCCATTCACCCAGAAACACCCACAAAACACCCATTTATCCAGAAACACCCAAAAAACACCCATTCTCATAGAAACACACAAAGAACACTCATTCACCCAGAAACACCCACAAAACACCCATTCACCCAAAAACACCCACAAAACACCCATTTACCCAGAAACACCTACAAAACACCCAATCGCACCCAAAAAACACCCATTCACCCAGAAACACCCACAAAACACCGATTAACCCAGAAACACCCACAAAAGACCCATTCACCCAGAAACACCTACAAAACACCCAATCACACCCAAAAAAACACCCAATTACCCAGAAACACCCACAATACTCACCCATCCATTCTGACACACCCACAAAAACCCATTCACCTAGACACACCCTCAAAACACCCATTCACCCAGACACACCTCCAACAGCCACCCATCCACCCAGCCACACCCGCAACATTCATCCAGACACACCTGTAAGTCCCTAATAAAAATTACCGTCCCTAATGGAGTTCCGAGACGGTCAATCAGCTTGAGTCAAGCACGTTGATTTTCTGTATGTTTTTGTTCCGTTGCTAGCGTAAGCAAATCAAACAGACCTAAAAAGCTTTTAAATGCTTGACTCACGCATCCAGCAAGCGTTGTAGACGATCAAAATGTTTAAAGCAAGATTGACGCCAAGCTGATTGACCGTCACGGAACTCCTAGGTTTTAACAAATTTATGACGTGAAAAGAAAATGGCGCGCGCAAAGCAAATTACAAAAAAAGTACACCAAGAAGGTTCCGAGTCTGAGTTTTTAACAAATTAAAATAGGTTGCATAATAATTTCGGCACCATGGAGGTAGAAATAAATAGGTATAATGATGTTTTGAATTCACAAACTCATTGCACACGATGTTCTAAATTCAAATTTACTTTAACCTCTAGAGGATAAAAACGGCTTTTGCACTCAGATATCGAAGAGCAAAAACGCTTTTTCCGAGATGGTGGGATGAAAAACAACTTTTTCATATCTGAGTGCAAAAGCCGTTTTTATCCTTTAGAGGTTAAAGTAAATTTGAATTTAGAACATCGTGTGCAATGAGTTTGTGAATTCAAAACATCAATAAACATATTTATTTCTACCTCCATGGTGCCGAAATTGTCATGCAACTTATTTTAATTTGTTAAAAGCTCAGACTCGGAACCTTCTTGGTGTACTTTTTTTGTAATTTGCTTTGCGCGCGCCATTTTCTTTTCACGTCATAAATTTGTTAAAACCTAGGAGTTCCGTGACGGTCAATCAGCTTGGCGTCAATATTGCTTTAAACATTTTGATCGTCTACAACGCTTGCTGGATGCTTGAGTCAAGCATTTAAAAGCTTTTTAGGTCTGTTTGATTTGCTTACGCTAGCAACGGAACAAAAACATACAGAAAATCAACGTGCTTGACTCAAGCTGATTGACCGTCTCGGAACTCCATTAGGGACGGTAATTTTTATTAGGTACTTACAGGTGTGTCTGGATGAATGTTGCGGGTGTGGCTGGGTGGATGTGGCTGTTGGAGGTGTGTCTGGGTGAATGGGTGTTTTGAGGGTGTGTCTCGGTGAATCTCAGTGTCTGAATGGATGGGTGAGTATTGTGGGTGTTTCTGGGTGATTGGGTGTTTTTTTGGGAGTGATTAGGTGTTTTGTGGGTGTTTCTGGGTGATTGAGTGTTTTTTGGGTGTGATTGGGTATTTTGTAGGTGTTTCTGGGTAAATAGGTGTTTTGTGGGTGTTTCTGGGTTAATCGGTGTTTTGTGGGTGTTTCTGGGTGAATGGGTGTTTTGTGGGTGTTTCTGGGTGAATGGGTGTTTTGTGGGTGTTTCTGGGTGAATGGGTGTTTTTTGGGTGTTTCTGAGTAAGTGGGTGCTTTGTGGGTGTGTCTGGGTGAATGGGTGTTTTGTGGATGTTTCTGGGTGAATGGGTGTTTTGTGTGTGTTTCTGGGTGAATGGGTGTTTTGTGTGTGTTTCTGGGTGAATGGGTGTTTTGTGTGTGTTTCTGGGTGTTTTTGGGTAAATGGGTGTTTTGTGGGTGTTTCTGGGTGAATGGGTGTTTTGTTGGTTTTTCTGGGTGAATGGGTGTTTTGTGGGTGTTTCTGGGTGAATGGGTGTTTTTTGGGTGTGTCTGAGTGGATGGGCGTGTATTGCGGGTGTGAATGTTGTGGGTGTTTCTGGGTGGGTGTTGAGTGTGTTTGGGTTAATGGGAGGGTGTTGTGGAAGTTTCTGGGTGAAAACAGTAACTGTTGTGATTGTATTTTTTTATTTTTATTTTGCAATTTCCTCGTTGGGGGGGATGAAAAGTTACGTGTTGCACTCGAGTGCAAAGATTTTTCACCATATGCTCTTTTGATTCCCTCGCTATCGCTCAGGATTCTAATTTTAGAATCCTTCGCTAGCTCGGTCATCAAAATTGAGCACGCGGTTAAAAAACAACTTTGCACTCACGTACAACAAATAACTATTACGGACTACCACGCACTGAAAGACGACAGGTTTCTTCATGTACTGAAATATTCAGTAATTTGACGTTAGTAACGTCAAATTACTGAATATTTCAGTGTTCTTATATTTATTTATTAAAGTCCCTTATTGCAGATTCTCTTTTAGGCCTAAATGAAGAAGTCAACACATTCAAAGTGCTTGTAGCACGAAAATGGGCTAGACAAAAAGCGAGATCCAAAATTAGAAGCAGGTCTGAATACAAAATGGCCGAGCGCTGGCTTACAGTTCCGTCAATAGCCATGACCTAAGCAAACTGGTAATGGACGGGAGCGATTAAATATCCACGGGAACGATTATGCGAAATCGGTGAATGACTGACGAAATTATGCCATAAGACAATTACAATTTTGATTTTTAAAACTAAATGTGTGTTCTTTAAATTAAACTGTGTTCTTAGGGATTGAATTTTGTATTTGTTAGACGATACTTTCTATAAAATTCAGTGCGGTCGGAAGAAAATGAAGAGTCATTTTCTTCCAACCTCCTACCTCCTTTTGTCTCCCATAGGAAGGCATCGGGATTTGGCACGGTATGTTTTCAGTATTTAGTTAATTCATCAAAAACATTGAAACATTTCCCTGGAGTTTTTTGGTAGCATTTAAGGACATTAATCTACTAGTCTACTCTGTGGAAAGGTCACCTGGGCCCGTAGCCAAGTGGCAATCGTTTCATAACGATAACGTGTCGAAGTTCGTCACGATCAGCCATATTACTTTGGCACTACAGCGTCTTAGCTTGCGCTACCAACATAACTAGGAACTTACGAAGATGATTTTGGTCACGTGATTTCACGACGACTTACGTCAAATCCCATACATTTTGCTTTATCGAACTTCGTTATCTTTGTCGGTGTGTTACTTTGTCTAGGCTCCCAGAAGTGGCGATCGCCAATAAATCACCTGACATAAATTCACAGTTCTGGCGACAAAATTCTTGAACCTATTTATTGTTCGTCAACACGATCACTAAAATAACACCATTTAATTTTATGTTAGTAGCGCCACTCCAAAACAATAAAAAATCAGTCACTCCACTAGGTGACATTAAAGTCCCGCCAAAAATCTTTTGTTTTTTTTTACTCTATGATATTAGTTTATTAGACTGCGCGCCAGATAAGTCTGCGTAAGTACAACAAGTAAGCGTGGTCAAAATTGTAACTAAAATTTCGTCTGCTATTTTACAAACAAAATGAGTATTTAATGTCAAAAATTTTCATTCAAATCTAGACCCGGCAAGAATAGCGACTAGTTTTGAATTGTCACTTTTTGACGCTATGTACTCATTAACGTTATTTGACGTCTATGAGTGCGGCAGATAGTGTCAAAGTTAGAGAGCAGCGCCACCCATCGCGCGCAGACTTATCTATCAAACCATACTATGAAGGCCACACTGCCTTTCCTAGAAAATACGGTGCCTGGCTTTACTCACCAATCTTACTCTTTTTTTACTCGCCACATTGGCATGTAAATATTCCACGAGATATGACACACAGTCGTATAAGATAATGTCAGGAAATATTTAAGCCTCAATTATTTTACAATCTACGTTATATTTACCGACCGCGGACATCCGCTATATACAGTGGAAGCGAAAAGGGTTTATACTTTCAGCAGTAGCTATCTACCTAAACTCCTCTTAAAACGTATTATACCAGTTGATGATGAAAACGTGATCGACCTATATCTATGCATACTAATATTGTAAAGCTGAAGAGTTTGTTTGTTTGCTTGGTTGAACGCGCTAATCTCAGGAACTACTGACTGAAACTGAAAAATTATTTTTGTGTTGGATAGTCCATTTATCGAGGAAGGCTATAGGCTATTATAATAATCAACATTAACGCGAGCGACCACTACTAAACTCAAAATAATGGAATAGACTAGCGTGGCAACAGCTAAATCAAATATGGCAGGCAGTAGTCCCAATCACTAATTATATCATATATCATACTCCAGCTAATACGTTATTAATTTGTGGTTATTATGTCAATTGGTTCCATCCGTTGGACTAGGGAAAAGTTCTAATTTTCGCTTATCCCTCCTGGTCACATCTACAAACGAACTGCGGGTTTGGCAGTTATCAGCGCCATCCCTTTATTGTTGCTTTCATTCGGAAGAAACGGTGTGAAGAAGTTTTACTATGTAGGTATGCGGTAAAGTCGCCGCATACTCAGCGAAAAAGGGAAGATCTTCCTCCGAGCCAGGTGTGCACTCGGGGACCGCGGTCCGACTGTACTTCGTCGGATCTTGTATATATTCTGAGTTCCTCCAGAAACTTTGTAATCGTGATTCAGGACTTGCTATTCTCGTTCTGCCTTAACACCACAGTCATTAAGGTCTACAGTTGATTTGACTCCATTGTTATCGTGAGCTGCCGTACTTTTTGCTGATCAACCATTTCTCGGTTACTCGACACTTTGTTTACGTAGCGCTCTGACGTAGCCGCTACATCACACCCCCCCCTTATTTGAAATTCGTGACGCTCCAGTCGCCAAACTTCGACGAGCGTGTATTCTTCATCAGCGGTAGGCACCATATGCAGAACTGCCACATGCCGGAGTGTGACCCCAATCGTCTTCGACCGTGGGCTGCCAGTGTGTGCCGTCCATCCGCTAGCTGCCGCAGGACCAAGTCGCTTTTACTGCTGATCGTGGACCTTGATGGCGTATACCTCTTCATATCTGGGGTTATAGATACCTTGAAATTGCGAAGGCTGCTGCTGTCCGATGTCGGTGGTCACCAATGTGGGTATGCGGTAAAGTCGCCGCATACTCAGCGAAAAAGGGAAGATCTTCCTCCGAGCCAGGTGTGCACTCGGGGACCGCGGTCCGACTGTACTTCGTCGGATCTTGTATATATTCTGAGTTCCTCCAGAAACTTTGTAATCGTGATTCAGGACTTGCTATTCTCGTTCTGCCTTAACACCACAGTCATTAAGGTCTACAGTTGATTTGACTCCATTGTTATCGTGAGCTGTCGTACTTTTTGCTGATCAACCATTTCTCGGTTACTCGACACTTTGTTTACGTAGCGCTCTGACGTAGCCGCTACATACTACAATCATTAATTTTAAATCACTACTTTTAGGCAAGGCAAGAGTTGAGAATTTTAGTATCTTTCTGTGTCCTTAAGGGAGAAGAAAACGAGACTGGCGAGAATTAATATTTTCCACCTTGCCCTATTTGCTTGGCAGCAGGAACTTTTTAGTTGTTTTCTTAAAAAATTGTTACGTCAAGCTAAGTTTAATATGATTTTCCTTGAAACCGACGGAAGCATGTAGCGCGGAGCTGATAAAACTAATTCGCTTCTACATTATGTAGGTACTGCAGGGTATGTACAGGCCCCTTTAATAAATTTTTCTACCGCAAACCATCAGCCCGTCAGTGGCTAGAAAATATTATTATCAATATTATATCGGGACCGACCAGTTTTACGAGCTTTCGGAAGCGGACCTTGAGGCTTATAAATTATTGACCAGTGGTTCGGTTAGATATAGGCTCAAAGAATTTATTCTCATATAACACACTGTAACGTACAATAAGAAAACAATTATTTCATTAATGAGCTGTGGCTTGCTACAATAACATATATCATTAATAGAGTCGGGATAACACAACTGGATAATTAATTCAAATAATAATGATAGTAATACAAATTAAAATAATGGGTAAAGTCAATAATGAAGTCAATTACAATAATAGCAATGTTAATTAAAACATTCTCTTTAAATTGATTTTTTAAATATGTCATCGCAATTCTTGATGACGATGGGGACTGGTCTTGGGAAGACTTACCAGGTGAACCTCGATTCCATCTTCGGCCCTTAACGTAACTTACCATCAGGTGAGATGAAGGGCAAGAGCTTCCCTGTCTAGCATAAAAAAGTTTATCTTCGGTGTCCCACACACAGTACTGTAAGAGATGATGGGTAAAAGCATTTGACTTCTTTGTAACATAAAAAAATTACCATCATTCTTGTTGCCATTATAGTTTAATATTGTTATTATTTTGAATTCATATATACTTCCTACGACGCACATTCGAACTGGCGTACATCGTCCCCTAAATATTACCATACGTCCAAGTTTTAATCTTCGAAAATCAGTTGCGGAGTCGACAATAGCCAATAGCCTTCAATTCCAAAGCAAAATAAATTGTGTTTTGCTTTTCCGTGAACTTAACACAATTTAAACGAAACACCCACTCCTATTCCTAATATACCTGAAATCCAATTAGGGATTTGTTTGGAGGACATCGTGGTTAATCGAAATCAAACAATCAAATAGGTTTGCTGGGTGCAATCGTATTATTTCACGCTAAAATAACACCGGCGAAATTTCCCCTGGTAGTCCCGCGGTCTCAAATTTGTCAGTCTCCGCTGGTATATAAATAAAATATGACGTGGCTCAGTAATTGATTACTCCCCGTTCGTACGCACAACAACACGTGAAATACTTACGCCACTCTCATATATGGAGATTTAAGCCGATATAATAAGGATCATATTTGGTGGCATCTGTTTGGAGTGATTTGTAGGTGACTTTGCTTATCAATTCCCATTTATATTCAGATTTGAGCGACTACTAAATAGAATCAAGAGCCTGAATTAGCGGTAAACACGGTATGCAATTACAGAACGTAAACAGTGCATAAAACAATTTCCTATCACGATCTATACGCTAGCCGTGTGGTGACGGCAGAGCAGAATACATTGTCACCATCCCCATTCACTCTCGCGGGTGTCGTACAATGTGACTAAGGGTTAAGGTAGCAATGAGTGATGGACAGGAGCGTTCCTCATATCATATGCCACTTAGCAATGCCCTGCTATTTCCGTGCCCGATAGATGGCAATAGGCTCGCCACCTATTATATGAGACCTAATCTAATTGGCGAAATGTGGGTGTTAGTTCACCTCTGCCTACCTCCTCGGGGATATAGGCGTAATTTATGTATGTATGTAAGCTAATTAATAGTGTCTTTAACGTTTTATTAATTAACCAACAAAGACTAATCTTTAATTTTTATTATGCATGATAAAAAGAGAAAAATTGTTAACATTTTGAGAATATCTGATAGAAATGAGCTTATGAGTCAGCTGAGCTTCTGAACAGTCAGCTGAAAGATGAGAAATAAAAAACAACAAAGTAAAACTATTCCAATATTTAAATCTTATAATGTTCAAACAAAAAATATAAAATTTAGGCACTCTTTTTTAACCTTATCGCATGTACGCAAATATTGATATAATCAGACTATAGAAAACTGTTAAAAAAAACTGTTCATGTAATACATAAAGTGCAAACTTGGATAACATTTCGCATTTAGTGGTAGCCAGAGTAGTAATGCTATTGATCGCTACATTTCAATATGAAATAGCCAAATCAAGAGTAAAACACGAAACAACATACGTTAGAAACTAACTTCGACCAAACGCAGCAAAATATTGAGTGTTTGCTCGTATACTAACATCAAATAGCATCAAGTTTTGGAATACCGCAAGCCGTCCAAATTACAGGCAAGTTGTGGGTCATATTTCCCGGAAATTGAAACCATGACTCTACACAGCCATCGATATGGGTTTGTCCACCTTTCATTGAGTTAATGAAGGATTGATGAACATTAATATCCACGACGATTCAATACGTAACGCTGCATATAGATTTTGTGTTAATTTGTTTTATTAATTACAAAGAATAATAATAACATGTGTATTTTGATTTTTATTTTATCATTAAAGCATTAGAAAAATCATTAGCAAAAAAAAATCCGGACAACAATTTTACGAAATTTTTCTGTGCTCTTTTTCTTTGTATAAAGTGTAAATTTTACAATAATATATTAAATATCCACCAGCGCTTTCAATGTCCCCACTGCTGGGGCACGAGCATTCCCGTATGGATAAAAAATATAGGGAAATTTTAAAGAATAAAAGAACGGTAATTTTTACGTGCTGCAAAATATTTGTATCCTTTTAATACTACATCATTAGCCTGTCGTCTAATTGGCTTGCTCATCTTGAGATAGGTATCTCGTGTGCACCGATCGTACAGAGTGACAGATATTGCCACTTTGGCTTATAGCACGTATTGCACGAGTTTTCCCCCCTCCCCGCGTCACCTCCGCTAGAATCTAGAGTGCTGCGCCTCCGCCACGTCTCTTACCCCGCAGGAGGGTCGCGCACGAACTTGTTAGACTATAGTCTTAACATTTATTTATTAATAAGTTTAATATTTTCTAACAGAATAATTTGAAACGAATAGGTTGCCATTTAGTTCAATTGATCTGTAATTAAAGGTAAAGAATCAGAGCCTTAGCTATATGTATGAAAATATTGTAATAATGATTTCCCTAAAATGAAACTGATAAAAATTCTACGCAAGTTACACACGACACCGTTAAAGTGGTTGTATTTTTTAACACATGCCGTGTGGTGACGGCAGAGTAGAATACAATTATCACCACCCCAAATCTCTCCCGTGGGTGTCGTACAAGGCGACTGAGGATAAATCAGTGATGAGGAATGGGCAGCAGCGTTCCTCTTATACCACCTAGCAATGTATTGCGACTTTTGTGCCCGATAAATGGCAATAGGCTTGCCACCTATTACATGGGACATGACATATTTGGCGAAACGTGGGTGCTAGTTCACCTCTGTCTACCCCTTCGGGGATATAGACGTGATTTATGTATGTATGTATGTATGTATTTTTTAAACCATAAAGTAAGTCCCGCGGTTTTATTTCGTGTGATGAATTATAAATATATACAGGTCCGTTGGTCTAATAAAGTAATGTACAGTCGCACACAGCAGGTCAGGTCAGACAATTTTGAGAAAATTTTACATATTGTGATAATATGACCATATTATCACAATATGTAAAATTTTCTCAATCGACCTTGTACTTTATATAACACATGTTAAGTTTCGACAGTTTGACAAGACAAGTTGTTCGACAGTTTAGTATGGCCTGACTGCCAGTCTAAAACTACAACACCCACACTTTTCTAAAATTTCATTTATCATGAGCACCTTTCCAGTGTGATATATGTATGTATATAAATCAAAATTGACCCCAAAAAAATTGGGATGATGATGATGAGATGACCTTGAATTGACGAAGATAATGATGAACAGCTGCGCACACAAAGCGAAGGGAAAGTACTGTAGTCACTGTTCGTGTCTATACCTACAGCTAATGGTAATAATACTCCTCCTCTGACTTGGCCCATGGCAAGGATGATTAAGACGTTCCCTGGACCATACGGAATAGTCAGAGTTGCTGAAATTAAATTGCACGCCGGACTGTTACAAATCTATCTCCAATCGATTCGTTGTAGCGTTATTAATTTAGTTTTTTTATACAGCGTTACTTTTGGATAACTCGCCAAAAGTTGATATAAAATAAGAAAAGTATATTATAAAAATGGTTTGGGTAGAAAAATTATAACTTTTTTTTTGTTTGAATCCACATTCACACATTTTTAACCACTTTAAAAAGGTCTGGGTAGAAAAATTATAACTTTTTTTATTTAAATCCACATTCACACATTTTTAATCACTTTTTACATCCTAAATTCCAAGGTGTAAATAGGTTTTACAGGGGGTAACCTGTACGTACTTACTGGGTGTTCCGTGTAGAACTTGTTAAGAAATTATTATAGCGAGTACGAATACTTAAAATTCCAACCTCTTTTAACTTACCACGGTCGTAATGAAATAAGAAATGAAAAACTAGATGCATTTGAAAAATTGGTATCAAATTACACAATTTTTTAATATACACAATGATTGAAATCTATTCACAAAAGATTAAAATAAACGGAATGGTTTGTTCGTACTAATCAAACACTACGGCCTAGCGCCTCACTTCGCTGGGCGCCCGAACGCAGTAATCAAACCAGTGACATACCATTTTAGTTTACGTACGGAAAAGTTGTATCGCATTGCCGGGAATAAAATTGTGCGGTGAATCTAAAAGTGAATCGGTATAAAAATATACCAATCGCATACTTAACATATTAAGTTATTCTTTAAACGGTAAGTTTTAAGGTCTCCGTCCCGTCCGGGGAATTTTCCCGTTACAAATGCAGAGACCTTTAAACGAGGCAGTCACATCCCCGTCCCGACCACGTCCCGTCCGAGGTATTATCTCGTTACGTATGCAGAGACCTTAAGCAAACCATTAGTGTTTGTGACGTGTGATTTGAAAAAGGAACAACGGCCTATAATTATAAATTATACATCATCGACTCGTCTACGGCTGTCAGCATTGCCCGTAGCCCGTAGCAGCATATACTTCCACACAATTGGTCAGAGTCCAGAGGCTACTAATGTCAGCCGGAAGTACGAGGGAGAGCCGATAAGATGGCATATGGATAAGCAAATGACGTCATCACGCGATTCAGTACAATTGTTAGACTCGTAACAGCCAGGGACGAATACTGAAAATCTATGAATAGGCATAGCCGTCTCATACACGTCGATAGCTTATGTCTTGCCTATTCAATAAGTGTTTTGCATATCGATTTTGAATGCGCAACATCTAGCTAGTATCAGAACATTACAACTTACCTTTTATTGGTAGCCCGCAATTGAAAAAAGCAGTCGAATAATCTTGAAACTTGAATAAAATAGATAGTTAATTGATAGATCAAAATATTGACCACAAAAATCGTATTATTCTGTAAGATTTGATAGGAATTAAAAAAGCCATAACTTAAGCTACGTTTAACTCTGGTTATACGGGTTGTGTTTTATAACAAATTCAAAATAAGTTATAATAATTTTATTTATGTATTTATGTATTTATTTATATAATTTTATTTACCTGACCAGAAAGTGGCTTTTTTAGCCCGCTACGCGTACAAATACATAATGACACAACAAAGTAAACATTTTAGGTTTTACTGTTGAATCCACAATAAAATTCGTCTTATTTTGACTGATATTATGGGAGATAAAATTTATCAACATCAGTCCACATAAAGACCGATACTAAAACTGATTTTGTATTGAACATTAAATGAATATTTGAAGCAGTATTGATTTCAGAAATAAATTGATAGTAATAGGGTTTACTTCTGTCAATTTTTATATTCTTTTTAACAGTTTCGCTTAATTTGAAAGCTCCTGGAGTCTTTGTTTTTTAATGTAACATCAGTAGTTTCTACTAGTAAATAATAGAATATTTCATAAAACTAAGCAGCACATTAAAATTTTACAACACAAAGAAATTTCGTAGAAGACATTTGTTGGACTTGCTGTATATTTCTATTGTAATAACGGGGGTGGCGGCATCGTTTGCCTATCAAGTAGGACGACGCGAAGCGGGCTGCGCCCTTCCGCCTCCGCAAGCTGATTGAAAATAAAAATTCTATTCGCAGTAAAATTTATTGGAACTTTTATTACGCCTTAAAACTTTTAAGATTTGCTTTACGCGAAGAAACATTTTAAGAATTTCCCGATTAAGAGAACAACTTCAGATTTTACTCCGTTTTTATTGTCAGCCCAGTTGATCCAACGTAAATTAAAAAAGTAAGGGTATAACTTTGGTATGGACTCGTTTGAGAGACCATTTTTCAAATACCCCTTAATTGTCAATTGTCAATTAAAGAGCACATTTCAAATGCAATTTCAATAACTGTTTCGTCAGTGGATGTAGCATATTTTTTGTTTATTGGTTTTATAAAAATTAATCCTTTCTACACTAAGGGGTAAGCGGGGTTTTTAACACCCATGTTTTGGCCAACTTATTTAAGATCCCTTATTATATAAGGAGCTAAGCTAATTCTATATCTTGTACGTTTTTGCTGCTATGTGTAGTATCGTTTTATTTTACATTTCTCACTGAAGTATCAAAATAAGACATCCACTTTATATGTTAAATTTCAAATAAGACTTGAGAATTAACTTGCCCATTCACAAGCAATCGATTGGTAAGTTAAGCATGAATTTTCGTCGGGTGACGCAATTACATTTAAAAATAACGAGAAATACTTGAGGCACCTTACCGCATCGTGCAATTAACAGTAACCTTAAACATCATTGTTTTTATTATTCGTTTTATACACGCCATCTCAGAGTACTACAAGTACGAATGGTAGGTACAGCAAATACTATTTATATGAGTTAATTAGTTAACAGGAACTAAAAGCAGGAACGTAACTATTATAATTTTGTTCAAAAACAGTCCCTGGGGGCCTATAGCCTAACTCGATTGCTAAAGAAAAAGCTATAGTTTATGACGTCATGCTGTCATTTCACACCAAATGTACCTAAACTATTAGCGATAGCTTTGAACGAATGATCACCGAATGATTTTGTATGAATTTGGCACAAAATCCGTACTGCCTAAAAATTCAGGATGGCTGCTCTAGCCGTAAGCAGTGCATTGCTATAAAGCTATCATCAACAATCGAGTTAGGCGGTAGGCCCCCTGGACGAAAACTCATGCTTACAAATCGATTGCTTGCAAGTTAAAAACTTTTCATTTGAAATTTAACATCTTAAAAACAAAGCTATGTCCGCATCTTTTCCATCGTGTGATTGAGGAGTGATAGTGATGCCGTTCGATAAAGATAAAAGTGAAAGATAGAAGTGGCGTGCGGCGCTTCGCCGAATAGCTTGAAACAATCAAAACTGCTTCGCGGTTTCCCTAAATCGATTTACTTAGATAGTTGCTGGGAAAAGAAACAAAGATATTACCTACTAACGACTAAATTAACTCATTAAAACTTTTATGTAAGGGAAGTTAGCCCAACACGGATATACGGCTAAAGCGGGCACTCTCCTTTGGAAAATAATATTCATAATTATATAGAAACTTAAAAGGCATCAGGGAATATATCAAGGCTTCAAAATATTTTATATCAAAGAGCCCGTTTTAGGCATCATGCCCACATAAAGCATAGTGGCTAAACACGCCTGCCCCTACTTCATAAAATCAGAACAGGACTGGTGTTTTGGGGATCGGGACACCTGTGGTAAAGCTAGTGTGATGCACAAAGCCATTCTGAGTGAAGGTAGTATAATTTTAACATTATCTAAATCGCTCACTGAATACCAAATACACGCAACTCTACAAATATTTAAATAAAATATAACAAAGCCTACTTGCGACATTATCCGCACTTTGGGCCGTCATCCATCTCTGACTATCCCTTCGATGAAAAATAGGCGTCATTTCTATATTGCCTTTAATACAGACGCAACTCAAAATACACTTACAGGGTTTGTGTGTTCTAAATTTATGACAGTACGACTCACTGTCGCGTCGCATATTTGAGTTGTATGAATCTCCTTTTGTATTAATGAAGTGATATGTCTACTTCTTGTTCTATTGACGACTGCAGATGATGACGGGATCAACGGATTAACGTGCCTTTCGGAGCACGGAGGAACTTCAGATAATATATTTTTGGTCACTCATCCGAGGACCAGCCTTAGCGAACTTTGCTTAGTAATCTTTTTTATGTTAGACAGGGAAGCTCTTGCCCTTCATCTCACCCGATTGTAAGTGACGATAAGGGCCGAAGATGGAAGCGCGCTTCATCTGGAACCACAGAGGGCCTGGCTATCTTATCACAATTGTCGGAACACAACAATAAACATTATTATTATGGCGACAGATTTTTAAAAGATGGTAGCTAGCCAGGCGGACTTGAAAGAAGTCCTACCACCAACCAAAATGGCAGCAAAGCTCGCTAAGGGCCGGTTTTTTGATGCATAGTTAACTCGACCAATTGTTAAGAATTGTTACTTATCTTTAAATATCAAACTGATATTTATCCATAAGTAACATTAGTAACTAAAATTGTAACTTATGGTTACATATCAGATTGATATTTAGCAATTATTAACAGTTTTTAACAATGGGTTGAGTTGACTATGCAACAAAAAACCGGCCCTTAGGCATCAATAGTTATACAGTGTGGAAAGAAAGCATGGGCCCTGGAGGGAAAGTATCTTAAATCTTTAAAATAGCTTAATTTGTTGAAAGAAAACATTTCTTTATTTTTAAAAAGAAACATAACTGCATTTACAGATTTCTCAAAAAGCTTACCCAAAAAGGGAATCGAACCAACTAAAAAATTAAAAAAATTAACCCTTGCCATTTTATTTTACTAATCGATGCAGTCGATGTTAACGATAAATTTTCTCTAAGAAACATAGGGTCTTAGAAAGTAAAAATATTATGATATCTAACATTTATTTTCCTCTCGAATCAAATCAAATCCTTAATTTTTTATTGTTGCTCGCGATTCTTGTTGGTATTAATTAGAATTGAAAAAGGAAAGTTTGAAAATTGAAATAGAATGATTGTTAACGGTGGAGCATTCTAAGGCTATTTTGAATTTCGAACGAACCATCTTGGTAATTATTATGTTTTTGTTTTGCCACCATTTCGTAATAAGTATTTTGTATTATTAATTATTAAAATATTGGCGTATCAAGAGCAGTTATATTTAATAGAAGCATACATTTCAATCTACAATGATTACAATTTAGCTATTCAGTGGTATGGTGAAAGGTATCCGAATAGACAAATACCGTCTGGAAAAGTTATGGCAGGAATGGTGAAAAATTTAGTAAGTATCGAAGGTTTAAAAACATTTAGTACGAAGGCCACTTCGTAATCTGCTCGATGTGGAATTTATTAGTTAAATTATTAGCTTCTTGCTAGGTGATATTTTTTTTCCATATTAGTTGATGCATCTCTCAATTCTAATAAAATAAGATTCTCGTAAGGATTCAGTGTATTCGAGAGTAAAAGTAAAATAAACTTCAGATTTCATGTTTTTTTTTCTTTATAAGACCATGTTATGTTTCTCAGAGAAAAATTATCATCGTTAGATAACATCGACTGCATCGATTAGTAAAATAAAATGGCGAGGGTTAATTAAGGGTTTATCATAAATTAAAAAAGGTTGCATGAAAATAACGGCACCATGGAGGTAGAATTTTAGTAGATTTTCGATCAAGTGCACAAAACGAATCATTTTTGTCCGAGACTTTTAGCAGCTTTTTGGCTGATAGTAATGTCGAGGATAAAAATCGTTTTGTGGACGAGTTAGAAACTCTGCTTTTCACTTCGATTGTGAGGAAATAAAACAGTAGTTTATCATAACATTTCTTAAAATTCAAACTAAAATTAGTACAGTTTTGGATTCCGAAGGAAAAGTTTTTCCCAGTGATATTAGTTTTGGGCTGCAAACCTATACAGCCAAGTATTAAATTAATTTTGAAATAATAATTTTCGTAAATTAATTTATTAACCTACCGTACCTACTTAAATTAAAATTTTAATATCTTTTATATCTTCAAAAACACATTAGGCAAATTAAATATTAAAGAAAAGTAAATATTAAAATATAACAAATTCTATCTCTGAATTTCTCATTGTGTTTGGCTGCATAGCTCATTTTGTGCAGCCTATATCCTGCACAAATGAGCACTTTCAGAGCATGAGAAGTGAAAAATAGGTTTAATGATGTTTTGAATTCACAAACTTAATGCACACGATGTTCTAAATTCAAATTTACTTTGTCCTCTAGCTAGAGAATAAAAACCATTGTAATAGTAGTTCACTGATAAAAACTGCTTTTGCACTTAGATATAGAAGAGCAAAAACGCTTTTGCCGAGATGGGGGGATGAAAAGAGATTAACGATGGTTTTCCAATTTAGATAAAATGCAAATTACCATAGATAGTAATCACTCGTCCAGGATTAAAGCCAAGAATTTTGTTACACAGTAATATCGGCGTTTAACAAATATTTACCCGGATAATACGGTGAAAGAATCTGGGTAAAGAGACCTCAGCCGATAGAAAATTCTTATCAAGATGGAGTAGGTATTATACGCAAGAAGAAGTGCTGTTTTAACCTCGTAAAACTTTATACGTCACTGGACTGCACAAGCCCGCTATTGGTTAACTTCACAACTCCAGTAGATAGCGCACTTTTAAATGACTTCAGGAAAATATTTTACAAGGAGGTCATTCTCTGTTCCGGAATATAAACGATGATTATTCAACATTTTTATCATACAAAGAAGCCTTTTTCGTTTTAAAAGAAAACAATAATAAGATTGGAAAGGAAATGTCTATTTTGACTATTAATTGTTTATCTGGATTATTATTTGATTGATGACTTTTGCATTAAAAAAGGAGAATAATAGCGCGCTGACTAGCGTTCTCGGCCTGCGATTGTGTAAACCAAGCAATGTTCGCTAAGGCCGGCCATTGCACAGTGGGACACGCTCCATACAAGGGCGGTCATAAATAGTTAAAGTCATGTTACTATTAATACATTGTATTATTTTAGTGACTTATAGTTATAAAAGTGTTTTAGGAACATTAAAATGAAAGAAGTACATGTATTTACGGAATAAAAAACGTTTACTTCAGTAAAAAACAAATATAAACAATAACATACTTTTACCTAAATTTATCATGCACTCAAACACTTAAAAATTGGAATGTAAAACATATATTTTAAATAAAATAAGAGTCAAAACATTGATAACATTATTTAATTATAATAAAATAATAAAATAAATAAATTAAAATTAATTAAATACAAAAAAAACAAAACAACTAACAAAATACAAATAAATTATTATTATTCTAACAATATTAAACATGTAACAATTCTATTACACTTTGTGACAGAGTATTTTTCTTTTTAGGGGGAAGTTTAAGAGAAGCTGCAACTTATGAGAAACGACCAATTCACGATTGTCGATCTGAATAAAAGTAGGTTGCAAACTTTCAATTTTATCCTTAAAATAAGCTTCCTCTTGCAAAGACACTGCTGTGCTTTCTTTCAAAAATTGAAATCGAATAGGACGGCAGTACCTAGTGGAAGAGGGTCGAGGATTCTTCCATAAAATTTTACAATTATCTTCAGCTAATTTTACAATAATTTGAAGGGGTACGTATAAGATGTTACAAACAAACTACTATCTTCTAAAGTTGAATCTGAAAAAAAATGTTTGTATTCACTATGTCCAGTGCTGCCATCGAATCCCCATTTCCCAAGTAAAGAGATATTAGACAAACAATCATCAGGAATCTGATCTAAGACCTCTTTTTGAGATTCAAGGATTCGAGAAGCTGTGTGATCAAAAAGACTTTGTAATTCAACTTCAGCTGAAGACTCGGAAACAGTTATATTAGAAGGGTAACATCTCTGTTTCGCTTTAGTAATTTGTTGGTAACATGGTAATACATTAGGAGAAATCTTACTATTAACAAAGTTTTTAATTAATAAGTACTGATGTTTTGTCAACTGAGCATCAGTCACAAGTGACAAGACATCATCAGTGCTAACTCTAGATATACACGAATCGAATGAACAGTCTGAAACATCAAGCAATGCACTCACAGTAGAATCATCAGACTTTGACAAATCAGCTACTCTCCGACGTTTAGTCCTTTTACTACATTGCGTAAAAGGTTTTCGAGGACGTGAATGACACGGCGACGTTTCAGACGGAGTACATTGCTTATTGTTTTTCACAAGTTGAATTTTTTCAATAACATTAAACCAATCGGAATTCTTATATAAAAGCTTGGTTTATTCCCTTTTACATTTTTTCCAGAATCGAGCAATAGCTTTACATAAATTATTAATAATTTTCTCTAAATAATGAATATCAATGTTCTCAGCATCGTTCAGAGTAGTCAACAAACTTTGTAGGACTTGACGACACTTTTCCGAGTCATTATCGGTATTGACAGTTAGCCATATTTCAAGAATATGCATTCTTGAAAACGAGCATATATATAAATTACCTAAAACAAAAAAAAACGGTTAAAATTCAGTCACAAAACCTACACAAAGCACTAAGACTAAATAAACTAATTTCGTAGCAAATGCTACGAGATAATCTGGCAACCGTAGCACCCTTGTCATCGCCAAAAGGGCAGGGGCAGCCAAGTTTTAATTTTCCTAAGATAAGAAAGTCTAAAGATTATGGTGCAATATACCTCCATAGTGGGAGCGAGTGGGAACATATTTAAAAGTTTATTCAAACTTTGAATATTAAAATATAATACTCCAAGAAAAGTCGCCTCGTAGCAATGACATACTAAAGAAAATATATACTAAGATACAATAAAAATAAAAATATTAATTATTACATACCCTGTTCTTGGATATCCATTTCAGAAAAAACTCACACAGCACTCACAGGTCCCGCAATGACAACAAATGACATCACGCTTTTTAATGACTCACTGATAACAGTATTTACGATTGGCGATGCGCTCTCTTTGAATGCACAATAGATAATGAAGGCGCACTCTAATTACTGACCTATTTATAGTTTCAGAAGGTACCGCAACTATCCAATGTAACGACAAGGAATAAAATGTAAAACAAGAAAGCAGGTTTTTAAGATTTATGACCTATGGATGTCCCACAGTGCATTGGATGGATTGTAAAATAGCTTTAATTATTTATTTTGACCATTATTTTTTGTTTTTTATAGTCTCTCTGTGTGTATACAAAACTCATATCTATAGTAAATATTAACTGATTAATTGAAAGGTAAAGGAAAGGAATAACAAAATTACTACAGCAACTTGATCGTATGCTACGATGTAGCACCGGGCAGTCTACGGCGTAGCTTCCTGTGGTGCACAAAAGGTTCGCGTGCCTCGTACTATTACCTCTGGTTAGACTTCAGCTAATCACTCGTAATGCCTTATAAATATGACCCTTGACCTGATACTGCATTTATAAGGAGCATTTAAGCGAATACTAGTAATTTCTGTTAGTAGCGTGGTAATTTATTAAATAATCGGAAAAGATGATAAGAATCAAACTTAGGTATATTTATAAGTAGTATTTGTTTTTAGCAAATTAAGTATTTTGACTGAAGATCGTATACTAGTCGTAGACCGCTAGCCAGTAGGCGTTGAATCTTAGAATAGGCAAATTTGATTTGAATACGGTCATTTTTGTTCTCACATCATCGTTGTTTATGTAGGATAATATAAAATTTATCTATAATTATTATTTAACTGTTTTCGTCATCTAGTTAACAAAATTCCTAACGCTTTAACCGCTTACTGGATAGATTTGGATTAATGATTGGTGTGAATGTTAGTAAGAAAAAAATATATTACATACATACATACATGCATAAATCACGCCTATATCCCCGAAGGGGTAGGCAGAGGTGAACTAGCACCCACGTTTCGCCAATTATGTTAGGTCCCATGTAATAGGTGGCGAGCCTATTGCCATTTATCGGGCACAAAAGTCGCAGTACATTGCTATTGCTAGGTGGTATAAGAGGAACGCTGCTGCCCATTCCTCATCGCTAATTTATCGATAGTCGCCTTGTACGACACCCGCGGGAGAGATTTGGGGTGGAGACGATTGTATTCTACTCTGCCGTCACCACACGGCCAAAAATATATTAGTAAGAAAAAAAAAATATATTAAAAAATATATTATTAATGGGTCCACAGCCTCCACGCGAACCCAGAGTAGGTTAGTGTTCACGACAGTAGATGCAAGGCAAATAATAAAACGTATTTGGGAAGAACGGAGTTCATTCATTTCGGTAGGGCTTCCCCTACCGAAATGAATGACCAAATCGACCATACTATTCATCCCCGTTTGGTTCCTTGAGTGTCCAGATCTAAATTCGTATTTACTGAGAATAATCCTAGACACGTGTGGTGACGGTAGAAAAGACTTCAATTGTCACCACCCCTGACTCTCTCCTTGGTGTCGTACACGGCGGCTAAGTGTAAATATACGAGGAATAACAAAAGTAGGGCAGCAGCGTTCCTGGTTCAGTCGTGTATGTCGTATTCACAGGTCGTATATGTATTTAAAAAGCAACCAGTAAAATACAGAATGTGCAAAGGTTCTTTTTTTTTATATTAGACAGGGAAGTTCTTGCCCTTCATCTCACCTGATGGTAAGTGACGATAAGGGCTGAAGATGGAATCGAGCTTCATCTGGAACCCTCAACCACAGAGGGGCTGGCTATCTTGTCACACATTGTCGGAACACAAAAATGCTATTAACATTTAAAATACACACAAAATCATATTTCTAAACATTAAAATTTTACAATATAAAACATTAAAAAATACAAAAATGCAGTTCCCCATCGGTAGCAAGATCAGGGTCTCGGCTACCGGTGGTTAAGGATCCAGAGACAGGAACCTCCTCACTATACGCGCCGTGTCCAGAAGTACTGCCTTCTACATCTGACTCTTGACCCAACCACCTAGCGCGAGCCTCTTAAGATGTTTATTGAGGCTCTTGGCTATCAAGCCATGGGCAGATATAACTTTCGGAACAATAATTGCTGAATCGATGTCCCACATGTCAACAATCTCGTGAGCTAAATCAAGATATTTGTTTTCTTTATCTTTTTCGGCTTTCACAAGGTTGTCGTCATGAGGAACAGCGACGTCAACAATTATTGCGCGGCGTTCATGTCGATCTATTAATACAAAATCAGGCTTATTAGCTACAATAGTCCTGTCTGTAATGATAGATCGATCCCAATACAATGTGGCATGGCTATTTTCGAGAACCTGTTCTGGCACATATCTATAGTACGGCACCTCTGATGCTACAAGATTGTATTTCAAAGCAAGCTATTAATTAGCTATTAACATTATTATAATGGCGACAGATTTTGACAAGATTGTTGTAGCTAGCCAGGCGGACTTCAAAGAAGTCCTACCACCAACCAAACAGAGCACAAATTTGTACCCCCCTGGGGATCGAACCCGGGACCGGACCCCTCTGCATCTTCATTCCGGTGGGCGATCCACTAGACCTTACACTAAGGTAGCTTTATTGTAACTTCCAACAACAACAGCCAACAGCTTCGTAACCGAGAAAGATATACGATATAACATACAGCGAGCCAATTAAGTACATGGGAACACGCCATAAATCTGAGCGTGAGTTTTAATATGTGAGCATTAGAAAAGTTAGTTGCGTTAAATCCCGGGCGGTCGGGTCGCGGCCCGGACCACTTGTTATTACCCACAACTTACGACCGCCAAACTTCCCTTTATCGTGATCTTAATACTTTAATACCCTCCCACGAAGGATAATAGCGAGCCAGCAAAATAATACACAAGATGGAAATTAAAAACCGTTGGTAATATTTATTACCTCAACCGAAAGGAATTATTTATTACCTCGATTATTGATGACGACATGACAGCTATTTTCTAATTAGGTACTACAAAACCTGTCTAATAAACGTTTTCGTACCACCAGCTCAAAATGACGTATTCTGGGTCAGGTAACCTCAACTTATAGTTAAAGGTCATTCTAGGCCCGTACAAAGCAGTGAATGTTGTACTGAATTTCATTTTTTGCTTAGGGTTAAAATGTAATTTGAATTTGGAACACCAAGATAACACAAAATAATATTGATAGAAACCTGTCTTAAAACAATGATTTTGAATCGACAACACATTGTTCAAAATCCGTGGAGTCACTAAAATGTAACAAAATAACAGAAAAAAATTAGTGCCGCCATCCGTCATGTTGTTTGTTTTATAATTTAAGTGGAAAACTATGGAATCAAGCCCATTCAGCCAAGTCTTTCATATTGTAACTTTTTCAAAATATAAATGTTTCGTGACTATCCAATATTATTTTCTGTGGAGAAGTTTACTTTTTGATTACTTTTTAAATAATATGTTAGAAAAAATATTGTGACACGAAAATTTTAAATATCAATTACAATATGCCGTGTAGTGACGGCAGAGTAGAATACAATTGTCACCACCCGAAGTCTCGTGGGTGTCGTACAAGGCGACTAAGGATAAATCAGCGATGAGGAATGGGCAGCAGCGTTCCTCTTATATCACCTAGCAATAGTACTGCGACTTTTGTGCCCGATAAATGGCAATAGGCTCGCCACCTATTACATGGGACCTAACATAATTGGCGAAATGTGGGTGCTAGTTTACCTCTGCCTACCCCTTCGGGGATATAGGCGTGATTTATGTATGTATGTAATTATAATTATCATACCGGCCTGTTTCACAATCGACAAGTAAGTCCTGAGTAGCTTACTTGGCAGATCATTTGACAGTTAAAATATGAAATATATGTCAAATAAACTGCCAAGTAAGCTATTCAGAACTTACTTGTCGATTGGGAAACAGGCCCTAAGACGTGGCTGTATGTACTCGAGGTCTTTGCTACGCTTATAAAATCTTAGAAAACTAAGCAATTTTATGGGACTGACGTGTCTTTTTGTAGACAAAAGCCCCTAAATTAAAATAAAGATTAAAAAAAAAATGTTCTTAATAAAACATTACTCTGAGTATTATTAATTGGTCCAATGTTTCTAATGTAAACCTATAATTTTGATTTAACAAATTAAATATTGAATAAATAATTAAATTTTATCAAAATTGTTTTTATTTCCTCGCAGTTTGTACGAAAAGCAGAGTATATTACTCGGGAAAAAGCAATCTTGGGTGCGCTTGAATCCCTCGCTCCATTCAGGACTCTGTTCTTATTTGATTTCATTTTTTAGCTCCCTCGCTTCGCTCGGAAGTAAACCATAGAGTCCTTCATTGCGCTTGGGATACAAGTCTGCACCCGTGACATTAGACACTGCTTTATTCCCTTGTTATATAATCTACTATTCAATATTAGGCGTAATTTTACTAACTCTAATTAACACCCACATTTTTTCTTAAAACAGTAATAAATCATGTTCATGATTATTATAGGTACCTACTTATGAATAAAGACCTTTTCGTTTTCCTTCTGGTTCACATCAATGAGTGACTTTTTACACAAGAGAAGTGAACAGAATATCATACTTTTATAACGTACCACCATCTTATTCGTTGTTTCTACTATTTGGCTAGGTTATTTTATGACTAGATTATGACTAGACGCTTATCAGACTGACCTCAACCCTATTAGGCAATGATGTTGGTCGATGGTTTGGGCGACAGATCCCGGGTGCAATTATAATATGTATATATGGGTCCAGAAAATCTTACATGCACTATGGCCCAATCAGGGGGCTAAGTGCGGAAAAGGCCCAGCTAAACTAAACTAAGTCCAGAATAGTTATTTGTTGTACGTGAGTGCAAAGTTGTTTTTTAACCGCGTGCTCAATTTTGATGACCGAGCTAGCGAAGGATTCTAAAATTGAATCACGAGCGTAGCGAGTGATTCAAAAATTAGAATCCTGAGCGATAGCGAGGGAATCAAAAGAGCACAAGGTGAAAAATCTTTGCACTCGAATGCAACACGTAACTTTTCATCCCCCCCAACGAGGAAATTGCAAAATACAAAAAAAATACAATCACAACAGTTTCTGTTTTCACCCAGAAACTTCCACAACACCCTCCCATTAACCCAAACACACTCTCAACACCCACCCAGAAACACCCACAACATTCACACCCGCAATACACACCCATCCACTCAGACACACCCATAAAACACCCATTTACCCAGAAACACCCAAAAAACACCCATTCACCCAGAAACACACACTAAACATCCATTCACCCAGAAACACCCATTCACTCAGAAACACCCACAAAACACCCATTCACCCAGAAACACACACAAAACACCCATTCTCCCAGAAAAACCCACAAAACACCCATTCACCCAGAAACACCCATAAAACACCCATTTACCCAGAATCACCCAAAAAACACCCATTCACCCAGAAAAAGAAACTAAACATCCATTCACCCAGAAACACCCATTCACTCAGAAACACCCATAAAACACCCATTTACCCAGAAACACCCAAAAAACACCCATTCACCC
Organism: Cataclysta lemnata; assembly: GCA_963931975.1. Taxonomy (NCBI): domain Eukaryota; kingdom Metazoa; phylum Arthropoda; class Insecta; order Lepidoptera; family Crambidae; genus Cataclysta; species Cataclysta lemnata. The sequence continues at coordinate 9,820,731 of OZ008344.1, read as the reverse complement.
AGAAACACACACTAAACATCCATTCACCCAGAAACACCCATTCACTCAGAAACACCCACAAAACACCCATTCACCCAGAAACACCCATAAAACACCCATTTACCCAGAAACACCCAAAAAACACCCATTCACCCAGAAACACACACTAAACATCCATTCACCCAGAAACACCCATTCACTCAGAAACACCCACAAAACACCCATTCACCCAGAAACACCCATAAAACACCCATTCACCGAGAAACACCCACAAAACACCGATTAACCCAGAAACACCCAAAAAACACCCATTCACCCAGAAACACCTACAAAACACCCAATCACACCCAAAAAACACAATCACCCAGAAACACCCACAATTCTCACCCATCCATTCAGACACACCCACAAAAACCCATTCACCCAGACACACTCACAAAACACCCATTCACCTAGACATACCCTCAAAACACCCATCCACCCAGCCACACCCGCAACATTCATCCAGACACACCTGTAAGTACCTAATAAAAATTACTCCGAGACGGAATCTTGAGTCAAGCACGTTGATTTTCTGTATGTTTTTGTTCCGTTGCTAGCGTAAACAAATCAAACAGACCTAAAAAGCTTTTAAATGCTTGACTCAAGCATCAAGCAAGCGTTGTAGACGATCAAAATGTTTAAAGCAAGATTGACGCCAAGCTGATTGACCGTCACGGAACTCCTAGGTTTTAACAAATTTATGACGTGAAAAGAAAATGGCGCGCGCAAAGCAAATTACAAAAAAAGTACACCAAGGAGGTTCCGAGTCTGAGTTTTTAACAAATTAAAATAGGTTGCATGACAATTACGGCACCATGGAGGTAGAAATAAATATGTATAATGATGTTTTGAATTCATAAACTCATTGCACACGATGTTCTAAATTCAAATTTACTTTAACCTCTAGAGGATAAAAACGGCTTTTGCACTCAGATATCGAAGAGCAAAAACGCCTTTTCCGAGATGGTGGGATGAAAAATATCTTTAATCGCCTTATAAGACTGCTATGCATATTGTTTCAATATAATTTAATAATATAAATGCCGTGCTGAGGCAGAGTAGAATACAATTGTCACCACCCCAAATCTCTCCCGTGGGTGTCGTACAAGGCGACTAAGGACAAATCAGTGACGAAGAATGGGCAGCAGCGTTCCTCTTATACCACACAGCAATGCACTGCGAATTTTGTGCCTGATAAATGGCAATAGGCTCGCCACCTATTATATATTACATGGGACCTAACATAATTGGCGAAACGTGGGTGCTAGTTCACCTCTGCCTACCCCTTCTGGGATATGGGCGTGATTTATGTATGTATGTATAAAGTTTACACAAAGAAGACTTATAGACTTATAGTCAGCTTATATTATACTATATTCAAACAAAATCCTCTCGTCGCAATCGCCTTTGCGAGTTCAAATTAACCCAAAGGGAAGGCATGAGTTAACATCCAATCTGACAAAGGGACGAGTGATTTGAAAGTTTAAAATGGAACGTCAAAGCATCCTAGTAACGGATATGAAGAGCCTTTGATGTGAGAAAGTCGGCAAATTTGACAACGTCCATACTGCCGTTCTAATGAAAAATGCAGTAACTGTACATACAACTTTTTATGTTTATTACAATTAATAAAGTTTTGTAGATGAAATGCCTTTTAAATTTTGTTTTGTTTTTAAGTATAACATTATAACTAGAGATATTAACGCCGCGTGTGGTGATGGCAGAGTAGAATATATTAATTTGTCATCACCCCTAATCTCTCCCGCGACAAAGACAGCAAAGAGATTTGGGCATATTTTGGTTTTTATGAATGCAATTGAGTATGATATAATTATTAAGTATACTTGTATACTTAAAGTTTTCACTAACATAGCATACATTAATACATACATACATAAATCACGCCTATATCCCCGAAGGGGTAGGCAGAGATGAATTTATCACCCACTTTTCACTAAGCCTTCCGATAATACGATCATGGTATTTTATAAAACGTTTTATACATATGTGGGGTGCAATTTTCCACTCCAACTTCAAGTAACCGGTGAATTGTTTGGCATGATTCACCTTTGAAGAAATGGACAACCTGAGTGTAGCTTTTCCTTTAAAGTAATTAAAACCCACTTCCAACGCCTGTCGCGATTATATATATGTATGTATGTATGTGTGTGATCGTGCACGTATAGACAATTTGTACTCTTTAATAGAAAGCGCGACAGTAGAAGCTAGAACACAATGATGTCGGCTTGATTAATGGTCCGACTGAGTCGATTGTGTGGCCCTTAGTACGTACTGGTCCCGTGGACTCGCTAAGCGGCGGCTCGCTCCCTCTTGTGTTAGGGAATAATGCGAAAAGTTGTATGCCCTTTTAATTATTACTTGCTCGTTTCACGGGCTGACGTGCGGCTCTGTTAATAAATCACCAACAGTCGTATTCATACGGCTTTCTAATAGCTGATGGGACGTATGTACCTACCTCTTTTTGCGTGTTGATCACTTGTTCCAATACGCTTCTCATTTGTTGAAATAATATTATGTTCTGTGATTTCTAGCTAGCCGTAATTTAGTCTATAGCAACATCGTTAGAGATATGGGTATGACCCAATTTAGTTTATTATTATTTATATTAAAAGAAGACTAACAGTACCTAGGAGCCAATTGAAATATTATTCGTAATTAATAATATTATTAATTGTAGTATTATTTGTCGCAATAAATATGACATACTACATTTCGTTATGTTAACTAATTCCACCATAGTTACGGCATAATTATTACGTTACGAAAACAACTACATAGAAAAAATTAACAGTTGCCACACGTGTAACTTTACGTGCGGAATTTTAAGGCCCTAAACGAACCAGTTCCCCCTTTACTACAGAAAAGTGCGCACTGAAAATTGTGAAAAATGTCATTCGTAATCAGGTCGTGCGGGAAAGCCCGGCGCGACCGTAGGTAATATCATTCGAAATGAAAATAAATTCATTCCAGATGGTCGTGACTGCACTTCGGAATAGAACTCAGTTTGTGGCCTTTAATTATTGTGAATGGGACATAATGTAATATAAGCTGACTTGTTACAAGCTGACTTAAATTACATTACATTGAAAAAAATCCATAGCAGGCCATTAAAGGTATTTTCTGGACTTAGTTTTGTTTAGCTGGGCCTTTTCGTGACTGAATTTCGGAAAAGATCTCAGTTTGTGGCATGTAACTTATTGTGTGTGGAACATCGTGTAACTAGGAGTAATTAGGGTAACGCTGCCTATACTATATTATGTACTTGGCGAGTTGTGGGGTTGTATCTGGTGCTAAATTTACCTGCAATGTCATAATTCGATGACATTGATGGGTTTCCAAAACACAACACAACAACAAAAAACCGATTGCATTACATATTAAATTGTAATGTTTTTAAAGTTTGAAGTTTTTAAAGTTGTCGACTACACGAACTCACACTGCACACAACTGCTTTTTAAGCTTTCAGATTTTCTTTCCGCTTTTAATTATATATAATAACATAAAAATATAATAAAAAACGTTCGAAGACAAACTCTTTCAAATTTACAATCTCACCCACAAAACGACGTGGGTTTGAATCTAGTCTTTTGAAACCCAATCTAGGACAAAGAGTTAATTCCTTAGTTATTTTATAACAATGAGAATGTTCCGAAAACAAAGTACAATAAACGCACCAGATAAATATTGTACTTAAACACAAAAGAGGATATCAAAATTAGAGTACAATATTAAATTAGGAGTTCATTTTCTATTGAGGGCTTTTGTCGTAACAAAGTAATTGCTCAGTCATAATTAAAGAGATGTTTTCATTGATCTTATCGTCATTTCAACCATGGAGGACGCAAGGTCACTCGTTAAGAGACGAAATCACGGGCCCAAATTTGAAAATACTGGAATTGTTTTTCGTTGATAGGTAGATAAGATAAATTCGCACTTTCTGCCTTTTCTCCTTTTGCCCGTTACGAAGTTAAACGTTATACTCTGTTTGATTAGTAACAAAGTTGAGGAAAAACTTCATAAGGTTTTATTATTAAGCACAGTGTATCCTTGTATGCCTTGTAATGCCGTGTGGTGACGGCAGAGTAGAATACAATTGTCACCACCCCAAATCTCTCCCGTGGGTGTCGTACAAGGCGACTAAGGATAAGTCAGTGATGAGGGATGGGCAGCAGCGTTCCTCTTATACCACCTAGCAATGTACTGCGACACTTTTGTGCCCGATATATGGCAAGAGGCTCGCCACCTATTACATGGGACCTAACATAATTGGCGAAATGTGGGTGCTAGTTCACCTCTGCTTACCCCTTCGGGGATATAGGCGTGATTTATGTATGTATGTATGTATGTATCCTTGTATTACAAATATTACAATTAGATCGCAGTAAAGAATTTATATATAAAGTCAGCGAGATTTTTTTCAGTAAAATTAAATTACAGGCAATTTCTTTTCATAAATGTCAGAAGGCCGATTGATAATAGGTTTCAGACTCCGCCACTGAATTTTGAAATTCGAAAGTCACTAGCGGAACGTATGTTTTAGTTGTAGATAAGTGGAACCGGGACGAGGATGCTTAGACCCTCCTTCGACCTTTCGTATGTTTGCCAATCAAATAGAAAACATTTTAAAGAAAGACCAGGTCAAGAGCATACCGTACGGGCGTGAAGGCATGTGGGGTGAAGAGAGTAGATAGATCATCTATTTATCCAAGAAATATTCAAGTCTCGTTTCAAGATAAGGAAAGATATCGGTGTATATCTAGACGGGTATAGAACAAAAACTGTTGTATTCTGCTCTGCCTATATAGTCTGTGTAACATTTTAATCGTATCACACCATTTACTTTCAACATCAATCAACAACATTTCAACTCAATAAAATTTCAACTCTAACATATTTCATGTAAAGTAAAAATTTGGCGATCGAAGAACCAGATGGTTGCTTATCAAGCTCGGTCTGCAATTTTGTAAACTATGAATGTTCATTAAAAATATATTATCTCGAATTTCTCCTGTCTTCGAAAGGCACGTTAAGCCGTTGTTCCCAGCTATATCTGCAGTCGTAAATAGGCACCAACCCAACAGGATGGGCGATGGACACTTCTCCTAATATTCGTCCATTCATAGGGAAGGTCTGTGCCCAGCAGTGGGGCATTAATTGGCTGGTTTGGTGATGAAGATGATGATGAAAATTTATTGAGAAAACTTAAAACTTTGTTGCAACAACTTATGACTACTCGAGGCTTGATTTATTCGAAAATAAAAAAAATACGTGCAGCTTGCAACACTCGGAGTATAACTAAGGCAAAGGTTTGAGCAAAAAGACTTTAAAAAAGACAATAGTTATTTGTTGTACGTGAGTGCAAAGTTGTTTTTTAACCGCGTGCTCAATCAAAAGAGCACAAGGTGAAAAATCTTTGCACTCGAGTGCAACACGTAACTTTTCATCCCCCCAACGAGGAAATTGCAAAATACAAAAAAAAATACAATCACAACAGTTTCTGTTTTCACCCAGAAACTTCCACAACACCCTCCCATTAACCCAAACACACTCTCAACACCCACCCAGAAACACCCACAATATTCACACCCGCAATACACACCCATCCACTCAGACACACCCAAAAAACACCCACTCACCCAGAAACACCCACAAAACACCCATTCACCCAGAAACACCCAGAAACACACACAAAACACTCATTCACCCAGACACACCCACAAAACACACATTTACCCACAAACACCCACAAAACACCCATTCACCCAGAAACACCCACAAAACACCCATTCACCCAGAAACACCCACAAAACACCGATTAACCCAGAAACACCCACAAAACACCCATTCACCCAGAAACACCTACAAAATACCCAAGCACACCCAAAAGACACTCAATCACCCAGAAACACCCACAAAACACCTAATCACACCCAATCACCCAGAAACACCCACAATACTCACCCATCCATTCAGACACACCCACAAAAACCCATTCACCCAGACACACCCTCAAAACACCCATTCACCCAGACACACCTCCAACAGCCACCCATCCACCCAGCCACACCCGCAACATTCATCCAGACACACCTGTAAGTACCTAATAAAAATTACCGTCCCTAATGGAGTTCCGAGACGGTCAATCAGCTTGAGTCAAGCACGTTGATTTTCTGTATGTTTTTGTTCTGTTGCTAGCGTAAACAAATCAAACAGACCTAAAAAGCTTTTAAATGCTTGACTCAAGCATCCAGCAAGCGTTGTAGACGATTAAAATATTTAAAGCAAGATTGACGCCAAGCTGATTGACCGTCACGGAACTCCTAGGTTTTAACAAATTTATGACGTGAAAAGAAAATGGCGCGCGCAAAGCAAATTACAAAAAAAGTACACCAAGAAGGTTCCGAGTCTGAGTTTTTAACAAATTAAAATAGGTTGCATGACAATTTGGGCACCATGGAGGTAGAAATAAATATGTATAATGAAGTTTTGAATTCACAAACTCATTGCACACGATGTTCTAAATTCAAATTTACTTTAACCTCTAGAGGATAAAAACGGCTTTTGCACTCAGATATCGAAGAGCAAAAACGCTTTTTCCGAGATGGTGGGATGAAATAGTAGATTTTCCATCAAGTGCACAAAACGAATCATTTTTGTCCGAGACTTTTAGCAGCCTGAGCCGAAGGCGAGGGCTGATAGTAATGTCGAGGATAAAAATGGTTTTGTGGACGAGGTAGAAACTCTGCTTTTCACTTCGATTGCGAGGAAATAAATCAGAATTTCTCATAACATTTCTTAAAATTCAAACTAAAATTAGTACAGTTTTGAATACTGACGGAAATTGTTTTTCCCATTGATATTATAGGCTTGGGCTGCAGACATATACAGCCAAGTATTAAATTAATTTTGAAATAATAATTTTCTTAAATTAATTTAATAACCTACCGTACCTGCTTGAATTAAAATTGTAATATCTTTTATGTCTTAAAAAACACATTAGGCAAATAAATTTAAGTAAATATTAAAAAATAACAAATTCTATCTCTGAATTTCTTATTGTGTTTGGCTGCATGGCTCATTTTCTTTGCCTTATTATCGACACATTTATGAGTAGATACGTTAATGCTCTAGAGCACAAAATTCGATTTTGTGCAGCTTATATCCTGCACAAATAACCACTTTCAGAGCATGAGAAGTGAAAAAAGAATTACTCGTCTAGTTTCGACAGTGCCGCGTAAACTTTGGTCCTAACTAACTCACTGTGCTCGGCATTAGGTTATTAAACGATATAAAGCATGCTGTAATACCATTAGGTTATTAAAAATTAATTGGCACGATTAACACGGTGACCCTCAAAAATTTAAGTTTGCTTACCTGTACGAAAGATTTTTCCTTTACGAAAGCGAAAATCTTTCCCGAAATTCTATGCAATTTCAGACATGTCTTGGAACTAACGGAAGCCATAATGGTTTCTTATATTTGCACGAGCCAGTCAAGCAATTATTCCTCGACCGTTTTCTGCATGCTTTATACCGCTTTGATTCGCATCAAGGCCACAGCCTTGCTTTTTACCAGCGTGTATACATTATCGCTAACAAAGAAGAAAATACCCTGCTTTATAATTGAACCGAACTTCCCTTTAAAGCGACTTAACAAACTATGCAGCCTACAGAAGCTCACAATGAACGCGAAGACGCCAACATGCAAAGTCATTGTTGTAATTTAAAAAATGTGTGTTGTTTCCGTTAGTCTGTGGTAACACGGTGTAATATTGCACAAAGAACTGTAAAGTAATTGCTCATAATCACACACATGTATGTTATAATTACAAGGGACCTAACATAATTAGGGAAACGTGGTTGTTAATTCACCTCTGCCTCCCTCTATTACCTCTCTGCCTGAATATCAAGCGATTTCAAAGACATTTCTCAAGGTATTAAAGTCGAATTTTATTTATATTATATTTTTGTTCACATTTCTCTAAAATAGTATACATACATACATACATACATACATAAATCACGCCTATATTCCCGAAGGGGTAGGCAGAGGTGAACTAGCACCCACATTTCGCCAATTATGTTAGGTCCCATGTAATAGGTGGCGAGCCTATTGCCATATATCGGGCACAAAAGTGTCGCAGTACATTGCTAGGTGGTATAAGAGGAACGCTGATGCCCATTCCTCATCACTGATTTATCCTTAGTCGCCTTGTACGACACCCACGGGAGAGATTTGGGGCGGTGACAATTGTATTCTACTCTGCCGTCACCACACGGCACAAAATAGTATAAATTAATAAAAACACGCTTCAATGATTTTTGTTTGTTGTTTCCGAACAATGAACCGAACAATGACAAGTGATAATTAAGGCAGGCAGGCCCAAAGTTAGAAAAGCCAATTAAACAGGTTGAATGTCTAATGTGGTCGTGGTCACCGTAAATGTAAGCTGACCCTTCGTGAAAGCGCTCTTTCTGAATAAATATGTAGATCACTTTGTTTGTGAACGGCCCCCGTAAATGTTTATGCCACTTAGGAGCGGCAAAACTTTCTCCCAGTTCCATCTGCCAACTCTTCTAAGCTCTTCTGTAATTTAACTCGATTTAAACAAACTGACGACTTTTGTAATTAGATATTTTCGCTGCCTTCTAAACAGATTGTCGGAAAATGTAAGTAATTACTTCACTAATTTGGGACTTCTTCGAAATAACAACATATATAATTGTAGGAACATAAATTATAGTCAGTATTTTGGAACTTTGTTCACACAAGAGTTGCAGTTGAACTTACCGTAATTAATAAGTGTAGTTTACATACATACATACATGCGTCACGCCTTTCTCCCACAGGGGTAGGCAGAGATCACTTCCTTCTACTTGCTACGATCCTTACACACTTCTTTCGCTTCATCCAATCTCATCAATCTCTTCATGCATGCCCGTGGGTTTCGGATACTCTTGACCTGCGGGCCTACCGCCTAACTCGAATGCTAAAGCAAAAGCTATAGTTTATGACGTCATGCTGGTATTTCGCACCAAATGTACCTAAACTATCAGCGATAGATTTGAACGAATGATCACCGAATGATTTTGTATGAACTTGGCACAAAATCCGTACCCCCTAATGGCTGCTATAGCCATAAGCAGTGCATTGCTATATAGCTATCATCAGCAATAGAGTTAGGCGGTAGGCCCTCTGGACCTTTTTCAATAGACTTTCACTTTGATTATGAAAGATCCGCCTAGGCCTTCCCCTTCCCATTTCTCCATTCACTTTCGCCATGTAAATCCTTTTTGTCATTCTCCTTTCATCCATTCTTTCGACGTGACCAAACCATGCGAGCATCTCTTTCTCAATCCTTGTTATTACATCTTCTTTCAAACCACACCTTTCTCTTATCACACTGTTATACAATCGGTAGCTCAGCCTTACTCCAGCCATGCTCCTTATCGCTCTCATTTCTATTGCATTTATTCTACTTTTATGCTTCTTCTCCCACACCCAACTTTCACTTCCATACATTAATGTCGGAACTAGCACTATATTATGAACAGCCATACGAGCCTTTCTGGAAACGCTTTGGCTGTTCATCAGTGACATTTGATAAGTAACTCATTCATTCGTAATCCACAATCAAATTCTTTTAGTCTCGTCAGACAATTATCCATGTATAAGTTGAACAGCCATGGTGACGCTACACGTCCTTGTCTCACACCTGTACCGATGCGAAACGACTCTGTGTATGCGCCATTTATCCTAACACAAGCGTTGGAATCCTCATAGAGAGATTTTAATGCCTGTATCAGGCTGCTGCTCACCCCATACATCGACAAAATCGACCACAGTTTATTCCTCACCACTCGGTCATAAGCCTTTTCTAAGTCTACGAAAGCGCAATATACTCGTTGGCTTTTAGCCAGAGATTTCTGAGTAATGCATCGTAGAGAAAAGACTTAATCCGTACATCCCATTCCCTTTCGAAACCCTGCTTGCACGTATTATTGCAATATCATTAATCTCTTTCATAATCCTTTCAATCAGAATCTTTGCATCCAATTTGCCGACAACACTGAGAAGGCTAATTTTAAACCACGGTAAAGTGGCACAATGACGGCTTTACGCCAGTCTTTTGGTACTTGGCCATTTACCCAACAAAGGTTCAAAAGGCGGTGCAGCTGCTTAGCAATGGTACCCTCACCAGCCCTCAGCATCTCGACCGATATCCTATCACACTCTGCTGCCTTTCCTGCTTTCATACCTTTCAATGTTTGCACAATCTCATGCATACTTATTTCATTTTCATTCAAATTTTCTTCCACATGATTAGCCTGGGACTGGACTATATCATCTGACCTTTCAAATAAACTCTCGAAATATTCCTTCCACATATTCAGCACTCTTTCTTCGCCATTCAAAACACTTCCACCCTTGTCTCTGACTCGTTTCAACTCCGAGTTTGCGCTCTTTCCTCGAGCTGTCCGTACAGATTTCCAAAAAACTTTAATATTATTTTGGAAATTGTCAGAGATTTTTCTATCAAACTCATCTTTTCGTTCATCTTTCTTTCTATTCACTACACTCTTCACTAACAAATTCAATCTTTTATATTCCTTTTTTGCTTCGTCTACATCCGCCATTGTCATCTTACATATCCTTTGGTCAGCTCTCTTTGCTAACCAAACTTGCCAAGCTTTCTTCTTATCTTTCACTACCTTCTGTACTTCTCCATCCATCCATTCACTTTTCTGTCTCTTTCCTCTCCCTCTTTTCGCCACACCGCATACTTCAGTAGCTACATTCACAACGTCATCTTTAAAAACCACTTATTCGACTAACTACCAGGAAGTGGTCTGAGTAAAGACCGCTACCTCGGAACACCCTTGTATCCTGAACCTTACTTCTCAATCTTTCATCCACAATCACAAAATCAATCATACTTTTCGAGTATTCATCCTTTCTTGTATACATATGGACCCTCTTGTGGGCAAACATCGTATTTGTCACTAAGAGGTTCCATTCCAAACACACATCTAACAAACTTTTCCCATTCTCATTGACTCTTTCATCCTCAAATTTACCTAATACCGTACCTATATAATATCCATCTCGCTTTATTCCTATCCATCCGTTAAAATCTCCTAACATTATAATTCTCTCATTCTCCTTGCACTGTTTCGGGCAATCTCTCATGCTATCCCAGAAGTCCTCCTGACTTCTAAGGTCTTTTTTGGACCTACTCGCACCTAAATCTGTAGGCGATACACCAAGGATGAAGATGCGAGTAAGCTCAACCTACCTTCAACCTCAGCCAGAGGAGCCTGGGACTCACGCACTTATAGTCAGACACACACTACCATTCTATTGAAAACTAGGACCCCAACGCCCTGTTTAAGTTTGTATATTGGCGAAATATGGGTCTGAATACAAAGATGGTGAGAGAAAAGTTCAGAAGTAACAACAAGCGTTTAATTGAGTCGAATGTTTAAATATCATGGAAATAGAAGAATATTAAGTGTGAATGTGGCAGAGCGTAGCTGAATGTGATTTCAGTAAACAAGAAGAAGAACTGACGAGTAAAAGGGAATAGAAAGACAATATCACGCTATTCCGAATCCGAAAAATTTATTTCTTTTTATGATTATTACCCCTTCCAACAGCTATGGAGAGCCCGGCACGCTTCTCTGATCATCAGATAACTAACCTACTTACCGATAGTTTAAAAGCGTCGATTGTTTCCTTAGCACAGTCATGATATAGCCACATTGAAATCAACTATATACCACGATATAGATAAAAATATGGAAAAATATGGAGTCTTAAAATAATAAACGGAGACAACAATAGATGCCATAAAACCGGAATGAATACGTATTCTCTTTCACCTACATAACGCGGGCATTGTCTTTCAAATTGACGACTAAAAATAGCAGAGCATTAAGCGGTACAGTATAAAAAGTTAGGGAATGAATTGAATATGATGCGAGCCGTGGTTTGTGATGCGACAGGAGAGGTGCTCGCTGCGCCTGGGGACGACAAATGTCTTTATTTATTCCTTTGTACAACTGTGGTTTTATAAAGAAGAATACTTTTATCTATTTTAAACTCCACCTTGTATTATTAAATAATGAACGTTACTATACGTTATGTGCTTAAGACGTATTGTTAGAGGATTTTTTCCGTAATAAGTTTCATAATTTTTTCCATTCAAAAACGACTGGTTGTGTATGTTGTTGGTTGTGTGTAATGTATCTATGCTTTTCACTGTTTTAGCCCCTAGCCGCTTTGTACTACACCCGTGGAAGAGATTGGGGGATCCCTATCGTTATTATTACACTGTGTTGAAAAAAACCATCATAAATTAATCATTAAATTTTACTGCCTTTTCTAAAAAATACATACGTCATACATAGTAATAATTTTATAACAACGAACGCTGATATGCTTAACTTAAAACGGAGATCATGTCGAAAGTTTGCTCAATGTTCCTCTCCGTGTTATTTTGCTAAAGAGCTAATTTAGTTGCAGGCAAAATATTCTCATATCTGGCTAACAACTTTAACAAGGTGCTCACGGAAACCGTTAAGTCAGTGTGGTGTCAGAATTCGGTGGCCAAATATTCAGTTGTTAGATTTGGAAAAGCCAAGAGAGAAATCCTACTTTGCAGACATGCTACAATCGGGCACCTAAACCTAAATGTATGTACGCTGGGTGGTACAAGAGAAACGCTGCTTGCTGTCCATCTCATCGCTGTCTTAACCTTTCTTATCCTAAGCTCATGGTGCTTATTCTACACAGTGCATGCAGCTTGCGTATGTTGAAGTACTGACTCAGGTTACTTACACCCACAACACCCAACCTTCTACCCAGACACACCCACAACATTCAACGAGAAACACCCGAAACACACACCCATCCACCCAGAAACATTAACAACTTGACCACCCAGACACACCTATCCACCCAGACACACACACAACACACACCCATCCACGCCAATACACCCACAAAACACTCATTCACCCCGACACATCCACTAAACACCCATTCACCCAGACACACCCATCCACTCAGACACCCACAAAACACCTATTCACCCAGACACACGCACAACACACACCCATCCACTCAGACACACCCACAAAATACCCATTCACCCAAACACACCCACAACACCACCAATTCACCCAGACACACCCGCAACATTCATCCAGACACACCCACCACAATAATTTCTACTTGCCATATTATAACCTGTAAAAACTACCGTCCCTAACGGGGTTCCAAAACGGTCAATCAGCTTGAGTCAAACACCTTGGTGTTTTTTCACATAAATCAAAGAGATCTGAAAAGCTTTTAAATGCTCGAGTCAAGCATCAAGCAAGCGTTGTAGACGATCAAAATGTTTAAAGCAAGATTGACGCCAAGCTGATTGACCGCTTCGGAACTCCAAGGTTTTAACAAATTTATGACGTGAAAAGAAAATGGCGCGCGCAAAGCAAATTACAAAAAAGTACACCAAGAAGGTTCCGAGTCTGAGTTTTTAACAAATTAAAATAGGTTGCATGATAATTTCGGCACCATGGAGGTAGAAATAAATAGGTATAAATAAATAGGTAGAAATAATTATGTTTTGAATTCACAAACTCATTGCACACGATGTTCTAAATTCAAATTTACTTTATCCTCTAGAGGATAAAAACGGCTTTTGCACTCAGACATCGAAGAGCAAAAACGCATTTTCCGAGATGGGGGTATTTTTTCGCTTGAGGCTTTTACAACCGTTGGATATTTACGATCATTGCCGGAGTTGATCACTGCCGAATAAGTTGATCGTGTGTTGAAAAGGTTACGAAATTGAATGGAAGCGCGCACTTGGTGTTCTGATGTGAATGTGACAAGTCTTCTTATTTAACATCCGTTTTCCCTAAATGTCACAGACCAAATAATAAAAAGAAGAAAATAATGTTTATTTCTATAATAAAACGTTTATCAGTAAACAGTTTTCCTCCTAGTGAGTTTTGGAGAAAACTTGTGTCAGGAGCACTCTCACCTTCTTATCAAATATTCATAGAAGAATTACAACGCTTTGTAAAATATAATTTATATATGATGCCTAATGTGTGTAAATACACATAAAATGTGTATAATGCTATTATATTATGAAACTATTTTGATATTTGTATAAAACTATTTTGATTTTTATTTGGACGTTAAATAAATGTTTTAAAAATTATTACATAGAAAATTGTGCTTAGAAAAAGTTTGAAAAATACCACCCTATAAGTCAAACGTCTTGGTTGGCTGAGTAGTGGTATAGGTATCTGCCCGTATTGCAGAGGACTTAGGTTCGATTCCCGCACCAAGACTATAATAATTATTCGCACCTTTTCTAACCACAAATTTTCAACTAACTACGCCGACCCCGGATAACTTGGAACAGGGCAGCCGAATAATAATGATGTAACATTTGTGTGTTAGTGAGGTGTATTTGTGTATGTTACAAAACACTTAGCAGCAGTGCATCTATAGCTTTATAACTTAAGCGTTTTTTACCAAGTAGATATATACAAAAGTAGTAATCAACAGCACGTCAGACTACCACAAAATGGCAAATTTACCCAATAGATTTTGTGCTCTATTATAACCAAGTTAAGGTTGAGAATCGATTGAAGAAATTTGACAGTTTTGAAGTGCTGTTGAAACATTTTGTACTCTCGGAGAGTCCTAATTATGGTAATGTTTTTTATAATTTACATCTAAACATTTAGTTTAACAAGTAGGACGATTGCGTGATATATTGACGTTTCACAAAAACAGCTTGAGTTAAGACAAGTTGAATAATTTTGTTAAATACGAGACAGTAAAATTTTAAGAAATATTTTCCTAACGAATTTTCTTTCCGCGTACAACTTTTATGTAACATTGCCCTCGTTATAAGTTACACGACGTTCCAGTACCATCTTACAAGAATTAAATGAATTTCATTCTAATTAAGATAGGTACCTATTATCTTCAGATTAATTCAAGTTCTAATTTTTAATTAAGATTAGCGATTCAAGATGGCTACGATATCGAAGTAAGTAAGATATGATATTAATTCAGAGTTCGCAATGGGTAGTCTTTTGGGGTCTTCGGTGTAATTTGACCGTTGATTGTCTTTGTGTGCCTAAGGCAGTCCTGAATACATAAATATTTGTACCGTCGACATGAAAGTTGATAAACCCTTTAAAACTTTGTCACAATTATACAATGTCGCGGCTGCTATACTGCCCTCATAAACCAAAAGGCGTTATCTCAACTAAAGTAACTTCCGGGAAATTAAAAAAAAAATCTATTTAGTAAATACATTTTAAAATTGTTACAAGTAAAGAAATTATTCGATTTTTTTACTTTCAACATTAAATAAATGTAAGAAAAATTAGTACAAAGATTTTGGTGGTTAGAAGAAAAATTTTGAAAATAGTTATTTGTTGTATGTGAGTGCAAAGTTGTTTTTTAACCGCGTGCTCAATTTTGAAGACCGAGCTAGCGAAGGATTCTAAAATTAGAATCCTGAGCGATAGCGAGGGAATTAAAAGAGCACAAGATGAAAAATCTTTGCCCTCGAGTGCAACACGTAACTTTTTATCCCCCCCAACGAGGAAATTGCAAAATAAAATAAAAAATACTATCACAACAGTTTCTGTTTTCACCCAGACACTTCCACAACACCCTCCCATTAACCCAAACACACTCTCAACACCCACCCAGAAACACCCACAACATTCACACCCGCAATACACACCCATCCACTCAGACACACCCAAAAAACACCCATTCACCCAGAAACACCCACAAAAACACCCATTCACACAGAAACACCCACAAAACACCCATTCACCTAGAAACACCCACAAAATATCGAATCACCCAGACACACCCACAACATCCATTCAGACACCCACAAAACACCCATTCACCCAGACACACCTCCAACACCCACCCATCCACCCAGCCACACCCGCAACATTCATTCAGACACACCTGTAAGTACCTAATAAAAATTACCGTCCCTAAAGGAGTTCCGAGACGGTCAATCAGCTTGAGTCAAGCACGTTGATTTTCTGTATGTTTTTGTTCCGTTGCTAGCGTAAACAAATCAAACAGACCTAAAAAGCTTTTAAATGCTTGACTCAAGCATCAAGCAAGCGTTGTAGACGATCAAAATGTTTAAAGCAAGATTGACGCCAAGCTGATTGACCGTCACGGAACTCCTAGGTCTTAACAAATTTATGACGTGAAAAGAAAATGGCGCGCGCAAAGCAAATTACAAAAAAAGTACACCAAGAAGGTTCCGAGTCTGAGTTTTTAACAAATTAAAATAGGTTGCATGATAATTTCAGCACCATGGAGGTAGAAATAAATAGGTATAATGATGTTTTGAATTCACTAACTCATTGCACACGATGTTCTAAATTCAAATTTACTTTATCCTCTAGAGGATAAAAACGGCTTTTGCACTCAGATATCGAAAAGCAAAAACGCTTTTTCCGAGATGGTGGGATGAAAAAAATTATATTATTAATATAATTTTTTTGTATTAGGTCTTTACCTATAAAATTGCTGTTTCGTATTAAATAAGTTGAAGATCTTATTTTCAAACTTTTCATTACTATTATTCAAAGTAATCACCCATCCAATCGATGTATTTTTGCGAACAAAGTTTATTGATGCCCTTATGTTTAAAATCAGCTGGACGGAAGGCAACAAACTCTTCAAAGGAGTTTTGTAACTGCATCACAAGAATTTAATATTTTCCCACTTAAAAGTTGTCCGATTTTTGGAAAATGTAATAGACAGTAGATGTTAGGTAAAGCGAGTATGGCGGATGATGAGAGCTTCCAATCCAAACTCTTGCAGCTTGTTGTTTGTGCAGTATAGGATCGCGCGTGGTCATGGAGGAGCTACTGGAAAAGATATATTTCTGGAATAAGGGCAGTATAGTATAATATGCTATCGTTGGTGGTACTAAAGTGTTCATCTACTTATGATGCTGACGATAAAACGGATAGTAGAACTAAATACGAAGCGGCTGGGCGTATACTATACTTCAGCCCGATACACCAGGAGCGTAAATACGTACACGCCAAACTATACAAAGTTGTCAAAAATTCACAGAATTGTCTTTGTAAATACAGTACTAAATCCATTGTGAAAATTTGTGGCCATCGACGTTTTATAAGTATAGTGTATCGACAAACTGACTGGCGGTTCTTGTGAAATATTCTATAATCTCTATGCTTGACGATAGCACGATTCACGGAAAGACGTTTTCTGCTGATTTTCCTATAACTGGGAAACCAAAATTAAATAGATTTACGCTTGTTTTCTAATTAGGTTAGGTTGAAAATTGCCTCTATAAATGCTCGTATTCAGTAACTTGACATATAAAAAAAGTATTCAGCGCTCCTGTCTATTCTGCAGAGATAAGGGTATCGTTGAAACGTGGTGAGATACATTTCTGCCTTAATAAATATTTCTTACAATCACTCCTACATACATACATATTATACATAAATCACGCCTATATCCCCGAAGGGATAGGCAGAGGTGAACTAGCACCCACGTTTCGCCAATTACGTCAGGTCCCATGTGGTCCCATGTGGTGGCGAGCCTATTCCCATTTATCGGGCTCCAAAGTCTCAGTATATTGTTAGGTGGATAAGTGGCAGTTACTCATACCACTAGCCTAAAGCAGGCACTCGTATTTTGTGTATCGCTGGCGTATACAATCACACAGTGAATATATGAATTATATATTTACGGCGGGTTTTTTATATTATATCTACATTTAAAAGTTAGTTTACTAAAGTTTAGTTGCCTGGCATTTTTTTATTATATTGCGATAAATAACAGTGTCACGGCCACTAAGCACAGGTACCACGCTTTACAAAAGTAGGTACTGAATCTAAAAAGACCAAAATTTTGTAAAGTTTTATGGGAGTGAAAACGTTGTCGCTCGAGACAAGTACTCAAAAAGAAAATGTAAGCATTACTCGCGCCGCGTATCGACACTTCACAATGACACCTCTTAACTCAAGATTTTTCAATTTCTTAAGTTTGCTTAAAATAGGCAAAATTTTACGCTATTATATTTTATCGCGTAAACTTGATGATAATTATACTGAATAACCTATAAATACAGCGAGGTTCTCTCGTGCTGATTTCAACCTTTATAGGGAAAATTACACAAACCGGGTATGCTACCTAAAGCGGCCACTGTTATTTATAAGGAGGGAACCGGGAACTTTAATTTTCAAATTCCTCCTTAAGGGAACACACAATGAGGCCGACTAGAAGGATTTTATGCAAGAGCGTGCCCGTTTAAGGCAGTATATCCCTTACGGCCTGACTTTCCCTACTCTGTATCGAAGTGTAAAATATAACAACAGCATCTCTTTCGTGTCACTCTTGCCATAACGGTCGTGGTCATCATGTAAGTGTTTTAAGGGCTGATGTTGCTCGCCTCACGATGTGTCGCCATCTTTCTCTGTTTGTGGTGTTCCTCGTGCACTCATGCAAGGGACCGCCCGCTGCAGACTTGATTTGATCGGTCCATCACATGTGTGACACCGTGGTTCCACGAGGTCTTGTACTCTACCCTCTGCCTTGCACAACAAGACGCTCAAAAATTACTAGTGTAGAGCAAAACAAAGCCCCATGCTTGCCTTACCTACAAATAATAGTACCAGCATAATAGTAAAATTACATACATACATAACATACATACATAATAAATCACTCATATATCCCCGAAGGGGTAGGCAGAGGTGAAAAAGCACCCACGTTTCGCCAACCATGTTAGATCCCATGTAATAGGTGGCGAGCCTTTTACCATTTATCGGGCACAAAAGTCGCAGTACTATTGCTAGGTGGTATAAGAGGAACGCTGCTGTCCATTCCTCATCACTGATTTATCCTTAGTCGCCTTGTACGACACCCACGGGAGAGATTTGGGGTGGTGACAATTGTATTCGACTCTGCCGTCACGTAACAACACTGGGTCCAGGAGCGAGTCTCCTGGTACACAAACTAACATAGGTCCGAAAGCTTTCGAGGGTTAAGTGGACTTAAACAGAGGCAACTTTCGAATACGTTATCTTGGCCCCAAACACTCGGCCTGTTAACAATGGGCTCGGTTTGCCACATCAAAACACAGTCACAAGTAGGGTTTCATATTAAGGGCGCTTCCAAGGCGACCCGCTTTCGTAGTTCCTTTATTGCAACATAGATTTACATTTGATGTTGATTTTCTTTTTTACGTTTCACCATTGACCTGTAGTGCACTACTTGAATAGCTTTACTGCCACACTCAGAGACGTCAATTAAGTTTAATGAGTATTTAATGTAAAAATTGTCATTTTAATCTAGACCATGGACCCGGCAAGAATGGCGACTATACTTTGAATTGTCATTTTTTGGCTTTATGTACTCATTAACGTTATTTGACGTCTCTGAGTGCGGCAGTAAAACTTATAAATAATCAATACAGATACTCATAATAATATATTGATATAGGTTTCAAAAATGAAAAGGGTTGGTATCATAACGACTACATTGTGTAAACGAACGAATCATCAATAGCTTTAAATCAATGCACTGCTTATGGCTACAGCAGCCATCCTGAATTTTTAGGCGGTACAGATTTTGTGCCAAATTCATACAAAATCATTCGGTGATCATTCGTTCAAAGCTATTTCTAATAGTTTATGTACATTTGGTGCGAAATGACAGCATGACGTCATAAACTATAGCTTTTACTTTAGCAATCGAGTTAGGCGGTAGGCCCCCAGATCTCAGAAGGATCGTCTCTGCAGAAAGCCTATATCTCCGAAAGACTTTGTAGCAAAACGACTGGTTCTTTAAACGACCACATCTTTAATCAGAGCACATCTCAAATAGACTGGGTAGCAAAATGAGTAGATCGCAAAATATTGGTATAGACAGAGCTATTTTTAAATTCTAAGTGAAATTAACAATTATATTGTTTAAATTGCCGTGTGGTGACGGCAGAGTAGAATACAATTGTCACCATCCCAAATCTCTCCCGTGGGTGTCGTACAAGACGACTAAGAATAAATCAATGATGAAGAATGGGCAGCAGCGTTTCTCTTATACCACCTAGCAATAGCAATGTACTGCGACTTTTGTGCCCGATAAATGGCAATAGGCTCGCCACCTATTGGACCAGGCTCGGGACCTAACATAATTGACGAAACGTGGGTGCTAGTTCACCTCTGCCTACCCCTTCGGGGATATAGGCGTGATTTATGTATGTATTGTTTAAATTATTTAAAAAAATTGGGTAAGTTGTTTAATTTAAGTTATAATAATAATACATTTTATTTATTGATGCAACCATTGGCTCAAATGTTGTTAGTATACATAATGTCTTATAACTATGTTAGTACAATTTCATTGACATGTTTAAATGTTATTATTTATTAAATTATTTATACCATGCGAAATGGCGCAGCAATGCACTAAATATGGACAATCTAGTCTAGTCCCTATCATTGATAGGATGTTGTTGGGGCTGGCCCGGACTCTGCGTGCCATCGACGCGCACCTATATGAACGTTGTTATATGTTAGTTTTAGTATTTATCAATAAATAAAGTTTTTGTAATAATTTGTCTACGTTTATTCATATATGACTGTACAAGTAAATATGCTACCCGGTCTATTTGAAATGTGGTCTAATTAAATATTTTGTCGTTTCAAGAATCAGTCGTTTTGCTACAAAGTCTTTCGAAGATATAGCCTTTCTGCAGATGGTCCTTCTAAGATCTGGACCTTATGATGATTTGGTCGTTTTCACAACGTAGTCGTTATGATACCAACCCAATTAAAATATCATTATATTATTTTAAATTTTCGAAAAACCTGCACATTATTAGCGTTTTAGTTTCCTAATAAATGTATTTTCATTTGTTTCGCCTGGAATAAACTTGCGAAGCTAATTGTAGTTCTATAAGGGACTTATGTGGGTGCCAGATAGAATAGAATAGAATAGAATAGATATTTATTGCTATAACTGTGTACAAATTGCTGGTATTAATGCTGAAGTAAGTCACAACAGTTTGCCCATTTCGGGCATGCAATCTAGATATGTTTTGAATTTTTAATTAAATATTATTTGTAAAAAAGTATTCATTCAAGTTATAAAAGACATTATTTATCAGCCAGGATTTTAATTTAAACTTGAATTTAGGCAAGTCTTGGGATTTAATATCAAGAGGCAGATGATTGAATACTTTTATACTGGTGTAAAAAGTACTTTTATAATACAAAAAATTATTAATTCTAGGTATACATATATTGTGCTTATATTTGTTTCTGACCGTGTGTCTAGATATTTTCTTGTCAAATAATTCTGGGTGATGCTTAACAAATACTGATGCTTCTAAAATAAAAATATTTGTCAGCGTAAGATATCCCTTTTCTTTAAAAGTATTTCTTAGAGTATCATCAGCGTACATACCATATATAATGCGCAAACACCGCTTTTGTAAAATGAAAGTGGAATTAACATTTACAGAGTTTCCCCAAAAAATTATACCATACGTTAATAACGGGTAAACTTGTCCAAAATAGGCAGCTCTGGCTACCTCACTGGAAGAAGTTTCTGCAAGTATAGATAAAGCATAGCAAAGACTTGACATTTTTTTATTAATTTTTTCTATATGGGGTTTCCAGTTTAGGTTCGTATCAATTGTGACACCTAGAAAATTTACTACTTCCACTTCATCTATTTTTGTATTACTTTCAGTAATATCTAAGTTATAAGAATTTGTTTTATAGTTTCTGAATTGAATAAATTTAGTTTTTTTTGGGTTAACTTTCAAATTAATTGATTTAAGCCATGAAACTGCTGCCTGTAAAGAATTATTTACTTTTTTTTCAAAAATATTTTTGTTTCTTGCAGAGTCTGATAGAAAAATTGTGGCATCGTCGGCAAACATCACACATAACTCTTGCATGCTATTTGGGAAATCGTTAACATAAACTAAGAATAGGAGTGGCCCGAGAATGCTTCCTTGAGGAAGCCCTTGGGTCATCTTAATTGATTTGGATTTAACCTCTTTAAATGTCTTTGTGGATTTGTTGTATGTGTCAATCACAGTTATCTGTTCCCTACCTGTCAAATAGTCAGTTAAAAGTTTCAGAGCCACACCGCGAATACCTAGGTTTTCTAGCATGGATATGAGGGTTGTATATAAAACACAGTCAAATGCTTTTGTCATATCTATAAATAAGCCAATGCACGGAATTTTGCAATTTAAAGACTCCCATATCTCTTTCAGAACCTGATAGATGGCTAGGGTGGTCGATTTATTTTTCCGAAAACCATATTGGTTACTGTTCAGTGAGTTATTACTGTTAAAAAAGTCTAGGAGCCTATTATATATCACTTTTTCGAATATTTTTGAAAAATTTGGCAATAGGGCTATGGGCCTATAGTCATCTATATTAGTTTTGTTACCTTTTTTAAATAATGGCTTGACTTTTGCTAATTTTAACTCAGGAGGAAATACACCTGTCTGAATCATTAAATTCAATAAATAAACTAGTGGCTCACTTATGTAACTCAATGCATTCTTAATAACTTTCATTGGTATATCATCAAACCCGCAGGAGCTCTTATTCTTAAATGTAGCGACAACTTTTCTCAGTTCATTTGAATCAACTGGTGTCAAAAATATACTACGTGAATGTGGAACAGTAAAACGGTGTTGTCTGTCATTATTTAAACTATGTGAATTCGTGTTAGCAAAGTGAGTATTAAAAGTTTCTGCAATTTTGTAAGCATCTGTGATAGTTAAATCATTAATCTTTATGCTGTCAATGGTACTCGTGAAAGAATTTTGCGGTGTAGTTTGTGCCTTTATAAGATTCCATGTGGCTTTCGTTTTATTATTACTCCGTTTTAGAAATGAAATATTATAGTTTTGTTTAGCTAAGCGAGTAACTGATTTAAAAATTTTGCAATATTTTTTATAATGGGAAATAAGATTAGTTTGATTTGTAAGCAATATTTGTCTATGCATGGCTCTTTTAACTTTGCTAGCTTGATATATACCTTCAGTCTGCCATTTAATTTTTTTAATGTAAGAAACTCTGCGTTTTTTTACTGGTATACATAAGTCATAAATGAGTTTAAATAAATTTATAAAAACGCTATAAGCTGTTTTTACATCATTATATAAATAAACTTCTGAAAAATTTAATTGTGACAAGTAATACAAGAAAATATTCATGCTTTTATCAATATCTCTTCTAAATATGAACCAATTTTTTTCATTGAATCCAATATTACTAAGTACATCAATAATTTGACCAGAGTGATCAGATAAACCAAGATGAACAACCCTTGAACTGTATACTTTTAAGTTTGTTATAATATTATCTATACAAGTCTTTGACGTTAAGGTTATTCTTGTTGGTTCATGAATTGTTAACTTCATATTGAAATTGTTAAATATGTTTTGAAATAATTGTGCTTTTTTATTATTGACTAGTGTATCTATATTGAAGTCACCTGTCATTATAACTTTCTTACATAAATATCGTGAACGGACTGTAAGTTTGCGCAATAACAGGTCCAGAGCTTTTATGAAAACACCGAAATTTGATCCTGGGGAATCTGGGGTTCTGTATACACATAAAATAATATAATTTAGCTCAGGTAAGACTATTCCACAACATTCAAAATTTATGTCCATACTTAGTGACTCTGTGCACTCTAGCTTTTTATAATTTATACTACTCTTGACGTATACACAAACACCACCTCTAGATTTGTTTCTACAGTAACAAGCAGCCAACTTATACCCTGGTATTTGGAGTATATCTGCATCCTGGTATCGGAGAAAAGACTCACTAAAACATAGTATATCGATATTTTCTTTAGATACTAATAGTTCAATTTGGCAGAGTTTAGACCTAATTCCCTGTATATTTTGGTGTAGTATAGTTAAACCATTTTTTCCAGTATTGTGCTTAGCATTCTGTTTAAGCATGAAAGGACTGATTACTTACAGAGCTTAAGCCACAAGGTGACATATTTTCATTATTATCAAATGGTTCTAAGTTACACAATGTTTCATTATTGACACTAATATTTAAAATTAAATTGCTAATGTCCTTTAAAAGTACACGTAAACCGTTTATATTTATTTTCCCATTGTATTTTGAAAACATGATGTGTGAGTACTGCAGGTTTTTATTAGAATCAAGTACAAAGCAATACTGACTAATTTTGTTATCTTTATGTAATAAGTGATTAAAAACCTCTATTCGATTATTGAATATAATAGAATCATGACAACATTTAAAAGTAGGTAAACATATTACTACGTTTGTGTGTTGTACAGCTAAAACCCTTTCCCTTAGCATTTTGATTACATCTTTATAATTTCGTGATACACTAAAATCAGAATCTCCAATAATAATCACACAATAATCATTAAATGTAAATCCTTTTAATTTTTCTTGAAGGCCAGTAGATAATTGATAGACCCCACCTTCCGGAATACGATAGTGGCAGGTGCGAAAACCATCAAAATGATTTCTTAGTTTCCTGGAAACTTTGTCATGTTTCACACTACTTATTAAACATAGTTTTGACTGCAAATTTGAGTTCTTAACTTCTTGATTTTTTCCATGGGTATCTGATAGTAGCTTGCCTATGACATCAGATGATTTTCTTGGTAAATAAATGATTTCTTTTTCAACCGAATTTAATAGAATATTTTTCGGAACAATGTGTTTTTTTAATTTATGTTGAAAAGATAGGGGGGTAGATATTTGTGATTTATTTAATTTTAAGCTTATATTAATATCATCAAGACTGACTGTTTTGTACATTTTTATTATTTTATCTTTTTCTTGGTTTTTTCTTTGTAATTCAGTGTTTTGAATGTTCAAATTTTCGATTTCTTGATTAGCTATTTGTAATTCTGTTTGTAATTTTCTTATTTCGTGTTTTAAATCCTCAATATATACATTCTGATTTGTAGTGACGTCAGGTAAACTTTTTGAGACAGTTGGCGGCGTATCGTCCATCGATATGAAAGACGATGTCAGGTCCGATAACGATGTACACCTTTTCTTATTTCGAATTGTAATATAGTTTTCCTGCACCAAACTTTCCACATCATCAACCTGTAAAGACTCGAAAGAGTTTTCGGTGTGAATGTTGATGATCTGGGATGATTTAGATGAGTTTGGCTGTTGTTTTTGATATAAGCAATGGTCACAGCGGCATTTCTTCCTTTTTTCTGCAGTCATCAAATAAAATATTTTTTCCCCTATACTAGTACAGTCCAAATGATAATATTCTTGACAATCAGCGCATTTTATAAAGTCTCTCTTGGAAATTACTACTTTGCATTTTTCGCATACAGGCGACATGTTAAATCAGAAACAGGGCGGTGGACGTGAGTTGTTTAGGCCGCAGTGGTACCGGGCAGTTTCGAACAGGACAGGGCACCTCGCCGCGCCGTGAAATGACCACTCCAGTAGAAGTAAAAGAGACAGCAGTGATTTCCAGTTTCGTCTCGGTGTATCTATCGCACACGATAACGGGCAAACGGTGAAAGGAACCAAATGACCTTGAGCGCCAAGCACTTGAAGTAACAGCTGAGTTTTGTTTACGATTTGTGAATCCCGGCACTGATATTTGATTCTAATAATTTAACTTAAATACACTTAGACACAGTTCGTAACCACTTCCACACTGTTTATTGAATTCTTATAAACTTGAATTTCATGTATATGATAGTTAAATATCGATGAACTAACTGTTTAATGCACTAATAGTAATTAAATACGTGAGCTGTCAAAAACAATGTTGTAACCGCGACGACTACCGACCGGCGCGATCTATGTAGCTTTAGGTTATGATGATGCTGGTAAGGCCAGAATGTTATGTCTCAAATTCGTATCTTTTACTAATTGCCAGAGGTGTTGGTTTTTATGACAAATTTAGAAATCTCTAATATATACGAAATTAAAGTCAAAAGTTAAAATGGACATACACTAAAGTCAATTCTAACAAAAGCATTCGACCAAGGCGGCCGTCAAATTTAAAAGTAATATGTTTATTATTTATTGTTTTTGTCATTGTTAGCCAGCTCTGTTTTCGGGTTATCTAGGGTCGATGTAAATAGTTCCATGGTGCCGGACATCTCAGCCAATCTTCATAAATCTTATTTAATATTATTTTTGAATAAAATAAATAGGTGACGCTGCTAATGGCTAATTTATTGCTTTTGTTTTAGAAGTCATCCGTAAATTTTTAATAATATGATTAAGTTCATTTAACACTAATTATTTATAGAGCAAATAAACATCGTTTTGTTTTACAGTTAATAATTTTTTTTTAGTATACTAACAACGTTGAATTTTTGTTAGCTCTGACTATCAAACAAATTGGAATTGAAAACAATTTTGAGGAAAAACGAGACTCTTGTCAGACAAGCTTACACAAAATAGACAATGTAGTATACAGAAATAGAAAGCAATTTTTATTGAATCAGCAAGTAATACACCCTCCGTTTCATAACCATTACCGGATGCCGACTAAGAAACATCTATTGTGATTCATTTCGCGATATGCCTTGTGCGTGAGGTGACTCGGAATGTAGAATTGTTACTTTTGTATACGTGTTCTTTTAGAATTACCGTAACTTTAGAATAATATTATTCTTGTTAAACGACAACGACATTAGTACATTATGTTACGAGTATGTTATGTTGGTCATTACATACGAGGCATTATTGCAAGCGCGAGCCCGGTAAGGAAACTGAGTCATGGCTGTATGGGCCCATATATGCTTCCCTAAAAATATAGGGACAATTTTTACAAAAAAAAGCATACAAAAAAATACCTTTTCACTTCTCATGCTCTGAAAGTGCTTATTTGTGCAGGATATAGGCTGCACAAAATCGAATTTTGTGCTCTAGAGCAATAACGTATACGTATCTCATAAATGTGTCTAAATTAAGACAAAGAAAATGAGCCATGCAGCCAAACACAATACGAAATTCAGTGATAGAATTTGTTATTTTATTATTTACTTAAATTTATTTGCCTAATGTGTTTTTTAAGACAAAAGATATTAATATTTTAATTCTAGTAGGTACGGTAGGTTATTTAATTAATTTAAGAAAATGATTATTTCAAAATTAATTTAATACTTGGTTGTATATGTCTGCAGCCCAAGCCTTAATATCAATGGGAAAAACAATTTCCTTCAGTATTCAAAACTGCACTAATTTTTGGAATTTTAAGAAATGTTATGATAAACTACTGTTTTATTTCCTCGCAATCGAAGTGAAAAGCAGAGTTTCTAACTCGTCCACAAAACCATTTTTGTCCGAGACTTTTAGCAGCCCGAGCCGAAGGCGAGGGCTGATAGTAATGTCGAGGATTACTATCAGCTGTGGATGTGTCTGAGTGGATGTTCTAGGTGTTTCTAGGTGGGCGTTAAGAGTGTGTTTGGGTTGATGGAAGGGTGTTGTGGAAGTTTCTGGGTGAAAACAGAAACTGTTGTGTTTGTTTTTTTTTTTATTTTGCAATTTCCTCGGGGGGGATGAAAAGTTACTCTTTTGATTCCCTCGCTATCGCTCAGGATTCTAAATTTTAGAATCCTTCGCTACCTCGGTCATCAAAATTGAGCACGCGGTTAAAAAACAACTGTGCATTCACGCACAACAAATAACAATTTTGCTCTTCGATATCTGAGTGCACAAGCCGTTTTTATCCTCTAGAGGATAAAGTAAATTTGAATTTAGAACATAGTGTGCATTAAGTTTGTGTCTTCAAAACATCATTAAACCTATTTAATTCACCTCCATGGTGCCGAAATTATCTTGCAACCTCTTTAAATTTGTGAAAAACTCAGACTCGGAGACTTCTTGCGGTATCTACTTTTTATGTAATTTTCTTTGCGCGCGCCATTTTCTTTTCACGTCTTAAATTTGTTAAAACCTTGGAGTTTCGAGGCGGTCAATCAGCTTGGCGTCAATCTTGCTTTGAACATTTTGATCGTCTACCACGCTTGCTTGACGCTTCAGTCAAGCATTTAAAAACTTTTTAGGTCTGTTTGATTTATTTGACCTAACAACGGAACAAAACTGAAAATCAACGTGTTTGACTCAAGCTGATTGGCAGTCTCGGAATCTCAATTTTTATTAGGTACCTACTCACAGGTTTTAGGCAAGTAGAAAATAATATTGTAGTGAGTGTGTCTGTCTGGATGAATGCCTCGGGTGTCTCTGAGTGGATGGGTGTGTGTCGTGGGTTTGTATGGGTGAATGGTGTTTTGTGGGTGTCTGGATGAATGGGTGTTTTGTGGGTGTGTCTGGGTTAATGGGTGTTTTGTGGATGTCTTAGTGGATGGGTGTGTGTTGTGGGTGTGTATGGGAGAATGGGAATTTTGTGGGTGTGGCTGGGTGAATGGGTGTTTTTGGGTGTGTCTGGGAGAATGGGTGATTTGTGGGTGTGTCTGAGTGGATGTGTATATGTTTTGGGTGTATATGTGTGAATGGGTGTTTTGTTGGTGTGTCTGGGTGAGTGGGTGTTTTGTGGGTGTTTCTGAGTGGATGGGTGTTTCTGGGTGTATGGGTGTTTCTGGGTGTTTCTGGGTGAATGGGTGTTTTTGGGTGTGTCTGGGTGAATGGGTGTTTTGTGGGTGTGTCTGAGTGGATGTTGAGGGTGTGTTTGGGTTGATGGGTGGGTATTGTGGAAGTTTTTGGGTCAAAACAGAAACTGTTCTGATTGTAATTTTTTTTTTTGTATTTTACCATTTCCTCGCTGAGTTACGTGTTGCACTCGAGTGCAAAGATTTTTCACCTTGTGCTCTTTTGATACCCTTGCTATAAGCTCAGGGTTCTAATTTTAGAATCCCTTGCTAGGTCGGTCATCAAAATTGAGCACGCGATTAAAAAGCAACTTTGCACTCACGTATAACAAATGACTATTATGCCACTTTTTGCATATTTTCGAAGTTTACATTTTTAAATACTGCCATCTCCGCTCCATTTAGAATTTTTGGTAAAATCCGAGTTTCTGACAGGTTTAATCTAAAATAAATAAAAACCCACCACTATACGCTATAGTTCATCTGAACCTAAAGGTAGATAGAAGATAATTTCTTTGATACAATTATGGTTGGAGAGTGGGAGTCAGGCAGCAGATTAGAATACAGTTGTCACCACTGCCTATCTTTCTCGCAAGTGTCGTACTTACAGTCTAAATATGAACACCTAGACGTACTGCGGTTAACGTGGCTGATGAATGGCACAGGCTGGTGAGTTATAAATGGTGATTTAAAGACCTAAAATAGTCGACCACCTTACCCTTAGGAAATTAAGAGCAGTGAATTATGTATTATGAATAATATAGTGCACTCTTATCGCTTCGGTAGTGAGTAATTTTCAATATCATACAGGAGGATCGACGATTACGATCAGTACGCAATTAATTTTCCTGATCATAATCGGAACAATTCCCTTTAATCCATCGAATTCTTTTCATAATCTGCATACCAGCCTCTACGTTCGATCTACTTACCTACTACACAAACGTATTATTAATCGCGGCACGCTCAATAGTAAATATGCCTACGATAATTTTGTGTTGGGGATAATTTTGGATAGCAGAAGGCGTTGCAAATATTTAATAAAATCAATGAAATTATAATCTAACCCCCTTATTCATAAAACACTATTTTAACTAAAACACTGTTTTAACTAAAACATTGATATGTCTCTTTTTGTCAAACTGTATTTACAATGTGATGAAAAGAGACAGAAAAGTTATTTAGTTAAAACAGTGTTTAGAAACTGATTTGTTATTATGAATAAGGTAATAGTATTGTACTGTAATAAGTAGTCTAAGGGACAGGCAGATGGTGTCAACTGGAAAAATTCATGTTACTTAATGGCAATGTGGCACCCTTTAAGGCATCGAGAGCGAAAGAAATCATCTTTGTGTACTGTTACTAAAAGAATATAAACATTTCATCAAATAAAATCATTACCCCAATTTAGAAAAGAAATCAGTCAACATTTTCTGTGACAAGGCGGACGCAATTGTCTTTTCTTTTTTCATAAGCCAGCAATAGACTTCGGGAAAGTAATATACTTAAGCATTGAGTAAACTCCGCGATGTTTTGCAACAAATGTGCGTTGAAACTTCTCCGTTTCAGAAGCGGGACACAAGGCAAGAATTTTAAGAACAACTTTCCCTGTCTGTTTTCTCTTGTACTTATAATTAGATGATGTATAAATAAAAGTAAAAATCAAATATTTTTTCTCGTCTCTGAAGTAGGTCGCGCTTTTCTGTTATAGAGATTTACTTACAGAATGACGGAAAATATCTGTCCAGCTTTTAATTATTACATTTTACGTGAGTTCTTATATTCATTTGTAGAAGAAGTAAGCTTGCTCGGTTTCTTTTGCCTCGCATTTTTTGTTAAAAATAATAGAGGTTGTTATGTAACATGAGTAACTATACTATTGTAGTTGCTAGTTGATTTAAAATTACAATAATTTTAATTGAGCTATAAATTTTGAATATAGGTTTATGTACAAAGATTTTAGTGGTAAGAAAAAGAATTTCGAAAAATTATGATCTTGAGAAAAATAGATCATAATTTTTCGAAATTCTTTTTCTAACCACCAAAATCTTTGTACTTATTTTTCTAACATTTTTATAATGTTAAAATTAAAATCGAATAGTTTAGGTTTATGTTTCGAAATATTTTTTGAGTTCTGCTATTATTTTATTACATGAATGAACTATACATTTTTTATGCTGCCTACTTATAAACGTTAGAACGAAACTCTTATATTATACATATATCAACAGATTAATATCAAATTATGAACCATGTCTTATTTGTGTATGGAATGGACCAACAAAAGTTCATCTGTTCCGTTTCCTTACGTCGTTTGAACGCTTATTGGATTACCGGGATTTACAACCGTACCGTCTGAAAAGGTAAGACATTTGATATTTCTTTACGCCGACGTGCTCGTTAGAAGTTCATAGATATATCAAATTATACACAATATTCCGTTTACGATAACCATAAACTTTATAAACCGTAACTCAAGTACACCCTTGGTAAATCCCTTGGTAGACGTCATGATGACCCATATTATGAATGATGTTATTAAAATCTAAAGATGTTTGTAATGAATGCCTCTCCGAATATCTTAAGACTTTTTGGTAATCACTGATCTTAGGGATCCTAGGGGTCCGGGCTGCGGTTCCATGAACTAAACAGGATTTTAATAAGCCACTCGTTGAATGAGTAAGAAAAAATATTTCTTTAATTTTTAATAACGTATCAAAATATGGATGTTAGTTAATTTGAACATTATAATGATAAAATTATATTTCTTTGTAGACTAAAATATATTATTTAGAGTTCATCCGTGCTTCGAAGGGCACATTAAGCTGTTGGTCTTGTCTGCATATCAAGTTATTTACATGCCCACCATATCTGTCTATGATGCCCACTAATCACAGGACCCATGTGATGATTTATGGTCTACCTTCTTGACCTAACGCGTATTTAAATGAATATATCCATTTCAATACGCGTTAGGGCAAGTTCTTGTGTGGTAGTTTAACGGCGCAATCTCGTCAGTCTTGCCACGTATATCACACACACACACACAAATCACGCCTATATCCCCGAAGGGGTAGGCAGAGGTGAACTAGCACCCACGTGTATCTCATATAAGTTCAATTCAAGTTCATCCCATTTTGACCGAGAACCTGTGCAAGCCAAAATGCTTAAGGTATATTCAAAGCTCAAAAATAGCACTGGCACATTTTGTGGCAAAGTTGTATATATCAATTAGACTATTGTGTTCATAAAACCAACTATTCGTTGTGTTTTAATTAAATGTCAAAATGGTAAACTTATTTCTATTATAGTAGTCATACTGCCGCACTCAGAGACGTCAAATAACGTTAATGAGTACTTAACGTCAAAAAATGACAATTCAAAACTAGTTGCTATTCTTGCCTGGTCTATGGTCTAGATTTGAATGAAAATTTTTGACATTAAATACTCAATAAAGTTGACGTCTCTGAGTGTGGCAGTAAGTCACGAACTAAATATATAATATATATAAATGTCTCTTCAGGGAAAACATGCCACTTCAAACAGCATTACCAAAGAAGATCCAAAAGAAAAAATATGTAAGTACACAATAGACCAACTTTTTTTCGCTTTGTGTGCACGACTGTGCAAATCTTATGAT
Source organism: Cataclysta lemnata (assembly GCA_963931975.1). Lineage (NCBI taxonomy): Eukaryota > Metazoa > Arthropoda > Insecta > Lepidoptera > Crambidae > Cataclysta > Cataclysta lemnata. The sequence continues at coordinate 9,788,362 of OZ008344.1, read as the reverse complement.
CTTATCTGATACTAAGGTTCCACTTGTATAACATTGCGATAAAATCAGGTAGAAGTCAACCCTATAGACAATAGATATAAAGCTCAGAATTTGAAGACTTTCAAAGTAATAATATTCTGAGCACAATGTTGAGCCTATTTGCGACGCTCTGTGACACATACCTATGCCCATTTATCCCCGAAGGGGTGGGCAGAGATCAATTAACGTTACTTCATTTATATAAGATCGCATGTAAAAAGGGCGAGCCGACTTTTTGCCACCTATCACTGCCAAAAATCGTATATATATAAATCGTATATTTCTAAGTTGTAATACAGGAATGCTAGCTCTTTCATTGTAAAAATCAAAAATACATAACGGCAAAAGCAAAATTTCACAAATTTTTATCAGCTTGCAGGTACAGTGTTCGAATAATAACAAATAACCGTAAAATAATGTCACCACTACAATATTGATCTCTGGATATAAATATTTAGAGTTAGAAACCCATGTTTCCATTGACCATTCCATCTCAGCATAGAGACAACCACCAGCATGGTAGGTTATAGCCCAATCTCCCTATATTCTTCCATCCATAGAGAAGACCCATGCCCCAGCAGTGGGGACATTAAAAGGGCTGGTGATGATAGACGCAGCCATATTGACGACACGTACGAAACACATAATTTGCATACATAATATATATAAATCACGCCTATATCCCAGAAGGGGTAGGCAGAGGTGAACTAGCACCCACGTTTCGCCAATTATGTTAGGTCCCATGTAATAGGTGGCGATCATATTGAACGTGCACAAAAGTCGTAGTACATTGCTAGGTGGTATAAGAGGAACGCTGCTGTCCATTCCTCATCACTGATTTATCCTTGACAATTGTATTCTACTCTGCCGTCACCACACGGCCATACATTATTTGGGCTACTTAAAATCCGCACTGTAGTGCCTAAACAATAAAAATTATTACCAATTCAAATTTATTTGACTTTAACGTAATTTCAACGGATCCGAATTGTTTGAGACAGCGCGGCGTGTTGTAAATTTATATTGTTTTCGTGATAAGGCTGTTACAATTACATAACTTCATTGAACATTAAAGGTAGCTTTAGGAAAACTGTCAACTTCGTTAACATTGCTGATTTTAAGGTAAACATTGGTTAGATAATAACATTTTAGTACGCTATTAAGCGAAGGCCGAGTAAGTGGGATAATAGGGGGAATAACAAATATTTAGTAACCTACAATTTAGGGAAAGCTAACCCGGAACGGTTACTACAAATTTAAAAAATTGGTTGCTATCTTGTCTATTTTTAAAGTAATTAATATTTCTTACACTCACAACTTTCATCTAGCCTAAATTAAGTAGCGTAAGCACTTTTGTTATGGATACTAGATTACAGGCAAATTTTAATATAGGTGCATAATAATTCTAATATACAAATATTAAAAAAAATAACAAATATGGCCCAGGACTCGAACCCGGAACCTCTTTTGTCAATAGCCAGCGATCAGACCATTCGACCAAGCCAGCCATCAAAGAGCACTGTGCTTACTGTACCGATACAGCAAATATTATTCACATATCATATAGCCACTAGGATAATTATACCTCATTAAAGCGTCCCGCCGTTTATTAATTAATTGGCATCTATTAGCAACCCGCAAATTACTTAGTGACACATGAATTTCCGAAAATACACCGGCGATGATTTGTGTGTGTTCTATGTAGTTTTCACCTTTCTGCAAATTTAAAAATAGAAGTTCCAATTTGCTGGTACAGGCAGCAGGAATAACAGTCACATTTTCAGTAGACGTTGGTGCCGACTGTTGACTGCTGACAATGGTATTCTGCTCTGACGTCACCATCCTAACGAAACACAGGACGATTATATGCGTTAACAAAAACATTTCCGCTAGTTCCATGAAACAGCGAAAGTGCAGTTACCCGGAATGTACAATGATTTTAGGATAGTTACGTCCGACTTTTGGTCGCACGTGTGCGTAGTACTTATAGAAGCTCTGAATAATCACTCAGCGATAGGCGCCTGTGGGCGAGATCCCTAAGGCTGAACAGTAGGCCTATTCCCTAACTTTTTTTGACAGTTGAAAGTGATGATCACCGAACTATTTACTTATCCATTACCACTTTACTATAATGCTATTGTGACACTTGTCCTGTGATAACAGCAATGTATTCGTAAATAGTTCGGTGATCATCACTTTCAACTGTCAAAAAAAGTTAGGGAATAGGCCTACAGGGGGCCTAGACAAAGTAACATACCGACAAAGATAATGAAGTTCGATAAAGCAAAATGTATCGGATTTGACGTAAGTCGTCGTGAAATCACCTGACCAAAATCGTCTTCGTAAGTTTCTAGTTGAGTTGGTAGCGCAAGCTAAGACGCTGTAGATACCAAAGTAATATGGCCGATCGTGACAAACTTCGACACGCTATCGTTATGAAACGATTGCCACTTGGCTACGGGCCCAGGGCCAGGCTATCGCTATATCCCCACTTCGTCTATAATAATCCATCCTTTACGCATTAAAATTAAGCTTGTAAGCTGTGTAAAAATGTAATTCGCAAAACGGAACGTGTCCCTATTTGAAATTGGAATGGCGCGTTTTCGTACGAGACTCACGTCGACTGTTAAATTAGTCTGGTACAGTTTTATACACGCATACATACATAAATCACGCCTGTATCCCCGAAGGGGTAGGCAGAGGTGAATTAAACACCCACTTTTCTCTAATTAAGTTATGATCCATGTAACAGGTGGCGAGCCTATTGCCATCTATCGGGCACATAAATAGCAGTATATGGCTATAAGAGGAATGTTGCTGCCCATTACTCACCGCTGTCTTTACTTGTCGCCTTGTACGACACCCACCGGAGATGGGGGTGGTGCCAATTGTATTCTGCTCTGCCATCACCACACGGCATTCGTACGTACAGTTTCATTAATGCAGTAAAGTATTTACCACTTCACTTATATCGGATAAAATAATATCAAGCCGCAAACCGTTTTGTTTTGCATGGAGGAAAGAAGTGCTTAGACCGAATTACCAGACTATAGTCAACGTATCGAAATCGAATCGAAATCGAACTAAACAAAATACTTCCTAATAGTAGGCAAATTAAGAGGAGCTCGATAGAGCGATGGCTTGGCGTGCTCTGCCTGCGATTGCGTAAACTAAGTGTTCCCTAAGGCCGATCATGGAACGAGTAAACAAAAATTTGTTATTTCAAGTTCCTCCGAGCTTCAGAAAGCACGTTAAGCCGTTGTACTCAATTGCATCTGCAATCGTTAATAGTCAACCATCCGCACTGGACTAGCGTGGTGTGTTCTTCCTATACACACCTCTGCCTATCTCTTCGGGAATATACATATAGGCGTGATTTATGCATGTATGTATGATATGTAGGATTGGAATGGTGGTGGCTAGCGCATACTTGACCAAACCAAATTGAATTGATTGAAAGACGTCTGTCTTCACACATGCATTACACAGAATTCGAATTAAAGATTTCAATATTTTTGGTCGAACACAGCAAAACGCCCATAGCATTAACGCCACCCAGCTCCACAGTTATTTACGTTCGTTGTGTACCGACGGATAATAAGTCTAAGTTAATGCCTAGTACGGCGCGATAAGCGGCGACGACGCGACTCGGCCCGACTTGCAATTTTAACCATTTCCTTCACTATCTCACTGCCGGTTCCGACGATATTGCGGGCCGCTGAAATGGATCTGTTTGAACTAAACTTTGGCTCAGAGATCGGCTCGCTCCGGAGCGAATTTCGTTAACAATTAATAAGCTTTCATTAGAAATTTGGCACAAACTTGAAATACGAAATATGATAGGGTTAAACTTGATTACAGTTCGAGAAGGTATTAAAAGTGAACGCAATTTCTGGGATATTTTATTTTTGTATTTGTACGATCACAATTAATACATTATAATGCGGATAACTTGAAGAAGATTGGCAATTACATACATATTTATATGTATTCTGGATGTGTAATCATATATAAATTAAGCCTATCTATTCCAGCCAGAGGTATTGGGTTTTAGTCCACTTGGGCTTACCCTTCCGTAAATAAGCAAATAAAATCAATTTCATAGTTACCCAATATATGCAAAACTCTTTTTATTTATAGTCTAACTTTTTAAATTATCAACCATTTTGTTCATAGGAATAAACTACTATAATATTTCTGAGTATGCCTATTTTTAATAAATAAATTAACATAAAATTAAAGTAGAATAAAAACAAAACGAAAGTCACTGTTTTTCATGAAACGATTCATACATTACCTAATTCGAATCCGTAAAACATACATAAACATACAAAAGCGAGTGCAAAAATTAAAAAAACCGAATACTTGAGAACATAATAAACGATAATAACATAATAAACGATAATATTCAAAGAGAAATCTTTCAACCGTTAAACAGGCACTTAACTGAAGTGAATCCATAAACAATACGTCCTGTAATTTTGCCTTCAACGCGCATAGTCCGCTACTTTAACAAGCTTAACTAAAATGAAGGTTTCTGACGTTTTCTCCGAAAAAATATCGCGGGTAATAAATGTACAGCGAAGACTACGTTAGCCTATACAAAACTCTCAAATATCTCCCGTCGGTTGTCAACCTTAACTTGTTCGGCGTAAAGCGCCAAGTCGAATGAGACAATTTCAAATTTTGTAGTAACCTGGCGTTCTGTTGTCTGTACGTAATACAGAGAAAATCTCCAGGAAAACATATTTTTGAAGTAATTTTCCTTATTATGGAAAGGCAATAAATCTACTCCCAATACGGCCAAGTCTGATATATTTTTTTACATTTATATTACCACTGGGATACATACAACACAACGACTATAATAACATGTAAATTACGCGACACGGTCAGCTACGTGAGGCGTTTTCTATAATTTATTCAAGGGGTAGGCAGAGGTGAATTAACACCCACTTTTCGCCAATCAGGCTAGGTCCCATGTGATAGGTGTCGAGCCTACTGCGCATCTACCGGGCACATAAATCGCAGTAAGTATATTGCTATGTGGTACAAGAGGTATGCTGCTGCCCATTACTCATTGAAGTCTTTACCCTTAGTCGCCTTGTACGACACCCACAAGAGAGATGGGGGTAGTGACAATTGTATTCTGTTCTGACGTTACCACACGGCTTTTAACTATCCAAATATCCGCTGTAAAACATAACAATACAAATTAATTTGCATTAAAACTTCTATTTTAACACCATATATAATTTTGTTTTATTTTAAACGCTAACATGCATTTTAAAATTGAATTACAACATCCAGGCATTGTAGAGTACGTGCATTTGCCTGAATTTGATAGCTTAATCGACAGGGATGGGTTCCGAAACGATACTTGCGTGCCGTTTTGCTAGATAGGCGTTAGGTCTCTAACGCGCTTAGTATCAACTTTGAATATTTCAAAGTCAGAGACTGCACTGGGACAAAACCTGGTCTGGATCTATAATTATTAATTTTTTAATGCCGTTCAGAAGCCAGTTTTTTTATTTCAAATCAATAAACAAGTAATAAACATTTTTAAAAACGATGAAATAAATACTTTAGCATAAAATATATTATATAGACACTTCTAGCAATCTTTATTTTAAATTATGACAAATACAAAAGAACCTTTTGAAAACCATAGAATGTTAAAAATCACACAACATACAATCTCAAACTTTACTTGAAAAATAATTCGCCAGAGTAATCATTGTAATACCTCCACTGCCAATACACATCATCAGGCTTTTCTTGACTGGAGCCTTTGGGATGCCTTTGCTTTAAGTCTTCTTTTAATCCATCCAGTTATTTGTCATCTCCTCATTCACTCTACTTACATTCAAGTTATATCTCAAACTTAATAAAAATATTATTACTTGGAAATGAATATTGTCATTCTCAAGAAAATCCTTCTTACTTACTACCGTTTAATATTAATAGTCATCTCGTTAAACGAAACAAAATTATGTTCTTTTTTTATATTCTGCTTATTAAGTACACAATTTAATTTTTATGAGAGAGAAAATGTTACAGTAAGCCTTATTTTGTTTCAGTCATAATTTATGCGATGATTAATATCTTCGAGAAGACAGAGTACATACAAAGAAATATTATTATTTTTATATTAAAAAGTTTATTTCGGTATCAGTAGGGACAAGTTTAACTGTGGCAAAAACTATGATATAAAGTAGAAAATTCTAGCTTATATATGATTGGCTATTATTTTAATACGATTATTATATGTAGTTTTATAAGTAGAGGTTTGGACACCCAAAGATGCCTCCGAAACCTTGAGCGTATGGATTGGAATGCTGTCGATATGGCTTTTCCATATTGTTTTTACATTCATGACTAGCACTTTTTCGTGTTTATCGATGATATGAATCAAAAGGGAGTGGATGAATTGATGATCTGACTAATATGTATAAAAGAGACACTACTGCGACGATCCCAGATGAACAGTGAACAGGGCAGGAAAATTATAAAGATTATGTATGAATGTAGTTTTTCACCTAAAGGAGTTTAATGCCTAAACGTTTTGTTGATAAAATCATTAACTATTTTGTTACCTGGCTAGTTACATGGTAAAGGGTAACTAGCCGGGCGAAGAATGGGTAATAAAAAATTGGTAAAATTAGGCTTTTTCAGCTTTATCTCTTTAGTCTTACGTGCATGGACAACTGGAAAATGAATCGCGGCTTAGATCGCACCGGATTTCCGCCTATAAGTCTAGGCCGAGTCGATAAACTGCCCCGTTAAGCTAGCTAGCACTAGTTTAGTTTACCTTCAAGCAGCTTTTGTTCTAGCAGAATGTAGCTCATTTTCTATTTGAAGAAAAAGTCAATTTCAGTAGAGCAAAATAACCAATGACGAAGTTGGTTGACCTATTTAGAATAATTTTCCTAACTTCTAAAAATAATAAAACTTTATTTTGAAAATCGTTTGGGGTCCTCGGTGACGCAAAGCAATTTTCGCTAAGGCCGATCATTGGAGCGGTGACCAAAAATATATCATCTCTAGTTCCTTAAGTAAAGCTGTTTGTTTTTAGAGCAGTTACAAGTAATGGCAATAACTATAAAAATAACAATTTTTGGTCTGTATTTCTAGTTGCAATACCTTCATTTCTCAGGTCACACAAACCATTTAGTTAATGTCTATTAAACACATCAGATAACACAACAAAAATAACGCCTATAGCCTTCTCTCACAACCTCTCTTTTTGTTCTTTGTCATCAGCTGATCCACTCCTTTTACTTTATGCTTTCACACAGGTAATACACCTGTGGCCCTCCAAAGCTATTAAAATCATCATAATATCACTTCAGTCGTCTAGCAACTTGCATTACAGTTGTAGCCCGTTTACCATATCATCATCATAACATTTTTGTTTTGAGTGTAGATAGCCTAAGAACCTAAGAACCCTGGGAACCTATATTCCTATATTCCCATTAAATTTTGCATTACTGCCGTCACAAACTCTCACTCGGGTACTCTATATTTACTATCATCAATTCTCGTCCCTCCGGAGATCCTTATATTTAAATTCTTCTTCTGTAATTTTCTTTGAACCGTTTTCTTCACGAACCATTCATGCATGACTATTGTAAAAATCTAGTTTTTAGAATCATATACCTTATGGCAGAAACAAAGTAATAGGTCACATTCCATGCTTATTACAATTATGCGGTCAGATATTATCCACATTCCGTTTCAATATAAGTTAAAAATAAAAGTTCTCTCGCGTTGTTCTCCGGCATTAATCATTGATAAAGTTGAATGTTTACAATATTATAATAGAATCGGCTTTATCGCCATAGCTACGTTGAAAGCCCATAGTATTGTGCTACTAAAAATACTAGATGGAAAAAAAACTTAGACGTATGTTTATATCGATCCCATTTGTTCGAAAGAAAGTGTGGATGTGTGTGAAACATTTAGCAATAAAAATAAATACGTAACACAAGTGTTCCGGAATGTATCCTCTATGATTACAGAACGATCTGGGAATGTATGAAGCAAATATGTGGGAAGTGCTTTGGTAAATCTTTATGCTGATACAAATATTAATCAACCTACTAATGTCCCCACTGTCTGTGGTAAAGTACTGTGGCCTGTGCTTACACGGAAGTATGGACCTTACCACCATGCGGGTCCATCGCAGTCAACGGCTTTTGACTCTTATCACTTTAGATAATCCGAAGCTTATCACGATTAATGCTTTTTACATATCACTGTCATTCGTTTATAACTGTAAACCCGCCAAACACACAAACATAGCCTCCTGTATGTTTCAAGAAATAATCACAATTATGATTGGGTATCCTAAAAGTTTATAATGGATTTTATTACCACCGCTTAAACCATTCCATTCTGGCATTCTGGACGGTGCGTTTGTGAGTTTGCATTTCATTTTAGCTTCTGTACCGCGTACCATGTTACAGATGCAAAGAGGTAAATAATTGTTATTTACCTCTTTGCAAGTGATTATTGAAGAGTAGTGATTCTCGGTAAAAGTACAGAAACGTTAACGCGCCGAGCAGGCCAGGAAGGGGCCCCACATCCATAGACGGCGAGTGATGAATGACTCCCAGAAATCGGCAGTAATAGAATATGAGTACAGCCAAGTCCCAAAGCTAACTCCAAATACGTCTAGTAATTTGTCTTGCATGCCCCACCTAAGTGACAAATGGTGTAACGTTCCCACTCAATGCATTCAGGAACATATGACCACTTGAATAAGTGTTCATTCCTCGGATTGTTTCGCTCGTGGTAAAAAGGAATTTCGGTAAAAAGAGACGTAACTTACTAGTGACGGAAGATATAAATCTGTTCTCACAAAAACGCTCGTGCCACTAGCGGCGGTGGGAATGCGGTCTCATACTAGTAACACCTTATCACTGATGTAGCGTTTGCATTCATTGACGTTTTGCTCTAGTTAGGAGCCATTAAAATAATCGCCTTATTTCTTAGCATAGAGTCGAAAATGCATTCCATGGTTATTAATTATCCATTATATTAATAAATCACTTAAATGAGCATCACCAATTATGTTGGATGCCAGGCACCCAATAAGGAGCGGCCTATTGCCATCTATCGGGGACGTAAATCACGTTTTCCTTATTTTCCCCTGCGTTTTCCTCTTAAGGGATGTGTAGAGTTTTCACTCTAAGGGATATGCAGAGCGTGTAGTGTTATCTAGCTTACTGCCGCACTCAGAGACGTCAAATAACGTTAATGAGTACTTAACGTCAAAAAATGACAATTCAAAACTAGTCGCTATTCTTGCCGAGTCTATGGTCTAGATTTGAATGAAAATTTTTGACATTAAATACTCTTTAAATTTAATTGACGTCTCTGAATTGACATTGCGGAAATTGCGGATTCATCACGTATATGAATTTAAAGCAATAGAACTTCTCCATAATACTGCAAATTAAAAATAGACCTAGGCTTAAAATTAATAGGCTAAACAAAACAACAACTTTTTATATGTGCCACGATTTTAAAAGATGTCTTGTATTATATGCTTTATTTTACATGAAGATCGAATCACAACATCCACGTCAAACCGGATATTTTCAACATATTGATAACATTAACAAGCCGGAAATTGCATTTGCGTGGTGTGCTAAGCATTGAAATGGAATTCAAAATCTCCGCTACAAATCACTCAGAATTTTTCCAATTAAAAATAATTGCGTCGCCTTCGGCATCAAGAGTTTTATAAGTTGTTGGTTGTTTGAAATTGTTGGTTGTCTACCTCTTGACGATAATTAGAGGGTAGTTTACAAACAAAATAATCATATCCGAGTGCAGAAAAAGAAAAAAAATACTATTTATTTTCATTTCGTAACAAATATTTTTGTCAACATGGAGTGACGGAGATGTCGTACAAGGCGACTAACAGGCATATAGAATGGGCAACAGTGTTCCTGTTATACAAGCTAGCAAGGTTTATGTGCCAGATACGACAATAAGCTAACCCCTATTTCATGGGACTTAAAACAGCGAAATATGAGAGGTGGTCGAGTATTTTATTTTTTATTTATTTTATTTTATTCGGAAAACTTACAGCTATACTTAACACAATGTGGTAAAAAAATAATTATGTAAACTATAAGCCAATTACAAGTTTCCACAAGTAGGTATATAATCAAACAATAAAAATAAAAAATAAAAAAAGGATCAAAAATAAGAACAACACATCAGCAATTCACAAATTTGCATCTTGGAAAGCGGCACCATGTATGGGAAATGACCGGGGGCCGAAGTATTTTTCTTCAAAAAAACGCCTTACACGTGATATATTGTTGCAGAAGATGTCCGCATCCCTATCCAAATCTGCATACTCATTCACTGACATCACCGCTCGTCGAAAGAACGAGTTGCTTCTATAATTTGTTCTGGAACAAGGAGGCACTAGAACTTGAGACCTATTTCTCAATGAAGGATTGGGAACACGTATGCTAATTTCGCCCAATAACGAGTTACTGTCGATTCTGCCAGAAAGAATCTTTATGACAAAATTAATGTCGGCAATTTTTCTCCTAATATTGGAGGTAGAAAATGGTACCTACGACATCGATCATCATAATTATTGTCGCTGGTTTTGCACTTGTACTGAAGATATCTCAAAAATCTCTTTTGTATGGATTCAATGCGTGATACATATATGTTATAGAAAGGGTTCCAGACAACTGAAGCATACTCAAGAATACTACGGACGTGTGAACAGTATAGGACTTTGATCGATTTGACATTTTTGAAGTCCGCTGTTGATCTTATAATGAACCCCAACGATTTCGAGGCCCTTTTGACAATGTTGTCAATATGTTGTTCAAATAATAGTTTACCATCCTGAAATAATCCGAGATCCCTAATAGGAGAGGTATACTTGAGTCTATCAAATTTGAGGTAGTAATCAAATGAAACATATTTAATCTTTCGTGTAAATCTCATGTAGTAACATTTGGAAACATTAATGTCAAGTTTATTGGTTTCGCAATAAACTGCAAATCGGTCCAAATCATCCTGCAAAAGCACACTATCGTAGGGGCTGTTAATGGCTTTAAAGATTTTCGTATCGTCAGCGTATAATAAAAAGTACGAATGTTTAAAAATAGCTTTGATGTCATTGATAAAAATTATGAATAGGAGTGGCCCGAGAAGAGATCCCTGAGGTACACCAGAAGGAACGGTTATCCATGAAGACTTGAAGCCATTTAAGGCCACTGCCTGGGTTCTGTTTCCAACATATGAAGTGAACCATCTAAATAGATTTCCATGTATTCCGGAAAGATACAGCTTATTAAGTAGTAATACGTGGTCAATTCTGTCAAAAGCCTTACTAAAGTCCGTAAATATTGCATCGACTTGACCTCCTGAAGCCATATTAGAAGTAGCATAATCATTAAAAATTAGAAGGTTAGATTCAGTTGATCTGTTTTTTAAAAATCCGTGTTGCTCTTGTATAAAAGTGGTCGAAAGTGTAGCGTAAACAGTATCATAAATAATTTTTTCGAAAACTTTAGCAAAGATACATAATTTAGAAATAGGTCTGTAATTCGTGACTAATGTTTTATCACCTGATTTGTGGATAGGTGTTACATAAGCAGATTTCCAAATAGTAGGCATACAACCTTCTTCCAGAGATTTGCGAAACAGAATACACAGAGGAGTAATCAGACTCTCAGTGCACTGCACCACAAAAAAAGGAGGCAAATTATCGGGCCCAGCACCCTTATTGATGTCTAAATTTTTTATTCTTCTGCGGATGTCATCGGAATTAATCTCGACATTATTCAAAACTATGTTATTAGTGACATCGGGTTCAATGACCGTATCAGAAGCAGAGTTAGCATCATCACAAGACCTGAAGGTGGACTGGAAATATTCCGCGAACATGTTACATATTGACTCACCATCGTCAGCTGTTATGTCCCGATATGACACTACCGCCGGCAAAGACTGCACACCCTTAGATAGTGACTTTGTATAAGACCAGAATGCTCGCGGATTGTTTATTATCGATTTTTCTGTTTTTTCGATGTACGTCCTATAACAATGGGACTCGAGTAATTTGGCCCTGTGTCTCAGCATTGTGAAGGTTTGCTGGTCAGACAAATTACCATATCTTTTAAATTTCTTTAAATATTTACTTTTCTCCCTCAATATTTTTATAAGGGCTGAACTATACCACGAAGGATAAATACATGGCGAAACACTTTTTTTAGGTACATATTTATCTCTCAGTTTATAAATTTTATCATAAAAAGTGGAAATTGCGTCGTCGATAGAACCACGATTTAAAACTCTATCCCAATCCACATCACTGAGTTCTTTACATACAGCGTTATAGTCGCCAGCACCATAAACATATACGTTTCTTTTCATTGTCTTTAGATAATCGGTAGTTATCACTTTTAAATCTATCTCTATAGACACATGGTGAGTATCCTCTGGTACAAGTGGCTGTGGACAGGAGCGTAACTCAAGCACAGTATTTGAGAATATTAAATCTAATATCCGAGCATTAGCATTAGCTTGATTATTGTACTGCATAAGATTACTTTGTAGTAAAATGTCAAATAATTTAGTTTGAGAAGACCCACCTACACCAATGGGCTCCATGTGCATTTCAGTTTGAGATGGTACCCACGATATTCCTGGCAAGTTGAAATCTCCCAATATAATAAAGAGGTCATTAGGATTTGATATGGTAACCTCGTACAGTTTTTCAGAAAAAATTGTCAAGCTGTGTGTGGAAGGAGAAACCGTCTCGTTCAGTACATAAATACAGGGTACAGATGTTGAGAGTGACACGATGCTTACGTGGTCCAACACTCACTTGCACCCAAATATCTTCGGCAGAGGTATACCCAAATATCTTCGGTATAATAATATAGAGGCGTGTTTCATGCTGTTGCTTCATGTTATATTGTGAGGAGCTCGCTAGCGCAGTGGCACAGCGCGCTTGGCCTGCGATTGCGTAAACTAAGCAATTTAGCTAAGGCCGGTCATTGGATGGGTAAGCAAAAATGTATTATCTTGTGCTTCGGAAGGCACGTTAAGCCGTTGGTCCCGGCTGCATCTGCAGTCGTTAGTACCCACCAACCCGCGATGGGCCAGCGTGGTGGGTTATGGTCCAATCTCCCTATATTCTTCCATCCATAGGGAAGGCCCGTGCCCCAGCAGTGGGGACATAAAGAGCTGGTGATGATAATGATGATGATGTGCTTTGTGTTGTTAGACGTGAACCAACTGATCTAGAACAACACTAGTGTGGACGCTAAATGCTCTATGCCAGTGTAATCAGAAGCTCTTGTCGGAAGAAAAAGTGTGTTTATTTAAACATCTAGTATTTAAAGACTTCAAAAAAGAGATCTATTTCTATTAATGTGTATATGTTACATTCATACGCTCCATACTATTTTAAAAACAAAAAAAATCCATGGTGTTCGTCATGCAGATATGAAGCTGTGTTTAGTAGGTCACGACTCGCGACACAACAAAAGCGCTAGATTTTTCTTAGCCGTTTTTCTCGGTTCTTTCAAAAGAAACCACTAGAAGTCACATTTTGTCGCTTTACTTCCTTACTCTGCCTGTTAGGAAAACATATCGATTGTGTAATAAAAAACCGTGTTAGTCTATCCCCGTCAGATAAGGAGAAGTCGGTATATAAATATGCGAGTGTATTCGGTAGCATCTTTTCTCGTTACAATGTTTATTGTGCCATCTGCGTAATGGGGTGTTACGTGAAGCGGAATATTGTGAATTTACTTTGGTTTCTCCTTTCATCAACTTCAGCAACATAAACTTTCGATGTTAGTGAACATCTTGAAATCTAAAGGGTACAATCGTCTTAAAAGAGGCCGATACTCATTTGTCTGAAGCTGGCATGTTTTTCTAATTTAATAAATATCGAAATTATGTGGTTAAAATATAGATTTATCTTCTAATCCAATATGAGTTAATGAATACTGTAAATAATACATTACACATGTCATCGCCAGATCATAGAAATGGTCATGCCATGAAATGGGGATAGGATATCGAAATACTTTGATGATTTTATTTTTTCCCTTATTATTATTTACTTTTCAATAGAAGTGGGGCTCCGCAGTGGATACTCACAAAAGAACCGAAAAGACATAGGTTTTGACATTGGTTGACAACTTTAATTTACTACCATGTGTGACGATATGTGGATGATATTGCACGTCGACGCTATACCACCGGAATATATCTCATCTAATACAAGGAGACACAACTAAAAAAATACACAGAAACATTTTATGTTCTAAATATGACACAATAAGTCTTACTGTCCAAGCCGTTGATAGTGTGACGACACTGGTGCCATCTACCGAGGACAAAGGGAACCCAGCATCGTGCGACTATAACGTCATGTCCTGTGATTGCGTCATGTGCTGTAATTACGTCATGTCCTGTTATTGCGTCATGTCCTGTAATTACGTAGCTGCAGCGTCGTGCCAATGGGTGACCACCACATCATGCCTGCTAGCGGGGACTGCCATGCCATTGGACAAGAAAACCCCCTCACCCCTTTCTTACCTCATTGTTCATTTTTGTAACTGATTTTATTCATTCTCTATTAAATACGCAAGTTAGCATACACGCATTCTATTATTTCATATCATCCAGTAACAGCACCTCAAAAAACCTAATTTCAAACAGCGGCCAACGCACTGCCGCTACATTTTGGTCCTTCGAGCCGGATTATAGGCGAAATCAGTGATTTCTACAGAGGACGCAGCCCTTTCTGGATCTACGCGAAACCGTTGATGTTTGAAATCTACGCGCTAGAAGACCAGTTTGGACGACTCATATAGCGACGAGGAGACTAAGCGCTAAAAGGCATTATCGTTGGAGTGGCTTTCATCATCTTTTACGCATCAGGTGGGACCAACCATCCACAATTTCCTATCACCTCCTATTCTCTTGTGTCATACCGTGCTAACTGTTTCAGTGAGAACATTATTTTAAGTACTGGATTACCCAGCGCAGTCGCATCTACTTACAACTGGTTACATTGCAATAACTGTTGGATACTGCCGTTCACCTAAATCGTGAGTACTCTTGCTTTCTTAAACCACCAAAATGTCCACGGATAGGTCTCGCGATAAGTCTCCCAATCTACGCGGGGAAACAGATAGTTTGGTTCGTGATCTAGTTAGGAAACGCGCTATCATTAAAGGTAGACTAACTAAATTCACGAATCACCTCCAGTCGCTAGAAAATGATCTAAATTCTTTTAATTATGAACAGAATCGCATAGACTTAAAGCTAAGAATACAGGGAGGTACTTGTTTGTATAAAGAATTTAACGAAATACAAACTCAAATTGAAGAAAGCGTTTCTGATGGCCAAATTGCAGAGCAGCTCGACCAGCGCGAGGTGTTCGAATCCTCATATTATAGTGCATTAGCTCGCGCTGAATCTATGTTAAGCAACAGAAAGATCACAGACTTATCTAATTCGTGTCACAATAGTCATTATTCATCATCAGTTAAGCTTCCAATTATTTCTTTGCCTACCTTCGATGGTTCTCTGGAGTCTTGGTTGGAATTCAGAGACAAATTTATAGCTTTAGTGCACAATTCTACACAAATAACTAATATAGAAAAATTCCACTATTTAAAATCGTCATTGAAGGGTAATGCTATATTAGTTATCGATGCGATTGAATTCTCATCCGATAATTATCTTGTGGCATGGGAATTATTATTAAATAGGTACGATAACTCAAGACTTCTAGTACAAAGTCACGTAAAAGCATTATTTACTATAAGTCCCATAACTAAAGAATCTCCGAATCACATGCGCCTACTGATCGACACAATTTTGAAGAATTTGCGTGCGTTAAGAATGCTCGGTGAACCTACCGATTCGTGGTGTACACTGATAAATTATCTAATTGTATCAAAATTAGACAAGATTACCGAGCGTGAATGGGAAACCTATAAATGTACATTATTCTCGGGTGAGGGCGGTTCGAAACAGTCTATAAGTGTGAGTGACTTGCTTAAGTTTTTGAAAAACAGGGCGGATATGTTGGAAACATTGCAACTATCTCATAACAAAGCTACGTACGGTGATAATCACAGGCACAATGTATACACAAAATCACAAACTACGTCACATTGCAATGTTTCCACTTCCAACACACACGATAATAAATCTCGCTTTAAGAAATCGTGCTTAAAATGTAACGCGGCTCACCCACTTTACTCGTGTTATAAATTTATCGAAAGCGATTTAGAGTCTAAATTAAAATTTGTACGCGATCACAAACTATGTTCGAACTGCTTGCGGTCGGGACATGCACCTGATAGTTGTAGGTTTGGATCATGCAAAAGATGCAATCGCAAACATAATACATTGCTTCACAATGATAACACTAGTAGTACGGTTGCTTTGCATCCATCGCCGCTGACTGTGACTGAGAATGGAGGAGCAGGCGCGGCGACACGGCCGCCCGCCCCCGCGACCTCAGCCTCCGCGGCGACCATCCCTACTATCCACGTTAATAAGGCCCATTTACAAATACAATGTAATGATTCATACGAAGCGGTGTTATTATCCACTGCTATTGTTCAGGTTGCCGATATGTATGGCCAGTTTCACAAGGCGCGTGTGCTGCTCGACAGCGGCAGTCAACGGAGTTTCATTACGAGTTCATTATGCGATGTATTAAACATACAAATATTACAGTCCACTTGCGAAATAAGAGGTGTAGGTAATTCGGTGATAAATTGTTCACAGACTTGCACCGTTCACATACAGTCGTGCGTGGATAGTGCATATGAGACTTGCGTTAACTGTTATGTACTACCACAAATAACTTCTCCGTTGCCAACTGTGTGTCGATTAAGCGCGCGGCTTTGCATTCCGGACGACTTACAATTGTCCGATGAACAATTTTTGAATAGTAGTGGGGATGGTAGAATAGACATGCTTATAGGCGTGGATCTGTTCTGGGATTTATTGCTTGACGGAAAAATAAGTTTACCTAGCGGTCCGTACTTGATTAACACAAAGTTAGGCTGGGTTGTCTCCGGTCCTATTCACAATTATACACAGCAAACGCATGCGAACAGTATTCTATGCTATTTTAGTAATTCGTTGGATGAACAGTTGCGAATGTTTTGGGAGATAGAAGAGCTGCCTACTATTAGGGATACGCGCACCGAGGAGGAACGTGCATGCGAGAACCATTTCACTCGCACTACAAGGCGCACCAGCGAGGGTAGGTTCTGTGTACGTATTCCACTAAAACGGTCACCTGACAGCTTGGGCGAGTCTTATACGCAAGCTGAGCGCCGATTTCTTGCATTAGAAAAACGGTTACAGCGCTCACCTGATTACAGAAGTTTATATATACATTTTATGCAAGAATATGAGCAATTAGGCCACATGTCTCGTGTAAATACGTATGAGTCACCGTGCTATATTATACCCCATCACGGTGTTCTTCGCGAGCACAGCACCACAACCAAATTGCGTGTGGTGTTTGATGCAAGTGCAGCATCTAGCTCCGGTACATCATTCAACGATTTGCAATTAGTTGGTCCAGCGATACAGGGCGACTTAGTAGCCATTTTGCTTCGGTTTAGGCAGCACAAATTCGTTGTTTGCGCCGACGTCGAGAAGATGTATAGGCAGTGCCTAGTAGACGAGGATCAACGCAATTTACAGTTGATATTGTGGCGTGATGACCCATCGAAAGAATTAGGTGTTTATCGACTCAACACAGTGACATACGGCACTGCCTCTGCACCGTTTCTGAGCGTTAGATGTTTGAAGCAGTTGGCTGCCGAGTCGTCTGATAAGGAAGTTCAAAGGGTTATCATCGAAGATTTTTATGTTGATGATTTAATTACGGGCTTAAATGATAAATCTCAACTATTACATCTTTGTAAGGAGATACAAGAAACATTGATGTCGGGCTGTTTTCCATTGCGTAAGTGGATATACAATTTTTCTGTTGGTGACAACAGCGATACGTCTAACCAGTCAAAACAATTAACATTAAATGAAAATATAAGCGCGAAAACTTTAGGCATAGGTTGGAATAATTTAAATGATAATTTCTATTTTAATACTGAATTTCAAAATGATAATGCACCAATTACCAAGCGTTCTATTTTATCCAATGTATCACAAATTTTCGATCCGTTAGGTTTGCTCTGTCCTACTATAATTGTTGCAAAGGTATTATTGCAACAGTTATGGTTGGTAAAATTAAGTTGGGATGACAAGGTTCCCACTGATATCGCCCGAGCGTGGAACCGGTTTGTTACTGGCTTGCAAACTCTAAACACAATACGCATCCCGCGCCATGCTATAGGTACTCACCCAGGTTATATAAGTCTCCACATTTTTAGCGATGCTAGTCAAAGGGCTTATGGTGCATGTATTTATGTACGCACAGTTAATCGTGACCTAACCGTATCTGTACGCTTGCTGTTCGCAAAGGCAAAGGTCGCACCGTTAAAACCAGTAACTATACCGCGGCTCGAGTTATGCGGCGCCTTATTAGGTGCAAAGTTATATGACAAGGTACGCACTTCTTTACACTGCAATTTCAACAACGTAGTATTCTGGACGGATTCAACTATTGTGTTAGGGTGGTTGCGTATGGAACCTAATCGTCTAAAATCATTCGTTCAAAATAGGATTTCAGAAATTCACGAATTAGCCCAGGGTATTCCGTGGTATCATGTTAAAAGCAGCGACAATCCTGCTGATTTAGCGTCGCGTGGCGTTTATTTGGAGGACTTGTCCTCTTCAAAATTATGGTGGGAAGGTCCTGAATTTCTGAAAGATCCTGAATTCTCGTTAGACAATTTGTGTACGGTCGAAAGTTGCGACGAGTTGCCTGAGGTGAAATCCACCTGTTCGTCTTTAGTGGCTCGTGACTCATCGGACTCGTCATTATTCCCGTTTAATCGTTTTTCGAAATATAGTCGCATAAGGCGTAGCATGGCGTTTGTTTTACGTTTTATACACAACGCACGTAATACAAATAACAAATGCACGGGTGATCTGGGAGTCGATGAGTTGAATCGATCTGAAGAGACACTAGTGAGATTATCGCAAATCGAATCTTACCCCGATGAGTATAAAATATTATGTAATGGCGGTACACTTAATAAAAAAAGTAACTTATTAAAACTAAATATATTTATAGATAAAAATAAAATTATGCGAGTGGGTGGCCGCTTGAATTACTCAGAAACATTTAATTACAATAAAAAACACCCGATATTAATTTCTAGTAAACATTTTTTTTGTATTTTGTTATTTCGTCATGAGCACATACAACTTCTTCACGCAGCTCCTCAAGCACTATTATTTCAGTTGCGCGAAAAATGGTGGCCTATGGGAGGGAGAAATTTGGCTAGGCATGTAGTACGCAGGTGTGTCATATGTACACGAATTAAGGGAAAGACAATGACACCTATCATGGCCAGCCTCCCTAAGGAGCGCATTTCGCCATGTTACCCATTCTTTAAATCTGGGGTTGATTATTGTGGCCCTGTACAGATTTTGAACCGCAAAGGTAGGGGAGCTAGGACTGTGAAGGCTTATATTTGTATATTTGTGTGCTTTGTAACGCGAGCAGTGCACTTGGAATTGGTCTGTGATCTTTCTAG
Organism: Cataclysta lemnata; assembly: GCA_963931975.1. Taxonomy (NCBI): domain Eukaryota; kingdom Metazoa; phylum Arthropoda; class Insecta; order Lepidoptera; family Crambidae; genus Cataclysta; species Cataclysta lemnata. The sequence continues at coordinate 9,768,638 of OZ008344.1, read as the reverse complement.
TGATGCCTATCTGTTGGCATTTAAACGATTTATCGCACGTCGTGGTAAGCCATCGGAAATGTTTTCGGATAACGGTCGCAATTTTGTAGGTGTAAAAAATGAATTTGCAGAATTTTTGCGTAGATGTAGTTCAGACATTATAGAATACGCAACCAGTCATCAAATAAAATTTCATTTTATTCCTCCGTATTCTCCGCATTTTGGTGGTTTGTGGGAAGCAGGAGTAAAATCTTGCAAGTATCATCTACGTCGTGTAGTGGGAAACGCGCATCTAACTTTTGAGGAGTTTAGCACGGTACTGACTCAAATAGAGGCTGTCCTAAACTCTCGGCCATTGTCCCCGATTTCCTCTGATCCTCAAGATCTTTGTCCTCTCACTCCTGCTCACTTCCTGGTTGGTCGACCACTAACTTCTCCCGCCTACGATGATCTACGCGATATTCCTTCGAATCGTCTCCAACGATATCACAGGGTGGAACAAATTCGGCAACATTTTTGGTCCCGTTGGGCCAAGGAGTATATTTCTGAGTTGCAGATAAGGACAAAGTGGAGGGAGAATAAGGACGAGCTGATGCCAGACACCCTGGTTATAGTCAAAGACGACAACTTGCCTCCACTGAAATGGCAGTCAGGTCGAGTACTACAAACAATCCCAGGGAAGGACGGCGTGTCAAGAGTGGCAGACATTAAAACCGCAGCAGGTGTAATAAGGCGAGCCTACTCAAAAATATGTCCCCTTCTGCAAGGTGACGAGGATACCTGTTAATCATGATCCCTTTGAAAGCTATTCCTTTCAAGGCCGGGGGCATGTCCAAGCCGTTGATAGTGTGACGACACTGGTGCCATCTACCGAGGACAAAGGGAACCCAGAATCGTGCGACTATAACGTCATGTCCTGTGATTGCGTCATGTGCTGTAATTACGTCATGTCCTGTTATTGCGTCATGTCCTGTAATTACGTAGCTGCAGCGTCGTGCCAATGGGTGACCACCACATCATGCCTGCTAGCGGGGACTGCCATGCCATTGGACAAGAAAACCCCCTCACCCCTTTCTTACCTCATTGTTCATTTTTGTAACTGATTTTATTCATTCTCTATTAAATACGCAAGTTAGCATACACGCATTCTATTATTTCATATCATCCAGTAACAGCACCTCAAAAAACCTAATTTCAAACAGCGGCCAACGCACTGCCGCTACACTTACCATTGCAGGCATGCATGAATGAATTTTGATTTTTGTGTTATCTCGGTAAATTTTAGGTTTTCATTATATTTAAGTATTAAATAAGTAATATTTTTAACTCTGAATCTACATTTATTAAAAGGAAAAGAATCATAGCTCACTTTGATGCAATTTAGTAATGCGTAAAGACTTGTAAAGCGGTGAATTAAAATTATATTTGAGCACGGTCAATATTATAACCAATGAACAGTTTAACTTTGTCAGAAAATAGATTGGCACTCGCTATTACACAAGGCAACTATTACATCCTACATAGAAACCGCACAGACCACAAACTTGGCTCGAAAGCTCAAAGCGGAGGACTTAATCTACACACAATCCGAGACGCCGTTTATTGAAATACAATACTTACTGCAGAGTCTCCAGTACCTATTAGATAGTATACGTAGAATACCTACGTATTCTACGTATACTTAACTGTGATTAAACTTATACTATGAATTTCCCTTCTTTAAGGGCATACTTTTTAATTTGTAGGAAGATTTTATACATACATTCATAAATACGCCGTGTGGTGACGGCAGAGTAGAATACAATTGTCACCACCCCAAATCTCTCCCGTGGGTGTCGTACAAGGCGACTAAGGCTAAATCAGTGATGAGGAATGGACAGCAGCGTTTCTCTAATACCATCTAGCAATAGTACTGCGACTTTTGTGCCGGATAAATGGCAATAGGCTCGCCACCTATTACATGGGACCTGACATAATTGGCGAAACGTGGGTGCTAGTTCACCTCTGCCTACCCCTTCGGGGTAGCCCGTGCGTGATTTATGTATGTATGTATTCATAAATCACACCTATTTATCACCCCTACGCGAATAAATGGGTATAAGAGGAACGCTGCCGCCAATTATTCATCGCTTTCATAACCCTTAGTCGCCTTGCACGACCCGCTACGTTCATACTCTCCAACTTGGTCTGGGCCCGCGTAGTGGGTTTTGAATGACCCATTTTGCCCTATATTCTTCTTTATTATTTAATCGGGAAGACTTGTGCCTTAGCAGTAGGGACATTAAATGGCTGGTGACAAGAGGGTGTTCCGTGCTTTCGACTGTATATTTATTTTATTATGGAAACCCAAGCACCCATGCTACGAGCTCCACTCAAGGCTGTCTCATCATCTATATTAGTTTGCTCATTAAGAAGCTCTTCAACTTAATTCGACAACAAATTTCTGGATCGTTCCCAGTTCGTAACTTTCTTCGAGGAAGTTATATTTGTTACACGTAATAGCAGATCAGACTTCCACTAATTACTTGACAGTTTGCAATTTGTGGTTTTCCTTGAAGTAATAAATGTAATTGTAGTAAGTCACCTATAGATGTTGCAAGGTTAGCTATTCAATATTCAATTACCCCGAGCTCCTCTGAAAAGACATTAAACAATGTTTAAGATCCGAACAATTTCAACGTAATTTCTGCAACAGTATTGGTACATTCAATATTATTCAGTGGCAAAGTGATAATTTCAATAGCGGGCTTAAACAATGTGAACAATTAAAATGAGAGCTTTCTATTTGCCAAATGGACGATGTATTATCAGGGTTGCCAATGCCAATTTTCAATTTGCGAATCAATTTCGTTAAGAAAATCATTTGAATCGTGAATCGGGTGATTGCTTTTATTTTTACAATTTGAAAACTTTTCTTTCAGAAGAAAGAAAATACTACGCATAAAAGAAACAATAATTAAGACACTGAATACATCGCTTGACAAAACAATAGCCATTGAGAGAGGAAAATAAGAAATAAAAGAGTAAAGACAAGACGCAGGATCGGTAGATATGCACATGAAGACTCATCAAGATATTCAGATCTCCCTTAGTCGTCTTTTACGATATCCCTGTGAGTCAGTGCTGGCATCTGGAAGAAAAGTAAAAAGGTCATAATGCAGTTCAAGAGAGAAAATCGTTAACCGCCTAATATAGGATCGATAATCGTCAAGGGTTTGATTATACCCAAAGAGTTTAGGGTTGGTGTCAGGCAGGCCGGCTGTAAAACCTAAGCCAAAACCTTGAGCTGTACAATAGTTACGAAGACAGAGATTGGAATGTTGTCATCCCAATCTCTCTCTCGGGCCCTCGGCATGGCCCTTTACTTTGCTTTTCTATACATTCATTCATCTCTAGCAGTAGCACCTTTCCGGTGTGATGGATGATATGAATCAATACGGAGTGAGTGAGTGGCTTGATGACATCTCATCGATATTAACGGAAGAAGAAACATACTGCGCCATCCCCAGAGAAACTGGGAACAGGGCAGGAGGAAGAAGAATCGTCAAGGGTTTGATTAATAAAACAACGAACCGAGATAGCCAAGAAACATATTTTTCCCAAAGTGTCCATCACAACAGTCCAAATTGAAGCTTTGTCTTGTTTGTTTTTTCTATTCCATAATTGGGACCGTCCCGGCGGGATTTTTATGTAAGCTGATTGCTATTATTTTAGTTTACCCGTCTGTCCTTACACTTTGCTATTATTTAGCAATGAGTGAGAGTTACGGGTAAACTAAATTAATAGCAATCGGCTTACACAATAATCCCAAAGATCAGTGGTAGTAAATAATACAATGAAAGTGTTCCTTTTTTAATTCTTGCAACTGTTAGGTTTCACGCTCACGGTACAGGTTTCATTTTGTAGCTTATTTTCAGATTTTCCTTTTCACAAATTTTTCCTTGTCTCAATTTACAACGATAGAATATGAAATCTCGCTTTCTGATAAAACTTAAATTTAAAGCTATATCGATATAGATATATCACAAACTAAAAATTAACCATTTTTACTTAACTGACCATTTTGCAAAACTAGTAGGTATCGGTGATATCGATATTTAAAAATGAAAACTTTGTACATCATTTCCGAAAATATTAATATGAATTAAAATTATAAATTATAAAGTTACATTCATAAAGTATTTCATGTCAATGTTTTAAATTAATACAATAAATAAAAAATGTCATTATATTTTTAATCAGAAGAATAATTTCCGAACCCTAAAATTCAAAAAGAACACGTTGTGTATGAAACAAGTCACATACGAAATGTTAAAGCAAGACTCCAAGTCGAAAGTAAAAGCACTAGTAAGGCATGCCAGCACTAGAAGCTGGCACTTCGAAGATTTTAAGCTCTTGCCATCCCTGAGGGAGCATTATGGAAGCGATCTCACTTTTCTGAGAGCACAAAACGATCACAATACCGGTACACGTCAACGCGCCTTTCACTAAGCAACATCAAACGATCTCACGAAGCCTCTATAATTACCTACCTTCCTTCCTATGCACGCCTAATAACATCTACCGGGCACGGAAAGTATCGATTATAGAAATCTAATATCTATTTCAGTTTATAATGTGAAAAAGGGTGTCCTGTAATTTCACCGAATGATACAAACGAATATAGGGGTAGGCAGAGGTGTTTTAACATCCGTGTTACGCCAGCTTATTTCAGGTTCCATATTTGTTATAGCGGGCGAGCCTATAGCCATTCACCGGAACTTCAGTCGCAGTCGCTAGATGTTGCACCAGGAATGTTGCTGCCCGATGCTCGTTATATTATAACTCTTCGTCTTTTTCGACACCTTCGAGAAGGTGGTTTGTATTCTTCCTTGCCATGATCACAGGACATCCGGAACTTAACTGGAAAATTGTCATGATTTAACAAATACAACACATACACACCTATATCTGCGAAGGGGTAGGCAAATGTGAATTAAACACCTACTTTACGCCAATTAAGGTTAGGTCCAATGTATGTGGTAATGTAATGTGGGTGGCGAGCCCGTTTGCCATCTATCGGGCACATAAAATCGATGTATATTGCAAGGTGGTATAAGAGGAATGGTGCTGCCCATTACTCATCGCTGTCTTTATCCTTAGTCTCCTTGTACGACACCCAATGGGGGTGGTGACGTAATTGTATTCTGCTCTGTCGTCACCACGCGGTAATTCATATACCAGATTTCATAATCATCATCGCCCTGCCCTTATCCCATCCTATTTGTGGTCGGCGCAGTATGTCCTCTTTCTCCATTCTCTTCTGTCACTCGTCATCTCCTCATTCACATCCATCACCTTCATATCACACCTCACACAATCCATCCATCTTTTCAGTGGTCTTCCTCTACTTCGACATCCATCAACATTCATGTCCATAACTTTCTTACTCACATTCATGGCATCACGTCTCATAACATGTCCATACCAAGCTAAACGGCTCCCTTTCATCTTCTCTGTTACTGGCGCTACTTTCAGACTCCCTCTTACGTACTCATTCCGTATTTTGTCCATTTTTGATTTCATAATACACACATATATACATAAATAACGCCAGACTATTCCCGAATTTTGTAAACTATGTTAGATCCCATGTTATAGAGGGCGACCCTAATTCCATCTACCGGGCACGTAATAGCTAGGAGATGTAACAGGGACGCTGTTGCACATTCCTCGTTATTAATTCAACCCTTAGATGTCTTGTACGACACCGGCAAAATTAAATAAACAATTGAATATATGAGTGGAGGAGGTAGGCGGTTATGTCTCTGTTTTGGATTTTCGCTGTTGTTTGCACGGATGATCGTAGGTGCAAAATGACGACAACAAAGCCCAAAGTGCACGTACTGAAATATATGGATGAAGATGCAGCAATGTCATTTCTTTCGCAGGAGAAAACAATGACAAGAAGATTTTTTTGGCATTAAAAAGTTTTGTAAATCCTTTTATGGGACAACTCATAAGAACTAGTCTGACCTACCGATTGGCTAGCAGCTCAGTACCCTAGCACGAATTTTTCGAAAACTCGAATCTTAATCGTATCGAGAAAGCACTCTAAAATCATGTCCGTGCCCAAATGGCAATATGCTCGCCACCTATTACATGGGACCTAAACTAAATGGCGAAAAATGGGTGTTAAGTCATCTCTGCCTACCCCTTCGGACATATAGGCGTGATTTATGTATGTATGTATTGAACTGAAAATATATAAAATGTGTAGAGAAATATTAGGTAGCAAATAAGGATTAACTGACTAGCAGGCCCTACTGTTCACAAACCACAATCCGCAGCCAGTAATGAACAATATTGAAATGGAATCAACAATAAATTGATCTATCAATAGGCATTTGGTAGTTAACATTTTCATCCTAAGCGAAATATCCTTTGTGTCTTATTGACGGCTTAAGGAAACTCTCAAGTTATAGTTTTCCGAAACAAAGGCTTTGTAAACGTTAAATCCGTCGGCTCTACAAATTGGCAATGAGATCGGATATACAAAGTATTGTTATTAAGATAATTTAAAAACAATACATTTAGTAAAAGGAGAATAAAGTAAAGTTTGATATTTATATTCTATCTCTCGTTTTGTAAATTTTGAATTTTAAAACAACACATCCTTACATGTAGTGCAGCCTAGTATCATGATTGTGTTTTGGTAGTGCTACGCTGTACCCACCAACCCGCAGGCCAGCGTGGTGGGTTAATTATGGCGAATCTCCATATATTCTTCCATCCATAGGGAAGGCCCGTGCCCCAGCAGTGAGGACATCATTGGGCTGGTGATGATTATGATGAGTGTATCGAGCGTACGCTCGATAACTATGTTTCAATGAGAAAGTTTTGTCAAAATTTCTAGGTTACAAAGACTCTTTAAAAAGGGCAAATGGGTGACAAATTGGTGGCCCCCGCCGCAGGTCGGGGTCCTGTCGTATCATCATGCAATGCTGATAGTGATGTGCTTGCCCTCTAATACATAACAAATGTAAATGACAGCTATCACTCCCATTTGTTATGTAAGTGATGTAATACCGTCAGTTCATAATACTTACTCCTTTTTCAAGCGGTCCGCTGTAATGAAAATAATTACAGCAATCGGACGTTAAAACTTTGTCGAGTAAGCATCTCTAGAGGAATATAGACTGTTGATATAATGGCTCTGATCAAAATGCGGCGCGTGCCCTAACGACGTGCGTGAAGGTAGATTAAGTCCCCACTGTGGACGAAGTTTTGCAATGAATTAACTTTTCAAATAATAAACTTGCCGTTTTGATATTATCTACCTATATTATTCCTATGTACTGGTTAGTCGTTAAAACAATTTCAGTATTTAGTACCTACTTCAATTAAAGTAGATTATGATTTCACAATAACTTTTTGCCTATAATCCGTGCCAGCAAATAGTCCATAAGACACAAGTTACACTATACCAAGAAAGTGTAAAATGATTTTCCAACATGTTAGCATAGTTTACAATGTACAATCGACATCACGTCAAATTATCTCGAATTTGTGCTTTACGTCAATCAAATTAAGATAGATTATAAATTGGCGATATTGAGTTTTGTATAATCTGACATACTGTACAGCCGTGTGGTGACAGAGCAGTACATATACAATTGTCACCACCCCCATCTCTCCCGTGGGTGTCGTACAAGCCGACTAAGCGTAAAGATAGCAATGAGTAATGGCACCTAGCATATACTGCGATTTTATGTGCCCAATAGATGGCAATAAGCTCGCGACCTAAGATAGTTGGCGAAACGTGGGTGCTAAGTTACCTCTGCCTGCCCCTTCATACATCCTATACTGTAAGCTTAATTGTATGGAAACTATGCTTGATTATGCTTGATGATTTAATTAAACGGATACTGGGAATTAAAATCGGTCAGCAACATTGAAATGAGTTTGGTAATAGGTAGATACGCCGGGACGCTTAAAAAGAGGCCTTTAACGAGTGTAAGCCGTTTCACTGGCTCCATGAAACAGTTGTAGTGCAGATTAAATTCGATCGTTGTTAATTAAAATCCATAGTTATTGCGCATAGTTCGCGTATACTTTTTAATTAGCACAAATTAAGAACGTCAAACGAATGTTGTTGTCTCGCATCAAAATTATAATTTTTTGAACTTTTCTAACCACATCGTGTGTGTTGTAGAACAAACAATACTGTCGAAAACTTTATTTTTAAAAAATGCCGGGCAGCCTAGCCGATTAATATGATAATATGTGATGATTCTGTTTATTATTTGTGGATTATTGGTAGTTATGCAGCAGTCAGACCTAATTTAACGAACGTGTTGTGACTGCAAAGCAAACTGCAATTGTGACTTCCTCTATTTCTATCGAGGGACAATGTTCATTTTTGAAGTTTGTTTGTTATTTATGTTCTTATAAGTTAAAGTTTTTACAAGTCAATTGAAATAATTACAGCTTAGGTCCCCAAAGAATTGTACTGAGGAATTATTGCTAGTCAACTTAATGCTATTGCTTTATTCTTAGAAGGGCTTAATGTCAATACGAACGGTTGAGTAATTTGACAGGGAACGCTCTTTGACTTCTTTGCTCCCTTTGAATGTGGTTATCTCCCTGAGGAACCGTACAGTCAATAAATTAATGAAAGAAATACCAAACTTTAGGTACCTATGTTATAAAATATAGTTATATTTGAAATTTGCAAACGTCTATACATGGAAATTACAAAGCCATAGAGTAAAATAGGTTAGATTCAGAGGCTGGTCATCAGATTTATGACGCTATTTGAAATATAATTGGTGTTATTAAAATAAAAGTGTATAAGACGTGTTTTGGTTAGAAGTTATTCTGTCCCAAAATATTACTAACATAAATAGCAAACCGTGGGTTTTTCTTCTCCTCTGCCTACCCATTAATAAATATAAATATAATAAATATAAATATAATATATATGGGGATAAATGGACTTGCTTTATGTATGTATTATGTAAACAAAATATTACTATAATGACGCGGGGTCGAGGCCCACATCAGAGCCCGACCCCTAATTTGAATTTTTCACATTTTTCTGACCAATTTTTCTTATTCATAGTAGAATTATTCAATAAAAATTAAACAACAAGCTAATTCACCTTGGCCCCATGGGTAATTGTTAAGCGATGTAATTTTAATGGCAATATAATCGACGGTGGTTATACCCCCGTAATCACCATAGCTAACAGCTACTTCATACTACGAGAACTATAAAGTAACCCATTTGCATCACAAAAGCCACGTCAAATAAAACATGTAAGCACCAAAAGCCGTCTTCGTATCTCCAAACTATCCTTCTACTAGTTAAGACGAGGTAAGACAATGTTTTATTTTTCCTTTTTCCTCTTTCATCCACAAATCATTCCTGACCTGTTGCCAGTTTACCTGGGGTTGGCGCTGCATGTTTCCTCTTCCATTCACACACTACGACGTCATCAAGCTACCAACTTTTGATTCTTAATATCATTTATCCCACCGCAAAAGTGCTAGTGATGAAGTACCTAACGTATGAAAAGGGACAATAAAGGATGGAAATAACCATGTCGAGAGGCTGATGAAGGCTTATGCCGCAGCCCGCTCACACTTTTTGTTAATGCTGCTGTTGCGTTATCATCTTTTTTAAATATCTTTCTAGCTTCTAGCTCTTTCATTTAACTATACTAAGCACTAACCAATCTATCCGATTGCAAATGCAACCAACGGCTTAAGGTGCCTTCCGAGGTACTGAGAAACTCGAGATTTTTGCTCATTTAACCGAACCGAAGTTTATGCAATCATAGGTCGAGCGCGCAAGGCACACTGCACCGTGAACCGTTTTAAATATTTAAAATACGCCAACATGATCAAAACATTTTGATGCAATGAAATAAAAGATCGTCTCTATAATATCCTTTTTAATTTTTTCAAGTTATATTCTGTCAAATTAAATAACATGTAAAATTAATCAACAACGCCAGACTCTACAAACCAGTCAAGTATTCTTGGTGACTTGGTATTCTATTGACTGTGCCCTCATATACCTAATGGCCATAGAACAATTTTATACAATAACTTGAAAAGAAACCTTAGAAGAGTGGGGGAAATTTCAGTGAAAAATTTCGAGCCATATTTAGGCAAACTTATTTAATAGGATAATAAATTTTATAAATCACTTTCATATTGGAACTTCGTGGGCTTTTTTCAACAATCGAAACTAGGGAATGGGATAATTTATATTCGGCATGGTGCGTTCCAATATTTTCTCGGTTACATTTTCTCGCCATTTTCACAGAAAATTAAGCTTTACTTATTTGTAAATTTGAGATATAAATTTAAGATATACAACGAATATTGTGGCTAAAAAGGTCGAAGGGACTATATTTTTTTTCTTTCTAACCACAATATTCTTTTGTACTAATTGTTCTGACATTTATATAATGTTCAAATTAAAACCAAAATATAATTTAAGATAATACTTGGAAAATTTGAAATAAGCGATTTTGAAGTAATTTTTCAGTAGTCCATGATACGCAGGTACAGTACGCAGGTAGGTACAGACCCTGAGCAATTTTTTAAAAGTAAAATTTGAAAGTGCTGTGTGGTGACAGAGCTGAATACTGACAATAACCACCATCTCTCCTGCGGGAGTCGTACAAGGCGACTAAGGATAAAGAGAGCTATGGGCAATGGGCAGCAACATTTCTCTTATATGATTGGGTCATAAAAATTGACTGCGATTTACGTGCCCGATAGATGGCAATAGCCTCGCCCTATGGGAGATAATTAACATAATTGAACACTGGACGTCTCTCGGCTAACTGACTAAACATAATTGGTGAAACGTGCGCATCAATCTGCAAACTCTGCCTAACCCTTCGGGGGTAAAAAGGCGTGAATTGTCATGTTTATAAAATTGAATTATTTTAAATTGCAACTACGTTTTTTTCCGCCAACTTCTGATTGGTTGGTCAATTCTGCATATTCTTCGGGATTCCATTACTATTATGGAATTGTAATAAACACAGAATTGACAAAATTACGTCTGAAATTTTCGGATGAATTGCTCTTTTTCCAGACGCGTGCCCTCACAGTAGTATTTTTGCTATAGATTAAAAACGGCCAGCCTCTTAACCCTGCGTGGGCTTTGTAAAAACACGTTTTCGATGGTTTCACAAAGCGGCTAAGTTGACACTTGGCACCGGGGTATTGTTTTGTTTTCGACACCTAAACTCGACGACCACAATAGCCAATTTGCCACACCGACCCAATTTATACGGTCCCTGTCCAATTCTGTTGGCCGCTAAGGTGAAATAAAATTAAACGATTCAGTTATAAATTGAATAAAACTTCAAGGTGAGCTGATGCTTGTTATCGCAGTTAGTCTGGTAAACTGGGTGTTAAGTTTAATTTAAAATCTGTAAGTTTGCTCGAGTCTGTAAGAAATGTCATATAAGTTGGCATAAGAATCGATTCTCGTCTGTCAGACTTCACTTATTTCTTTCCAATTTGGTCTTCATCAATCCACCTATATATTCTCCCCCTCAATCAACAGTCTTACTCAATTAAGTTACATGATGCTATGTAACTTGATGTGATGTTATGTAACCCTTCCTCGTCATAATCTTCTTCGGGACACACCTAGCTCATTCCTTCAATTTCATTTCATTTATTGATACTCCTTTTTAAATATCTATCCTTATTAAACTTCCACCATGTACTTTACTATCAGTTTCGCCTGTATTGTTCAAAATAAAAATCCAGCTGGTAATTGTCCTATTCGGTATTTATTCCATGACATCTATCTATTAAAAGAAAATGGCGTAAGTGTTGGTATAGTCACCGTTGTAGCTTGTAACACCGGGCTCACGCAACATTAACTCAAAATTGGTGGCGGACGCGAATGTACATTAGGTTCTATTTCATTCAATTCAGCAAGGTTCATTATTTGCTGTTCTTTAACCCAAAGTTTTCAGGAGTAATAATCGAGTTTTTAAAGTTCTAAGTATTATTGACAAAGGTATTTATGAGAACTACTAATGGTAACGGTAATTGATGTAATAATGTAAATAGTAATAATAAGAAGAAAAAATCACCTTTATTGCACTGTAAGTACCTATTATTCTACTTTGTTACTTATTATATTACAAAAATTACTATGAAAGAAGTCCTGAAAATTATAAATGTTTCATTGCAAGCGTCTGTAAAAGGAAAAGCTAATAAGATCTGATACAAAAAATCTGAAATAAAAAACTACAAATTAATTCAGGTAATTAGGTAGTTAGAGCGTTTTTTATGATACTTGTTAAAAGTCTGTCCTAATATCCTAATGTTACGCCACTCTGAGGTTAAAAGTTGCAAATCGAGATAATCGTTCGGCAAATAGTATACTATAAAAGAGTAGTAAAACTAAGAAACAAATCCCAGTAGGGAAGGGACAATTAAGTTCACGAGCTATATAACAGTTACGGCGTAATGGCGCAGATATCCTTTATGGATTTTATGCACGCAGTGCTGCTTTTGTAATGCATTTAAGCCAATTGAACTGTTCTCTGTTATCATGTTAAAGTATCTACAAACTTCAATAGTGATCCATACAAACAACACTGACGACCGTGCCTACACACGGCGAACTAACCATAGATTTAGACGGCGAAAAAACCGTGTGTGTACAAGAGGCCTAAGTGGATTATGTAGTCGTGGCAATATTTTGGGCTAAGGCCTCTTGTACACTGCCTACCGACGAAAACTTATACAAACGATGCGATGAATCACATGCTTATGTCACACCCATTTACTCCCGAAGGGCAAGCTATTGATACCCACATAACATTCCCCACACAATTATTCTTGTATAATGTATGTACTTAATAGGCGATGCTATATTGCCATCAATAATATAATCCGTTGCCATCATATGATTAGCCACGTTAATTATATAAATAGAGATGTATCGATTCCCACACTTCCGTATCGTGTAACACAACTACCTACCATATGAACTAGTTTATTGTCATGAATGAATCTCGTTAGTCGAGTGTATTTTACTCTAGTAGTATTACTTCAAGGACGTCTTATGTTCATGTATTTGAATTAAATTTACATGATTAAAGTAACTCGGAAGTTTGAAATGAAATTGGTACAACATTAATGTAGGAAGAACCTATTTAATGTAGGAGGTACGTACAACCTACTTAAACAACATCTAATTAATATAGAACGTTGTTTATTTTTCCTAGTATTCAAAGTGAAAAGTAGAGTATTTACCGCGAGACGAAACCATAATGACACTTGAACTATAGGCACCCAAACATCTCATGTCATTAAGACTTGTTTTAGTCCCTTGTTAAAGAATCTACTATTACAACAGTATAGAAGCTCAAGAGAGTGACAAGGGATGGAACCGTACGATTAACCGTACATTGTTTAGCAGCTTAATTTTGTTCCTTAGTTCATATGACTGGACAGATTATGAAATGCCGAATTCTGCGCTCTGCCTGCGCAAACTACACACCCTAAATACCACAATGATACTAGTTTGTTCAATGTACACCTAACACATAATTATATACTGTTTAGTAGCATAAACTTAATGCCCCAGCTTTTTAACCAGCACAGATTAAAAACAGTTTATATAGTGTTTACAATTCAAAGAAAGTTTGAAGCCAATTGTCGTATTTCAAACTAATCCGATGCAATTCCGCAAACAGTGGCTGGAGTTGGTACTCGGAACAGTTGGATAAAAATAAATACTCCTCGAGGAAAGCTGCAGCTGACTCGATGAGATTATTAGTTAACTATTTTTATTACCGAGTAGCTTTATGCAGTTATTAAATCAACGAATCACTAAAATCAATTATGGTTCAATTAAATATTGATATCTAACTGCCACACTCAGAGACGTCAAATAACGTTTATGAGTACTTAACGTCAAAAAATGACAATTCAAAACTAGTCTCTATTCTTGCCGGGTCTATGGTCTTGATTTGAATGAAAATTTTTGACATTAAATACTCATTAAAGTTAATTGACGTCTCTGAGTGCGGCAGTAAGACTGTCTGGTCTGGCCGTGTGGTGACGGCAAAGAAGAATACAATAAATTGACACCATCCTACCTCTCTCGTGGGTGTCGTACAAGGCCCTTAAAGAGTAATAATAATTATAAAGAGGAATGGGCTGCAATTTAAAATTGTTACATTTATAAACATTGCTTCCTATGAGCGCCGCAGCTGTGACTGAATGAAAGGTTTCGAATCATCTGTTCATCCTGATTGATACCTGTCGCTTCAGGATCGACGATATATCACAAGGGAAGCGGAATAATAAGAAAAATGGTCTGTTAACGTAGCTTCCTTACGTGAGTGCTTCGATTAAAATGGGCGCCGTTTTCTCGATTATATTTTTCGTCGGTTGATTTTGTTATCCATTTTGTTACTGATTGATTTATCTTTTTGGTTTTCAAACTTGGTATACTGAATACGTGAATCTCACTTATTTATTGCCGAATAAAGGAGCGGTTCCTCTTATACCCCCTAGCAATAAAATGCGGTTTCCTGCCCGATAGATAGCAAAGGCTCTCCACCATTGGACCTAACAGAATTAGCGTGGATGTTAATTCATTTCTGTGTTAAAATTGACGTCATTTAAGTATGTATGTAATAGTAAGGAACCGATTTTCAACTTTTTTTACTTAACATACATAAATCACGTCTATATCCACAAAGGGCTAGGCAGAAGTGAATTAGCACCCACGTTTCGCCAATTATGTCAGGTCTCATGTAATAATAGGTGGTGAGCCTATTGCCATTTATCGGGCACAAAAGTCGCAGTACATCGCTAGGTAGCGCTGCTGCCCATTCCTCATCACTGTTTTATCCTTAACCGTCTTGTACGACACTCACGGAAGAGATTTGGGGTGGTAACAATCCACAATTGTATTCTACTCTGCCGTCACCACACGGCGGGTATTGTGGTATAAGTAATAGTTGTCAACATAGTTGAACCTTAGTGTATTGTAATAAGGCTTAAAACAAAAAAAAATGCATGCATTGCCCTGTAAAGAGTTAAAACGCTGTATTTAACTACATGCACTTTTTAGAGTTGCAGCGAAGTAACGAGTCTGCAAAGATGGAATATGTCAGCCACAGTAAAAAGCTAGTGCTAAAAATAGTCCTACATTCCATAAGAGACTGTGGCGTGACTGAAAACAATGGCGTATGTCCGTTTTGTTCCAATACTTCTGCTTTCGAAACTCGCGGAGCGAGCAAACAGGATTTTTTTCACAGAGATATGGTAATCAACGCTAATGTGTAAAGGTCTCCACATACGGAACGGGAAAATACCCCTGACGGAACGTGGAAGGGACGGGAACGGGGCCTCTCTTGTACAAAAAGCCCCTTGCACGTCCCGTCATTGACTCTGTGACATATGTCTTTCATGGTACATTTTGTATGAAATGATGTTTCTGCAGTCCCTGTCCCCGTTCCGTCCACATCCCGTCCGGGCGATTTTCCCGTTACGTATGCGGAGACCATAAAAAGTTCAGACTGATGTCTCTCACGGCTGAAACATTGTTGGAATGGTAACGTTTTTAGTCGGCTCTATTGACGCGTCTCTTTTCAAATGAGTAATGTGAAATATTTTCCCGGAAAATTACGGAATTTTGGAGGGTTTTCCAAGATTGTTTACCAGTTTTGCCCGGCATAGTCAAAGTAAAAGTAAGGATAAATTATCTTAAGTCTTTTTTAAATACAAATATTTTAGTGGTTAGAAAAAGAATTTCGAAAAATTATGATCTTGAGGCGGGAATCGAACCCGCGTCCGCTGCTATCCGGGCAGGTGCCTGACCGCTCGGCCACCCAAGATACTAATTAACTTGCCGAAATTCTTTCAACCTTTACACTTCACGTTGTAAGCCAACGGCTACCCTCGCAATGTAGAAATAAATTTCAAACATTCCAAAGCAGATATTTTTACAAATACCGTGCGTTCGGTTAAGCTTGGGTTTGCTTTATAAACTATTTGATTTTAATTTTAACATTATATAAATGTTAGAAAAATTAGTACAAAGATTTTAGTGGTTAGAAAAAGAATTTCGAAAAATTATGATCTTGAAGCGGGAATCGAACCCGCGTCCGCTGTTATCCGGGCAGGTGCCTGACCGCTCGGCCACCCAAGATACTAATAAACTTGCCGAAATTCTTCCAACCTTTACACTTCACGTTGTAAGCCAACGGGTACCCTCGCAATGTAGAAATAAATTTCAAACATTCCAAAGCAGATATTTTTACAAATACCGTGCGTTCGGTTAAGCTTGAGTTTGCTTTATAAACTATTTGATTTTAATTTTAACATTATATAAATGTTAGAAAAAATAGTACAAAGATTTTAGTGGTTAGAAAAAGAATTTCGAAAAATTATGATCTTGAGGCGGGAATCGAACCCGCGTCCGCTGCTATCCGGGCAGGTGCCTGACCGCTCGGCCACCCAAGATACTAATTAACTTGCCGAAATTCTTCCAACCTTTACACTTCACGTTGTAAGCCAACGGGTACCCTCGCAATGTAGAAATAAATTTCAAACATTCCAAAGCAGATATTTTTACAAATACCGTGCGTTCGGTTAAGCTTGGGTTTGCTTTATAAACTATTTGTTTTTAATTTTAACATTATATAAATGTTAGAAAAATTAGTGCAAAGATTTTAGTGGTTAGTCTTTTTTAAATGATCATATTTATTTTTTAATTGAACAACTTTTTGTATACATGCTATTCTTCATTGTTCTACTAGAATTATGAGAGGTTCGCTAAAATATCCACCAATAAGCTTGCGCCATTTTCGCAATAAGTACTATTGGTGAATATTTTTCACGTACGACGCTTAGCCAGTCGCACAACTCTTGCCCGGCTAGCATGACCTGCCAGGCTAGGCGTTTATCGCTTTGACCTCCAAAAAATATAATGATTTGACAGTTCAAAGCGATAAATAGATTTATCATATCGTGTTTGTGTTGTAGCCGGGCTGGTGTAGCCGGTGCTAGCCGGGCTGGTGTAAAAGCAGCCGTAAGCTACGCTTCGATACTATGCAACCGCTTTAGCAGTACTACTTTGTATAGCCAAGAGAAGATAACGCCCATGTCCTATGTGAGACGAGATACCGTCGACATGTCCAGCTCGATCACATAACTAGGGGTCGCCCCACACTGGAGCGGTGATGACCAAAACGAGATCTTCAAAGCTGTATTATTTTTCCTTCTGTCCTATGCAGCGTCAGTAGCATGTATCTCCTTCTCCTGTACACTGAAAGGATCCTGGGTATTACAATGAACACTATTGGATTAATTTTACGCAGCTTTGCAACACTAGGTACTCACTCATAACTCCACTGACACACTAAGCTTCTAACCACATACCCAGCGTAAACTCCTTTCCACTCTCGCTTCTTTAAAACTAAAACTTTTGCTTTTTCGAACTCATAACCATCACAGTACTTAATAAAAAAAAAATATATATGAAAATAATTTTTTGGGACACAGACTCTGTCTGTGGATAAAAAGTCGTAGGGGGATATTCTATTGCCTTCTTCTATCTATCGACTTTAATTAATTATGATCTTGTAAACTTGTTGTAGCTATCGAATATCGCATCAAATAAGGTTTTGGTAACTAAAAGATACTTGAGATAATAGGTAAGTGTAGCGACATCACAGCATGTCCTACATTAATGCACGTAGTTACATTCATCATTTTTATAAGTTAACTTAAGACACGCACCGCAGTAATATATAAGCATATTTGTATCTTCAAATAAACAGACTTAATTACCACATCAAGTCGCATTATACTTCTTGCCCCTGGCAAATTGGTGACCACCGACATTGGACAGGAGCAGCCTTCAAAATTTACAAGATATCTGTCTGCCGTGCGTCGGGAGCAATTTAACCCCGGCGCACGGCAAACTACTCCGAAGTTGGAAAAATGGAAAACATCAAAGGAAGAAGAACTAGAAGACTACAAGTTAGTGACATAATTACCTCAAGAAAAACGGACGACGGCGCAATGACATTAATATTTAAGCACAGTTAGCAAAAATGCATTTGGAAATTATGCACAATTCAGCGCTCAATGATATTATAATTGCCAACATCTATCGAGGTCAAGTTCAAAAACAAGCAATTGAGAAAGAAGACACCGATATTTCAACCACGATATACCAAAATAGAAGAAAATTAACAAGAAAATGTGTTAAACTACGACGGTTCACTGTTCAACTCCAACTGCATCAATACCGACCGAAAAAGTGGTATGAGATTTTTTACTGACACGGGAGCGAACATTTCAGCTAATGGCAAACCACAGAGACATTCTGCAGCTAAATGGTACACAATTAAAGACATAGGGTGAAAAGAAAATACACTTAATTCAAACTTGGGACTACGAGACGTTCAACAAGGAACTTCGGCATGGCCGATTTGACTCATTATTAGTCAATATAGCTGGTCGGAAACTTAAGATTGGGTAACTGAGCTGACAACGCCTGCAACCCTGATCATACCGACGCAGCAAACTATTCGTACTATTGTCGTTGGAACGAATCCACGCATACTATACTACAAGGTTATCTTCTCCAGAGCGAAATAAATTTCTTAGGTTATCAGAAAACGAGCCAAGGAATACGCCCAACTGAGGAAAATTACCACAACTCAAGAAGCCTTAGTAATGGCGACTTGATCCTGCGGCAGCAAGCGGACCAAGGGCACGCAATGGCAGCCCATAGTCGGAGACGAAAATGCGTTCACACTCCGGCATAATATGGCAGTTCTGCGTATGGTGCCTACCGCTCAACCAATTTTCATTCATCCCAAGTGTCAACAACAATTCAATCCCAATGCTCACACGTATTTTTTTTTGCATTGCGACAGAATAAGAAAAAGTATAACATCACCCTATGGAAGACCACTCCCAGAACAGAAGAACAGATTAAGCATATGCCATTACGATTTAAGGAAACAATTAAATTAAACAAATAGAAAACCAGCATTTGTCATCAAAAGAAGCTACGAACGTGCCAATTTCAGAAATTTACGACAACAATCCGAATACATACAATGACCCAGATAGCGTCACAACAAAGTCAGCATATTTTTTTCTGTATCAGTTAAAATTTTTATTTAATTGCAATTGTATTCAGTTGCTATATTAATAACTAATTGTGTATATTTAAATTTTAGATAGAGATACTCGTATGTAGTTACAATTTTTTTCCAAGGGGGGTGTATATGTAGCGACATCACAGCATGTCCTACATTAATGCACGTAGTTACATTCATCATTTTTATAAGTTAACTTAAGACACGCACCGCAGTAATATATAAGCATATTTGTATCTTCAAATAAACAGACTTAATTACCACATCAAGTCGCATTATACTTCTTGCCCCTGGCAAAGTAAGTAAACTCTTGAATTACTAGGAAACAGCGCCTTGCTTGACACCGGTATCCATTTCCGTTCTAAATTGATCGCACGATCCCAGTGGACGAAACCCATTATGAATAAGAAGTAATATTATATTTTGTTACATTATTCCTATAAATGTACATTTATACATTTATACACATAGGAAGAAAAAATGAAAAATAAATGTTAAATGTTGAAAAATTAGATTTATAGGAATAATGTAAGAAACAAATAATTTTGATTTTATTTTATAAGACGAAGATTTCTCACCGGTTTTTCAAAAGTTATTAAATGCTGGTTTAGTATTTTATCCATCATATCTGCTTAATGTCATTTTTCTCACCAAATTTTCAAGAACCTTCAGACCTTTCTCGTAATTAGATGAAATAGAACATTCCGAACATCTCAATAAGTGTAAATCTACGTTATAATAACACCACAGGACAGTACTATTACGAGGCTAGCAACGAAAACAAGGTTGCAGAAGCTGCCAAAGTCTTGGTAAATCGGCAATTTATTAACCCCTTAACAGAGAAGCCGACATACAAATTATGACAAAGCGGTATCAATGGAGTTCGGTCGCCTCACCCTATAGCTTGGCGCCAGAGGGAAATCTTACCTACTAACCAACAGTAAAGTTTTGTGCCTTTCGATTATTGAGTCAAGCAAATATGTGACAAGTGTGAAGAAGGGGATAATTTTATACTTTTTAAATAAAACTGCTGGATTCTTATAGTATTAGTTTAAAGGGTTATGTGTAACCAGAACAATGTATTAATATTATCCCTTAATAAAACAAATAAGCATCATCGAACGAAAAACAAACGAGCATCATAAATCCCGTTTGTTCGGTGTGTCCCGTATCCTATCGTTTTCAACACACTTCCAATTAACGAAATGAAACACGTTTTGGGTGTTTCGTGTTTAATTCCGTAGGTAATTATTATGTAATAATAATACCCGCACACCACCCAAAATGGATACCTACCGTTTTTCATCCATACAATTTTTTTTCAAGAGGAGCTCGCTAGCGCAGTGGCACTGCGATTGCGTAAACTAAGCAAGTTCGCTAAGGCCGGTCATAGGATGGGTGACCAAAAATTTTTTTATCGCGAGCTCCTCCGTGCCTCGGAAGGCACGTTGAGCCGGTGGTCCCGGCTGCATCTGCAGTCGTTAATACCCACCAACCCGCACTAGGCCAGCGTGGTAGGTTATGGCCCAATCTCCCTATATTCTTCCATCCATAGGGAAGGCTCGTGCCGCAGCAGTGAGGACATTAAAGGGCTGGTGATAATGATGATGGATTTTTTTCTTACTTATGTTTAAGAATTTACGAGGCTTTTCTTGGTTTCAGTTACCTTTGTGCTCTCGCAACCGCTAGACAAACTGCTTCACGTATGATTACTGGGACTTTATCATGCCGACGCTAGTAACTACCTACCTCTAAGAGAACCCTGCACCCCATCAGTATATGCTTAGCCGTTCCGGTTGCCTCTCCACATGTGTAAAACGTCTTTTCGGTGGCTTTCCCCCACCGCACTAAATTATACTGGTCGAGAAGAGTCATCTGGAAGGCATTGAGATAGAATTTTAGCAATGCAGAAGACCAGTCATGTAGTAGAGTGCGCCATTTTAAAGCCAGTGGAATAAGGATTCCAGAGTTTGTCCAGTCATTTTGCATTTCCAGATTCATTATCATCATTATACTGTATTTATCGTTTTCGTCTTGATGAAGAAATGATTTGACTATAACCTTGTTTCCCAATCTCTTTGCCGATCCTAACCCTAGTCTACTTGTTTGTGCGCCGATCTTGAATTTTTTTACGATATTGAAGCCTTGATTCAAGCTCCTTTGTAAATTTCTCTTAATATATTTTCAATATTTATGTATTTATCGGTGACATAGTTTCTATATTTTAAAGCCTCAAGCAACTTTGTTTGGGCTGAGTGTGTGTGTTGATAGTGTGAAAGAAAATTTTATTTTTGTTTATTGTCTGAATCATCTATTGTGAGAAGGATTCGTTTTTACAATTTAAAATTTATACAGTCATTGGTTTATTTGTTGTGCCTATGCTTCATGAATAATAATATGATAAAAATCTCTTATCTCACGTCATAACTTATTGTAACACGCATTTTTTCATTCCATGAAACAACCCTTTATTCAAATATCTTTTTTGCACAAATGTAAGTTGTCTATTACGATATGACATGAGTTAATCTGAGTCATTACCTACTATATAAAAATACAATATAGATAAAGATAAATATCGCAAAGCAAAAATATATAATAATGGTATGTGTAACATTATAAGTCATAGCATTATAATCATGTTGCCAATTATCATAAAAAGGCGTACCATTTTTCCTGTACCGATACAAAATCCGTCGAAGGAAAACCACCAAACCTTACCTATTACTAAATATTATATTACTATATTTATCTGAAATAATATCTTTAAGATACCATTCAAAAGCTTGTTATTGCGATTCTTAAAATGAAATCTGTTCTAACGTAGTTTAATAAAGCTTTTAATAAATTTTTTTTGGGTTCCGAAGAGGTTTTCAATGAAAGAGTAATTAAGAGTATTTAATTAGTTGGCAAGCTCGGGCCGGGACGCGCGATCTGCCCCGGTGACCGAACACAATCCCACCGACAACGTTACATCAACAATACACACCTCGTTGCCTACGGTCGGCCTGGTTCAACTGAATTCTGTACACGAGCGACAATTCGGCTCGGATTATACCTAGTGAGGGGTAAACCTACTACACTTGGGTCACAAATTCCAAGCACTGCTACTGACTTTCCTTTCTACTACTCTATGGACTCGGAATCCCACTCGGTGAATCCATGGAATGCTAGGAGTTTTCGTCTCGTCTATATATTGTATCAAATTATCTACTTAATGTATGTTTATTGTTTTTGTCTCTTTTCTATACATTCATTCATCACTAGCACCTTTACGGTGTGATGGATGATATGAATCAGAAGGGAGTGGATGGCTTGATGACGTCTGGCCGATATGAATGGAAGAGGAAACATACTGCGCCGACCCCAGATAGACTGGGAACAGAGATGTATATTTATTGTTTTCTTATATTTTTTTAATGAATGCTGTCTACAATTTGCAGAATGAATGAAACGTGGCAGTAGTTTTGATTTTAGGACCATTCGAAATGAAAATTAACATCAGTTATGTAGTAATAAGTCCTTTTGAAGAGTTAGCACTTATTTTGTTCGGAGTCTAGGAAGCGATTCCATTCTTAAATGGATAACGTTTATGAATGGAATCTTGCCGCTTGCTTGAAAAAATTATTCACAAAATAATAAACTATAAAATTAATCATGTTTCGCTAAACTATAGTAATTATGACACCTTTATTTATATTACGGGACCCTTAAAGTTCAGTGTCGTTGGTGAAAACAGACATTAGTGTCTTATATGCGACCAGAGTCCTCTAGTGCGAAGAAATTATGGCTACTAAACTTAGAAAGCCATGAAGAATAAAGAAGGTAGATGCACAATAGACCACGCTTGGCTCGAAGCTATACGAGTTAATAGCCCCTTTATGAGATAAGATGCCACCATATTTACAGTCTTTGAATCCTGGAGCCTGGCGGCGTTAGTGTTATGAGAGCTCCCGTTCAAGTCTTGCATACAAATCAGTTTTCGTGATAGTTGCACTGGCGATATAATCATGGGTTCTTCGGTACGGTAAGCCAACGGTCTAGCGTCATATCTAATTATATTTTTTTTTGTACATACATACAAACATAATACATACCTAAATCACGCCTATATCCCCAAAGGGGTAGGCAAAGGTGAATCATGTATTACCCGCGTTTCCCCAATTAATTTAGGTCACATGGTATAAGGTATCGGACAAGGTGGTAGAGAAACGGTGCTGTCCATTACTCGTCGTCGTGTAATGTCGTCTTAACCCTTAGTCGCCTTGTACGACACTCGCGGGCGAGATTGGGGGAGGTGATAATTAGGAATATACTACTTTGCCGTTGAAATGTAATTGTGACACCATATCACGCAACGTTTCGAAGCAAGTAGGAACCTAACCGAAGATAGATATAACTAGGAATCCTTTTATTCCAAATATTTTAGGAATGTAATTCCGATTAAAATATATTTTCGGACTAATATTATAAAAGTTTTTATTTGTATCTCGTCTGCCTCCACCATTATTCCACTTGATTACCATTCAGCCATAGTGGCTATACATTAAGATCGATATTCCCATGTATTCGCCTGCCGAACAAAGAACGTGGACGCTATTATTCGGAATTTCCGGAACACAATAAAACGTGAAAAATTTGTGATTCATAAATTACTCTTTCTTAACAACATTCCGATTTGTGTAACTATATACATATATAATCTGAATGTATAAGTACAGTAAACATCACATTACGATTTCGTACCACAAAAAGTCATATTTTCTCAAAAGTATTGACATTACAAGCAACGGCAGAATAGAATAAGTACAATATTGTCACCTCCAATCTCTGCCGTGGGTGTTGTGTGTGCAACGTCGTTGTTAAATCACCTTTGCCTACCCCTTCGGGGATAAATGGGCGTGATTTATGAATGTAAAGTATGCATGGTGACGGCAGAGTAGAATACAATTGTCACCACCCCAAATCTCTCCCGTGGGTGTCGTACAAAGCGACTAAGGATAAATCAATGATGAGGAATGGGCAGCAGCGTTCCTCTTATACCACCTACCAATAGTAATGCACTGCGACTTTTGTGCCCGATAAATGGCAACAGGCTCGCCCCCTATTACATGGGACCTAACATAATTGGCGAAACGTGGGTGCTAGTTCACCTCTGCCTACCCCTTCGGGGATATAGGCGTGATTTATGTATGTATGTAAAGTATACCAAGTTGTATTCAGTACCTAATTTATGTTTTGAACGTGCAGACTAGTGGGGTAATAATACAGTGTTATTAGACCCAAGTTTAGCGAGCGGCGATAAAGCATTAAATTAATAACTCAGCGAAGCCTCAGGCTGACTGGCATAGATTAGTTGGTTAGCAACTTCATGGCCTTAAAACCGTAGTGAACAGAGTTTAATGTTCGAAATCGGTGTACGTTCCCGACCAGCTGTCGACGTAATGTTTGGGGATCGAAATGATCTGTAATTCAACCGCTGCTACGACGGTCCTGGCCCCTTTTCCGAGTGATTTCGTGCAATATGCTCTGTTAAATTTAGAGCCTTTTGGCGTGACACTCGACCAAAGAATTTTGTAAATAAATATTGTTCCCTGAAACATAATATGACATCTGAAAAATCCCTTAAACCTTCTCTAACAGCAGAACATTAGATGTTTTATTATTATATGCGTTTTATCAACGCTATGTTTTAACCGCATCCGTGATCTAGTGGTTCGTCCACCGGAATTAAGATCCAGAGGACCCGGGTTCGATCCCCAGGGGGGTACAAAATTTGTACTCGGTTTGGTTGGTGGTCGGACTTATTTCAAGTCCGCCTGGCTAGCTACCACCATCTTATCAAAATCTGTCGCCATAATAATAATGTTATGTAAACAGCATTATTGTGTTCCGACAATCATGATAAGATACCCAGCCCCTCTGTGGTTGAGGGTTCCAAGTGAAGCTTGATTCCATCTTTGGCCCGTATCGTCACTTACCATCAGGTGGGATGAAGGGCAAGAGCTTCCCTGTCTAACATAAAAAAATATTCTACAGAAACGAATACTAGTAATATTTCCTCGAGACGTCTCTAGAGTTTATAGCCTGGGCGTTATACAGACGTATCTGGAGTAAGAGCATCAGTCATGATCTATGTTGAGTGCTTTGAGTTCCCAACAAACTCCAGCTGTAGGTATACAAAAACTTTCATCGAGGATTTTTCTCTTTGCCTTTAAATTTGTTATGATGACACTTGCTGTCATGTTTAAATATATTGTTGTGTGATGGTTTATGAACGTTTACGTAGCCGATAATAGTCTATGGCCTATATACACGTCTGTTCTGTACGTTTTTGGCGATTACAAGAATGCTATTGTTTATATTACACTTACACATTACATACCTTATGTCTCGGCTCAGTCCTTGCTTTTTCAATAATGCATCGAATCTTTTCTTCAGCTTAAATTGGTATATATTACGACACTGTTTCCACCTACGACTCTTAAGGTAGAAGTTGTTTATAACTTAAGGCAAGGATTAGACGATTTTTTTGTCAATATCGTCAATAAAGTTGCAAATTTCGTTATAAATAGCTCGAGTATCGCGATATTTATTGACTGTCTAATCCTTGCCTAAGACGCGATAGTTAGAGAACTCCGCAAAAATGCAGTGTCCAAAAATCTACTGTTTGTAAATTTTTCATGTCCTTCAGCCAAATTCTTAGTAACTAGTTCTTTAGTCAAAAATCATAGTAAATACATCTTGAATTAATTTTCTATTACCAACAGTTACTTAAAATAACATAAGTATGTTCTATTTGTATGTTCTATTTGTATGTTCTATTTGTATGTTCTATTTGTATGTGCTATTTGTTTTGTCGTTTGTTACGCATGACACTTCACTAAGTAGACTGTACCTGTTAATGAAGTACATTATTTCGATTAAGAACTATGTTTAAGGTAACCAAAGTAATCAACATGTTATCGAAGACAAGCCAAGTACTTAGTCATTTTCAGCTACGTCCCTTCAAGTAAAAGTACACAAGTAAACAAAACAGTCGCAAAGTTTCCCGAAGATGCAAATCGAAGGTTGTCAGCGCGAAATTAGAGCAACAGGTTGTTCCCTTAAAGTTGAAAGTTTGTAGGCGACCGCCCGAATTGTGTGGACGAATTAAAATGGCTGCAATGAGGACTTACCTGTAGCTGAAGCGAGTTGGACGTTGTTTTCGTGTTGGGGTTGCAAAGTGCACGCCGCGGGAACATAGGGCGGGCGGGTGGCGCGGAGGCGAGTGGCGCGCAGTGACTCCGCCGAAGCACTAGCGTGCGGCCCGCCCGCCGCCGCCGCCCGCCCCACGCGCTTACGGATTCCTTGCACTGATTAATAGCCGAGTCACCTTTGAATGCCTGTAATGCGTTATGTTTCGGCAAACATTTCGCTGGAACCGCGACAATGCCGACAGACGCGCC
The DNA here is from genome assembly GCA_963931975.1 of Cataclysta lemnata. Taxonomy (NCBI): domain Eukaryota; kingdom Metazoa; phylum Arthropoda; class Insecta; order Lepidoptera; family Crambidae; genus Cataclysta; species Cataclysta lemnata. The sequence goes on along the minus strand of OZ008344.1, from coordinate 9,742,045 downwards.
GCGCACCGCACCTGTGACTTGGTAGACAATAAACAACAATTTTCAAATAACTTCAGGCGCTTTTGAAACAAAGTTTTTCCTGTTGTCTGTTCCTCGTAATCGTGGACGTATTGCACTTAATATTCTTTGCAACTTTGCCATTTCATCGACAGTACCTACCTAAGTGGCTTTGAAAGTGCTCACTTTGTTTTCCTAGTTACTTTCGCGAAACTTGATGGCGGGACCCAAATAGGAGTTAGTGAAACAAGCACAATTGTGTTTGGTGTAATATTGAGTTGGTATTAAGTACACATATTATTACACACACACCAAGGCAATGAGCAAAGAAAAACGAAGATAAAATAAACAACTATTACAAAAAAACATAGCAATGAGTCGAGCCAACGTGACGCGCAATATTTTTTAGAAATAATACAAAAAAAATATTGATTAATTAATCAAACTTTAAAGGAAAATAGAGGGTTGGGTAATTGTTTGTATCCAAGATATTTATTTTTACATAATTGTATACATATTTAATAATATTAGGGATAGGTATTTTATTTATCTAGCACATTATTTGTTTTTTTCTTTACACACTTACTGCCGCACTCAGAGACGTCAATTAAATTTAATGAGTATTTAATGTCAAAAATTTTCATTCGGATCTAGACCATAGACCCGGCAAGAATAGCGACTAGTTTTGAATTGTCATTTTTTGACGTTAAGTACTCATTAACGTTATTTGACGTCTCTGAGTGCGGCGGTTAAACTTTTTTCACTGGTTAAGAATGTTGTATAACTTTAAGTTCGCCATTTGTAGATATATTTTATGCAATAAAGTAAATAAATAATATTATTCTGATAGACCAGCTAAACAGCAGAAACTTACTACTGACCCAGTTATCCAAATGAAGAACAAACATAGCGTCGCGTCGTCAGCATGGATCAAGTCCCGCTGCGTCAGTAATTTTTTAAAAATAATCCCACGGAATGCAGTAGCAGAACAGAAAAATGCATTTTTCGAGTTGTGTAGCTATAATGGTTGGCCAAAAGTTGTCAAAAGAAGAGATATAACAACTTTTTTTTCTTAATTCAACTGTAGTTGCCGCTAATTGTTGGAAGGTTATTGAGAGCTCAATGTTCCAAATTACCAAATTAAGTATACCTACGGCATTCTTCATTTGAATGGCAGTTAGAAAAATTTCGGTATGATAATTAGCGTCCTGTAGGCCTATTCGCTAACTTTTTTTGACAGTTAAAAGTGATGTTCACCGAACAATTTTCTCATCCATTACTGTTTTCACAGGACAAGTGTCATAATAGCGTTATAGTAAAGTAGCAATGGATCAGTAAATAGTTCAGTGAGATCAGTAATGGATGCAATGGATCAGTAATTATCATTCTCAACTGTCAAAAAAGTTACTGGTTGGCCGAGCCATCAGCCGCCCGGATAGCGGAGGACGCAAACTCTATTTTCACTATTTTTCTTCGTTAAATTATTATCCTGATTAATTTACCTATTATAAGGTTTTATAAATTTTGTTAAGAAAATGAATAGAAATGGGGACCAATTTAGAGAACAGGTGAAATTTAAAATTTCACCTGCTTTGCGTAGGTATATCTAAACTAGCTTCTGCGAGGAGCTCGCTAGCGCAGTGGCATAGCGCGCTTGGGCCGCGATTGCGTAAACTAAGCAATATTCGGTAAGGCCGGTCATTGGATGGGTGACCAAAAATTTATTATCTCGAGTTTCCCCGTGCTTCGGAGGGCATTTTAAGCCGTTGGTCTTGGCTGCATCGGCAGTCGTTAATACCTACCAACCCGCACTGGGCCAGCGGCAGCCAATCTCCCTATATATCTTCCATCCATAGGGAAGACCCGTGCCCCAGTAGTGAGGATATTAAAGGAGGAGGATCTCTAATAAAAAAAAATACAAATTAATTTAATTTTTAAAATCGATATAATGGTTAAGTCGTGAATGTTTAGCAATGTAACAAATAAACTTACTATATTAAGTTAGGATAGCAAATAAACATGTTACGGAATATGTAGTAGCTAAAATACTGTAGTAGACAGCTTAGTACCTACTTATATTTCGTGCTACTAACTAATTCATGTGCCAGCGCTGTCAAACTTACGCGCCCGACCCCTCGTGTTGACTAAGAGCGACCGCAGACATACGATTTCAAGTTGGCCGACTAAATTGAAGATTGTACCAATAGTCATAGAAACTTATGATAGGCCGCACATCTTTCCAACTAAATCGTACAACTAAAAATTTGGCCAACTATCGGCCGATAGCCTAATAGAACTGGCTTACTATGCAAGTCCGCAGACTATGCAACTAGTTGTTGAACTTAATCATGCAACTTAATCGTATGTCTGCGGTCGCTCTAAGTCTAAACGTTGGATGCAAACATCGACCTTGCACAAGCGGCTTTAAACCATTAATTTAACCAAAATTTGGATGTTAATACATACGCATCTCTCTTCCAATCTCTTTAGGGAAAAACTGGCATGATTTTGTGGCTACAATTACTTATTTGTTTTATATTTTATTCAAACTTACTACATAAGGCCCCGTGGTGACGGCAGAGCAGAATTCAATTGTCACCACCCCACATCTCTACCGCGGGTGAGTCATATAAAGCGACTAAGGGAGATTGCTCGGTGTAGACCAATGAGCACCTTGGGGCACCCGAATGGTGGAGGGATGTGTCAGGGTTGGCACATTCTACGTAATTTTTTCGTTTCCATGCCAGCATGGAAGACCTAGAAGTAAATATTATGTTTCGCCCATTAATATTCCCTAGTTAGTAGAACCTAGATAGACCACAGGTACAAAAACCGAGCTATTGCGTGTATTCTGCACATTGTAAAGTGATGAGCTGGAGATTTTTATGTCGTGGTAAGATTATCAAATTGACCATAATTCATGATCTGTCTAGTCACAACAGGGAATATATTTTTGATGCGCACCATTCATGGCAGGCCTGTGCAGTGCAAGTGTTGTTAACATTTTAAATTGATTTTTCTATAAAAAAAGACAATCTAAAAGCCTTGCTACTAGACTGCATTAGAATATTACCTACTTTCTTGTTTAATTATTAAGTAAACTAAAAACCACAAATTCATGCTCGCAGTAAACCTGAATAGGTATTTTTTATGGGTCTTTTTGCTAGGACTTTTTAGTTTTCCACCCGAGGAAACCTGAGCTAGGCGTGGTAGTTTTATGATGACATCTTTGAGAACAGAGCTATTACGATATGAAAAAGAGTTAGTTTTAAAGGCTTCTTAATAATTCTCCCTTTACGGGAAGGCAATTGTATTTTTAATATTGATAGTTTTTTTAGTGGTTAAAAATAACCTTGTCATATAGTAGGGATCGGGGGCTTGCCAACACACTGCCTAAAATAGGCACTGTCGTGTGTATGACCATGTTAAAAAACGAAATATACCCGTTACCCTTAGTGGGAGCAGGCCTTGTAGTAATGATGCATACATGTAGTAATTAAAGTTCCTAACTGTTCCCTAGGGTGTATGGAAATATGCAAAAGTGTCCGTTTTACGCATTTTACGATTTTGGCCCCCTTCTGAGACGAGACGAGACAAAATTTTTGGTCACCCATCACCAAGAATGACCGGCATTTACGAATATTGCTTATTTTACGTCACTTAATTGATTACATAATTGATCTCTTTATAAACTTATATTCAGTAGGTATCTTTCTTTTTTATCCAGAAAAAGAACAAACAGCCCGGAAAGTATTTTCAAGTGGCAAAGTTAACGTGAGCGCCTCTGTATGCGCATGGCGTAATGATGTTTGATGAGTTCGATCACGAGCACTCGAAGAAACACGTTTACATTCAGATGGGCTGCTGATTGATAACGTAAGCACGCAGTAAGTAATGGCACCAACAACAAAAAATACAGAACGAAGAGTACTGATGCCAACAACCATAATGAATCCATCCATTCCAGACATGAATGGAATGGATGGATTCATTATGTTCATTTAAGTGGTCCTCGTAAATTAAATCTTAGGGGTTTAACTGCCGCACTCAGAGACGTCAAATAACGTTAATGAGTACTTAACGTCAAAAAATGACAATTCAAAACTAGTCGCTAATCTTGCCAGGTCTATGGTCTAGATTTGAATGAAAATTTTTGACATTAAATACTCATTAAAGTTAATTGACGTCTCTGAGTGCGGCAGTTAGTATCAAATTGCCGTTTTGTATAGAGAGTTTAGCGAAAATTCATTTTTCGCTAAACTCTCTATATCTCATCGGGATGGGAGAATATAGGGAGATGACGTCTAACTGATATAAATGGAAGAAAAAACATACTGCACCGACCCTGGCTGGGAACATGGCAGGAAGATGATGACAATTAAATATATATATTATATAAAAGTAAAGATGGCGAAACATCGAGAGAAAGAAGAGTGATTAGGATGACATCCCAATCCATACTTCTCAAGGTTTTGACTTATGTTTTACAGGCGCCTGCCTCTTACGTAGTATTGTATACTCTTTGGCCTGTCTGACACTTTTGGGTCGGTGATTTGCCCTCCACTATTCGAGTAGTGGGTTATTTTACCTACTTTATTATGGAAGATAAATAAACAATAGACATTATCCCTGTTAAAACCTTCTAGCTAGGTCTTGCGATGCATTAATAAAATCTGCGTAGGTAATGTTCTCATAAGCTTGCATGAGCATTATAACCATTTGAAATAAAGCAACTTTGACGGATTTACTTCGCGTATATTTAGGCGCATTGTTATTATTTAATATCTGTGTAGATGTCAGAAAAAGAATTTCGAAAAATTATGATCTTGAGGCGGGAATCATAATTTTTCGAAATTCTTTTTCTAACCCCAAAATCTTTGTACTAATTTTTCTAACATTTATATAATGTTAAAATTAAAATCGAATAGTGTGTAGATGTCGTTGCCAAATCGTAGAATTGATCATTTCATGATGTGGCCGACCATTTCATGAAATGGTTGCATTTCATGAAGTGGCCAGCCAACACTGACCATATCGTTGAAACGTCAACGTTTAATGATATGTCCATCCACGTTTGGCCATATCATTAATGTAGTTAATGTTTAGTATTTTTACGTTACGCTCGTTTTTTGAGTGACTTAAACCGTATAATTCTAGTAATTTGGTATTGTAACGACATTTCCCTTGATTTTTATCTTCCATTACAACATTATTACCAGTTTATTTATTATGATAATTGTCCGCCGCCATGATGCATCACAAAAACAAATCGAAATAAGCGCCTCTGACGGTGGTTAATGTAACTATTTTACGATATGATTAATAAAGTTTGGGTCATATCATGAAATAGCCATGCGTTTGGCTGTTCATATCGTTAAACGTTGTTTATTCATTGATCTGGCCAGACCATTATCATGATATGGTCAGGTTTAGTTGGCCATTTCATGAAATGCCACCATTTCATGAAATGGTCGGCCACATCATGATCAATTCTACGATTTGGCCACGACATAGATACAGCCGTGTGGTGACGGCAGAGTAGAATACAATTGTCACCACCCCAAATCTCTCCCGTGGGTGTCGTACAAGGCGACTAAGGATAAATCAGTAATTAATGAGGAATGGGTAGCAGCGTTCCTCTTATACCATCTAGCTATGTACCTACTGCGACTTTTGTGTCCGATAAATGGCAATAGGCTCGCCACCTATTACATGGGACCTAACATAACTGGCGAAACGTGGGTGCACACCTCTGCCTACCCCTTCGGGGATATAGGCGTGATTTATGTATGTATGTATGTATGTGTAGATACCCAAGTTATATTCTAAACCATTCGAATGAAACCTTCCGTAAGCCTATATTAAAAAATGACATATTTTATTCAAACTTTGTGGAAATATCCACCCTACAGCGGGCCTAGCACGGGGACGTGGACAAGTCTCTCTCCACCACTTGACAATGTTTTGTCTCGGGATTTAGTGAGAGTTAGTGCGAGAGGAAAATATTTTCTTTTCCCTGGAGAGTTTTTGTCCACGCACCGTGCTACGGGGGCAGCTCTCACGACAGCTTTATTATCTCTTCTGTCAGTGTATAACAAAATTAACAAACGACTTTCAGGGTGACACGGAAGCTGTGGGCTTTGATTTTTTCTTTCCTCTATTGTCACATTGCTAGGAACCTAACAGTCATTAACTCTTCAACGCCTTTAAACAGTAATTTAAAGGCATGTTAACAACTTGTACTAAGGGCGAAGCGGAATACAATTATTTGCCACCGTCATGGATCTCGGTCGGTCATACAATTAAAGGGATTAGGGTTGAAAATATGATGAGAAATGGGCAGCAGCGTTAATGGTGCATTACAATGTCGTCCTATCGAAAATACAGTATCTGAACGTAGATAGTGTATTTTTTGTTTGTAAATATTTTTTAACATCATTATCATCACCCAGCCATTTAATGCCCTCATACACAATTGGCCTTTCCTTCCATACAAATGGATGAATATTGACAGAATAAACCATAATCCAGATCGCGACAGCCGGCACCAATAGCTAAACGTGCATTCCGAAGCATAGTGGATCCCGAAATAATACATTTTCAGTCACCCATCCAATCCAATCCAAAACCAGCCTTAGCGAACAGTACTTAGCATACGAAAACACAGGCTGACCCACAGATATATCACTTATATTGATATATCTGTGGGCTAAACCCTTATAGAGTAGGTGGCAATAATTGTGTACCTACTGGTGCATGATAACAAAACATTACTGTCCTAGAAGTGGATAAACGTCACGGGTTTCAGGAGTTGTCACATACATTGTCGTGTTTATGATCCAAACAAGCAACAGAAGCCTTGTTCTTACGTTGTTTTTGTGTGTTCGTTTTTATTTGTGTACAGGATAGAAACCACATTCTACATTCTGTCCTAGAATTCCAAAATTAAGATTAATGGATCTCGACTCAGATTGCGATTCTGAAATAAATAAAAATAGAAATTTTATTATTAGGTATCTGTTAAGGAATTGGGTACTCAAAAATCGTCAAATACTTACGTTAGCGTTACAGTTAGCCCACCAATTCTCGGCTCGAAACAATACTTTTGGTCACCCGTCCAATAGCCGGCCTTAGCGAACATTGCTATTATTTTGTATTGGCACGCCGAGCGCAGTAGCTGACTTTTGATACAAAAGTTATTATGAGGAACTTAACTTCTCTCCACAATATAATATAGGTACGACTACTATATGTTCTACTTATAAGTTATTTTCCGCATTTTCCGCGTCTTGTTTTTTGAATAAGATATCTATATAAAAGAGTATTTTCTTATTTTTTCTTTAGTTACTTGAGACATAAATTAAATTTCGTCTTAGATAAATCTTAATAGAGTTGCTAGGTAATAACCAATTAGAATATTACCTAGAGTTGCGGTTAGGTATTATCCTATTAAAATAATTTAGCTGGCATTAAATTTTGCGAATCAAGGAATATTGCCCCGAACCACCTTGGGGCTTCGTTAACCGTAATCAAGGGAAAGTTTACTAAATGCAAAAACTATTAGTGGTAATTCTACTTAGCCCTTAAGCACAGGCCACAATGCCAGCGGGCGGGCGAACTGAGCGAGCATCGTTTCACCTCTTGTCATACTTTGTATCACACCTCGAACTACGCGAAGCTACGTCAGCGTTGCGAACGAAGCGAATCTATACTAATATTATAAAGCTGATGAGTTTGTTTGTTTTGTTGGTTGAACGCGCTAATCTCAGGAACTACTGTCTCAATTTGAAAAATTCTTTACTCAACCACTAGTATTAATATGAATAGGGTATCATCCATCACTTCGATGCTCCCGCCTGCCCGCTTGTAACGAGGCCTGCGCTTTAAATACCTACACTACTTAAAAGGTGCAAAAACTATTAGTGGCATTTTATTCTACTTAGTGCATAAACAATAGCTTTTATTTAAGTTTAAGCATGATTTTTGTAAAAATCTTGAACTTGTCAATTAAGTATAAATTAAGTACATTTTTTGTAAAAATCTTTTTATAAACAAATTATATTATCATTTTGAATCATAATAGGATTAATTTTCATAGGCAATCATAAACTAAATTGATTATAAGAGTTATGTAGCAGCCCGTTATTGTATTATGAGAGAGGTGGATAATTGATTGTAAGAGTTATGTAGTAGCCCGTTATTGTATTAAGGGAGAGGTAGATATTACTGCGCGGTTGATAATTCCGCGCATCAGCATATGTATTTCAAAAGCCATCCACTAGTTCTGCGATACAGTGCGTAAACATCGAAGTTGATCGAAGCTCGACATACCTACAACCTCCCCACCGCATCGCTGGAGACAGCCAGTGTTACATAAGTTTTTTCGTTACCCCTTATAAAATTTCGTACATTTTCCATAAGAGGTGAGTAATATTGTATTATTATATTACACTAGTGTGGCCGCCCACGCTTCGCTCGCGATATCGGTTACTAAATAGCCTCTAGGCTAATTAACGCGCCTTCCTTGATAAACGGACTATCCAACACAAAAAGATTTTTCAATTTGATTCAGTAGATAGTTCCTGAGAATAGCGCGTTTAACCAACAAAATAAACAAACTCTTCAGCTTTATAATATTATTATAGAAGTATATATACTTTGATACCATACACTTTATCCACCAACTGTGCTAGCTAAGGTACCTTTGTAGCTAGGCATTTTATATCATGAAAATTGTTTCAAAAAGAATGACGCAACGCTAATTTTTACGCATGCCACCCTTCCATCCGAAACAGCGTGCGGTATTCGTGACTGAAATACAGGAGCAGATCGCGTAAGTGGCAAAATGTCATTTTTATGTTCACAGTAATGGTTTATTGCATGTTCATCACATAATTATTACGAGCAGAGTTTTAGTAGAACACCCATTATACACGAATGTCTTTATGAGCTAGACGGCACCAATTTCGTCACAGGTGTGTACGCTGTCTTGGTCTATTTACGATTAACTTCTGATATCGCCGGAAATTAAAAAAATAAAACTATTGGTAAAAAGAAACAAAGAAAATTTTTTTTGTTGGTATAAGTATACTTATTTATCGTATTTCTAGCTTTACTACAAATACGATAAGTATACTTGGTGCCGGACACACACTATATGAACTCGGCACCCGCACTTGTGAATCCATGAATTTTTTTTTGTTGTAGGACCTAGCTAAGCTGTTGGGAGCAAGACGACCCACCGATCGGACCGGACGATCCCCACTTATCTCGCCGACCCACCACCAGCTTCCTTCCCCCCTACTCTCTGCTCCTTCGGGTACATGGCATAAGTCGAGGCCCGCTCGCTGGCTCCTAGCTGGGCCTTGCCCCACGGCAAACCACCCGGCATATGGTTAGACCGCGCCGAGGGCCTCGCCACCAGACCGGGGTCGAGCACAGGGGGGCGATGGGGAGCCCCGCCGTCTTAGACGGCGGCTCAGACCACCGGGGGACTGGGACTGATGTCCCCTGAGTTGATGCCCGGGCCATGAGCTACCGCTCGATGCCCGCAGCCCGCCATCAGGCGGATGACCCGGTTGATGATGATGATGTCAAGACGAAGACTTTGTTCTAAAGACAAACGTGTTCTCAAGCCATGCAGTCGAGCACTCCCTGTGAGGGTGCCTCCACAGCAGGCGTCCCCCGTGGGGGGACGGCTTCTCCCGAGGGAGATATACTGCTGCGGAGAGCCTCACAGGGCGGCCGAGTAGGAGCTTGGATCGGCAGGCCTGAGCGTGCCTCTAACTAAAGACACCTTGTGAGTAGACCAGGTTTTCGCACTCTTAATCGACGGGTGCGGTGTACTGGCAAGGTGTATCGTGTGGTGTGTTCGGCTCTTTGGTTGGCCTGTGTGATTAAGTCATCGGGATCAATGGGAAGGCTCGCCCTGCAGGGCAATGGGGAATAATCCGCCGCTTGAACTACCAGCGGATTTGGCTACCAGAGCTACCAGAGCATTGTTAAAGAAACGCATCGAAGCGTTCTTCATGTACTGCTAAGAGTAATCGTCTGTCACGCCTATTTATACCCAAAGGGGTAGGCAGAGGTTTCGCCCATTGAAATCTATCGGGCATGTAAGGCGCAGTATATTTCTAGGTGATATAAGAAGAACGCTGCTGCCCATTACCTATTTCATCACTCTCTTTACCCTTAGTCGCCTTGTAACGACACCCGTGGGAGAGATGGGGTGGTGATTATTGTGGTCTGCATTCAGCTGTCACCACACGGCTTTATAAAAAAATATACCAGAAGACTTTTGGTCACTGCAAACATTTTTGGAATTCGTTCAGACCATCAATCTGAACAAATTTCACTATGAGAGCAATTCCAAATTCACGAAAAAATAACAGCTGTTTCATACATTTTTTTTTTACACTCATCTTCTTATTATTATCATCTAGACCAAAGTAGCCTATTTTTAATATAATTATTATGTATATAAATGTTGAAAATATACTACATAAGCATATATCTATTATTAAGGCTTGCCAACATTTGTGTACAACAATTCATTTACGATAAATACATCAAAACAATACAGTATATACACAACCATGAGTCGGAAACAAACATTTGTGGTCATCACAAAGTTTGCCCCTACCAGGATTCGAACCCGGAACCTCTTGGCCAATACCCAGCAATCTGAGCATTCGACCAAGGCGGCCGTCATTTCTAAAAACATTTGGGTCAAATAGGTATTATCATTTTGTATGAAACAGCTGATATTTTTTTGTAACTTTGGAGTTGCTGCCATGGTAAAATTTGTTCAGTTTGATGGTCTGAACGAATTCCAAAAACTTTTACAGTGACCAAAAAGTCTCCCGGTATATTGTAAAATCCAATTGTAATGCTTTTTGATACACAACATATCTAGTTAGTTTTCTTTTGTGGCTCGTAATTAAATACGTGAAAAACAAAAACAAAATTCGCATTCTTCTTAATTTTTCTTTCCGTAAGAAAGAAGGTTCGAAGGAAGGAAAGATAATTTAGGATTATAAATCAACTTGTTAAAAATAGATAAATGGAATGAAATAGGAAGTTATGGCATGACAAAGGGAAACAGTTTATATGGATACTTATCTACGTTTAATTATTATCTGCCAGTCGTATCCGTAACACAATCGCTTCACTTACTTATTTAGGCATACGCTACGTGATATCTATAGTATAGGTATCTAGTGTAAGAAATTTATGTTTATAATATTTAGATTAAACTATTAACTTGTGATAAACTTTTATCTACAGATTGCCAGGTTAATTAATCAACCTTGAATAAGTAGCGTAGGTACTTACCTTGTTTCAAAGTGCTGTCAGTTTCAGCGATCCGAGTAATTTCCAGGCGTACCTACGCACGTCTTCTAAATTCATTAAGCTAAGTGATAAATTAACAGAGATAAATAACATTTAACAAGGATTGACTTATGTCGTGGTTGGGGAGGTTTAAAGAGAGTCAACAAACCATGGAGTGCCTCTTGGGCATTAGTAATCATTGCTGAAGGGGTTGAATCTGAAACAATTTAACTAGGACAGAGACTGATGTTTCTGCATAGGGATCAAGTTTAGTTGGACAAAATAACATTTATGTGACACCTGACCATAGTGTGGACTTTCCCGCTACGCGTACGGTACGGAAAATCCCACAAAATCTTGGTCAGGGAGTGTCATGAAACTATCATCTTACTTCGGGCGATAAAAAAGGCCTTAGATCGCATATTTATTGCAAATACTTGCGATCTGAGACTTTCTTTGTTTTATCGCCCTTGGTATATAATGTACATTAACAATGCGAATATATAGCTTGGGCAACGTAGCCATTGAGTTATTTATTAGGTAAACGCTACGCTAGTAATAGTAGTAGTTCATGAACGTAGCGACATTTTCGAAATATTTTACTCTCAGACATTAATAACTTTTTTGCCCGATAAATGGCAATAGGCTCGCCACCTATTACTTGGGACCTAACATAATTGGCCAAATGTGGGTGCTAGTTTTATTCATGCTTGGTCTAGATTTGTATTTTCATTCAAATCTAGACCAAGAATAGCGGCTAGGTTTGAATTGTCATTTTTTGACGTTAAGTACTCATTAACGTTATTTGACGTCTCTGAGTGCGGCAGTAAATCCATCCATCACTAGCTTCTGTGTTCTTCGTCTACTTTTACATCTGTCAACATTCATGTAGGTACCTCAAGTCCATTACATACATCCAGTCTCATAACATTTGCATGCCAATCGTTTCTTTTCAACTATTACTGGCACCACTTTCTCTCTTGCGTTCTCATTCTTTATTTTATCCATTCTCGTCACTCCGCCCATTGATCTCGACATTATCTTCTTTTGGTGCATACTAAGGTTTGGGTGCTCGAAGTCTCGGGACTTTTTATAATTTTGTTTGTTTTGTATATAATTATAAGAAATAAACAAATGTACCAATTATAAGCCGTGTGGTGACGGCAGAGTAGAATAAAATTGTTACCACCTCAAATCTCTCCCGTGGGTGTCGTACAAGGCGACTAAGGATAAATCAACGATGAAGAATGGGCAGCAGCTTTCCTCTTATACCACCTAGCAATGTACTGCGAGTTTTGTACCCGATAATGACAATAGGTTCGCCACCTATTACATGGGACTTAACATAATTGGCGAAACGTGGGTGTTAATTCTCGTCTGCCTACCTTACTCCTTCTGGGATATAGGCGTGATTTATACGTATGTATGTACCATTTTCTTAGACTGAAATTAACGTTAATATTCTTAGGATTTCATGTTTATTTCATTGCTGCTGCTCATTCCTCGTCACTGTTTTAATCCTTACTCGCCTTGTACGACAACTGCGAGAGAGATTTGGGGTGGTGGCAGTTGTAGGTATTCTACTCTGCCATCACCACACGGCGAATAAGGTTTGGGGAATAATATCACTCAAATATAAAATGGGTTGCAATAGGATTTTTTCCAATACCTTTGCACTCACACTAACCTACATCTAGTAGGGCACAGACCTTCTTTCTCGAGTCATGGTTCTTTTTATGTATATTATATTACAAATAGGTATTAGAAATATTTAAATAATTATTAATTAATAACACAAGTTCATAGGATACTTTGGGCTAGATGATAGGATAGAATTTCCTTTATAAGGTTTACAAATTTTAATTTTAATAATCACAAGTTTTATTTGTGGTATACGTTTGAGGTAAATGTGTCTACACCCAGCGGGACCCCCTGTCTGGGAGACTTATGAGTGATACAGATAATTAGATCTGGATATGTTCTACTGAATTATGCTGTAAACAGAATTTGTTCCGTATATGAAACGGAAATATAAGCTTTCCTAACCGACCTCCAGCCAGCGGGATATTTACCAAAACTACATCTGATGAACTATAAATTGGTATCACCTTTTAGATCTATTTAAGTACTGTTCATTAAAAAAATCAATATTTCAGTCACAATCAAGCCGCAAAGAAACCTCCCAGACAGGGAATCCCGCTGGGTGTAGACACATTTGAGGTAATGCTTGCGTGTAAGTATATACCTAATATTTGTCTACAAATGCAGAAAGTAGGATATCAAATATTAATCAATGTATTATGTAATGTCTTTTATTGTAAAATCTTATGTACTCTACTACTCTTATGTAAAATCTTATACAGCAGCATTCCTCTTATACCTACCAACTAGCAAAGTACTGCGACTTTTGTGCCCGATAAATGGCAATAGGCTCGCCACCTATTACATGGGACCTAGCCTAATTGGCGAAGCGTGGGTGCTAGTTCACCTCTGCCTACCCCTTCGGGGATATTGGCGTGAATTATGTATGTATGTATTATGTAATGTGGTAAGCAATAAACGATTTGAATATTATAGGATTAAAAATACAAGTAAAAGGCGGTTTTCAGTTAATTTTTATTAGCTACAATTAGAGACCAGGAATACTTAATCATTTTACATTACTTGTAACTAAATAATATAAACAAATAATAGATTCTAAAAAGTCTCAGTGGATTAATTTACTAATTCATATTAAAAATATTACAAAAACGAAACTTTGAGATTCAACTATTCGATTTTTATTTCAATATTATATAAATGTTAGAAAAATTAGTACAAAGATTTTGGTGGTTAGAAAAAGTTCGAAAAATTATGGTCTTGATGCGGGATTCGAACCTGCGTCCACTGCATTCCGCTCAGGTGCCTAACCGTACGGCTAACCAAGACACACAAGTGTTTTTTATTGCATTGGACGCGGGTTCGATTCCCGCATTAAGACCATAATTGTTCGAACTTTTTCTAACCACCAAAATTTTTGTACTAATTTTTGATATTCAATATAAATAGCCAAATAATTTACGAAGGCAAGATCTGACAAATAAAGTAAAAAAAAAGATAAAATGGTCTTTAAAATGCAATTTCTATTAAAATTGTTTTCTTTATATAAAAATTAAAATTATTTCATATTACCAGTACATTAGAAATATTAAAAGTCACTTAAAAATAAAAGTTATATTAAAATTTAATAAATAATATATGACTCGGCATAATATTAGTAATGGCACTAGTTAATTACCGTTATGTAAGGCACCAATATATTCATCCGGAAGCCACAATCTACTTCACAATAAACTACTTACTATAACGTACGTATAATTCTTGCAAATCACGAGCGCGGTTGCGTAACTTATAATTAATATTCGAGTAGTTTAATATTCGAGTAATTCATACACGCTCGTAAATTGAATGAACTATAGAAGATGATAGGGTAACTGACTATTGGATGTGGGACTGTGAGAAAAAATAGTAAAATTAATTTCCTATACATATATCCTAAATACGGCGTATAATAGTTATATTATGGATTTTAATTTTATATATTAATGATTAATTGTACTTAAATTATTCATAAAATATTTTCTAGTTATCAGAAATAATATAGTCATTGTACCCCACATTTATGTTGGCAGTGATAAAAACATTCAAGACAAGACATTTATACACACACCAACAATTATAGCCTTTAATTAAAATTAAACAGTAATTATTTTAGTTATAACTTTACTACATATAAAAACATCAAACCACATTTACTCAAAAATTTTCTAAAAGTGTGCGTTAAGTCAATTTTTTTTTTGTTCAAAATATAGTATAAAGCCGCTTACCCTCTTTTAAGCTTTTATAATTGTTGTCAACAAAATAATATGAATCTTATTGCTATGAGATAAGTTTTAAAACCAATAAAAAAAAGAAACATTGCCCTATATAGGGTTAAATTCATTCTAATAACTGTTAAGGCACGAAACAAGGGCAAGACAATAAGTAGCATTATCTGTTATGAAGATCCTCATTACACTTTTTCGCAATGTAACCAGGGTGCCACACTAAGATCCTGTCAAGCTACACATCTAAGTACATAAGACAATCACTCACACATAAGTACAATAAAGCATACAAACAAATATGCACTGCACATAATACAACATAGCGAAAAGAAGGTAGATTACAAATAACACTATTTTTTCCTCTATAAATTCAGAGAAATATCAAGGACTGAAACTAGTCACATTTTTTGTATGATTGTATGAGACTCAATTAAATACTGTTTATTATACACGTCAAAAGAACGTCAGTATCTAAATTCGTAAAAAGGCACTATATAAGGCTTCAGCTGTAAGCTTGAAATACACAATGAGTTTACGTTTCGAATATCTTAAAATGCAATATATGAACAACAATGACTCTTCCACGCCCAGAAGTCATTCTATGTTATTACTTCAACACAGTCGCATTATTTTCCAGCGTATGTAGGATTCTTGAATGTCGATGTTGCCTGCTTGTAGATTGGATTCTCCCCCTAGGTAAATAAGTAAAACGTTGTTATTTATAGAAATATATTATTCCGGTAAAGGTAAACCTGTACTAATGTCTTTGGTAATAATTTAGTAGCTTCGTCTGGTGACTCATGTAAACAAAAAATACTTTTGTATTTCTATAGCAGCGTTCCTCTTATACCACCTAGCAATGTACTGCGATTTTTGTGCCGGATATATGGCAATAGGCTCGCCACACATGGGACTTGACATTGGCGAAACGTGGGTGCTAGTTCACCTCTGCCTTCCCCTTCGGGGATATAGGCGTGATTGTGATGCAAAACAACGTGTGCCGAGTCAGCTAGTAAAAATCTCTCACCGTGTCCCACTTAGCCATCATGCGTTCCTTCTCGAAGCGTGCAAACTCGCGGCGATCGTGGATGGTTGTCACCATTTTCCATAGCATCAACAGCGCGAGTCCCACTAGCACAATGGCCGCTATCACCGCCAGTACAATGCCCAGGATGAACACCTTGACAAACAATGCAAATTTGTAAATCTGACTGACGCTCTATAGTAAATTATAAGTATCTCATTTCTGTATTGAAGCCAGGGCGGGCTTGAAACCGAAATTATTTACATCGAACTTGTATCAATTAAAACTTCTATATATTACATAGATTTTAGTGGTTAGAAAAAGAATTTCGAAAAATTATGATCTTGAGGCGGGAATCGAACCCGCGTCCGCTGCTATCCGGGCAGGTGCCTGACCGCTCGGCCACCCAAGATACTTATTAACTTGCCGAAATTCTTCTAACCTTTACACTTCACGTTGTAAGCCAACGGGTACCCTCGCAATGTAGAAATAAATTTCAAACATTCCAAAGCAGATATTTTTACAAATACCGTGGCGTTCGGTTAAGCTTGGGTTTGCTTTATAAACTATTTGATTTTAATTTTAACATTAAATGTTAGAAAAATTATTTATTAAAATTAGTACATAGATTTTAGTGGTTAGAAAAAGAATTTCGAAAAATTATGATCTTGAGGCGGGAATCGAACCCGCGTCCGCTGCTATCCGGGCAGGTGCCTGACCGCTCGGCCACCCAAGATAATTAAATTCTTTTTCTAACCACTAAAATCTATGTACTAATTTTTCTAACATTTATATAATGTTAAAATTAAAATCAAATAGTTTGTATATATTAGATTAATCAGATATGACGAAAATAAGTAAAAAAGTTATGGACATGAATGTTGACGTATGTTGAACTAGAGGCTGACCCCTTAAATGGATTGTGTGGCGGTGTGGATGAGAAGATGACGAGTGATAAAAGAGAGTGGAGAAAGAAGACATACTGACCCGAAATGGGATCCAAACAAAAAACCAGCATATCCATTATCTTTTGTTCAAATAAATATTTCGATTTGTTCTCAGTTACCTCATATTCAATTTGTATTTAAATGCAACATTACATTTAAAACATACTAACTAAAAAACACTGTACAAGCATTGAGTAGTTACTCAGTGTTTTGTCTATTTTCCTCGCATTCAAAATCATGTTTGTGAGACGAATACAAAACACTGAATAACTACTCAATACCGTGTTTATTGGGTAAGGCCGTAAAAATATAACATTACCAATGTCTATATCATAATAATGTGTATCACAACTAACCTTCTTTGGGCATTCCCTTTCCTTCTGCGCTCTGATGAGCAAGTGTTGATTCTCGTCGTAGGAATACACATACAAATATAAACAATCTTCATCGTCGTAGAAACTGCACAAGTGCTCACTCAGCGTTTCGTTTGCTGAAACAATGTTAGACTTATTTATTTTTGTACTATTTCCATCAAGTCATTGTCTGCGTTGTAAACCTGGGATATATAATATAAACTCCAATCCAAGGATTTCTCTATACATACTCAATCATTTACCCTTCATTTTGAAACATATTATTATGGTATGCATATAATTATAGCTATTTTTACGATATATTGAACAACAGCAATCTTAAAATGAATGTACAAATCTAATAAGTTTTCTTCTCGTAAAATTGTGAACACAATAGGTTCACAAATTTTATTTTATCCGTCACAACATTATGGTGCTTACCGTCCAATTTCCCTTCCACTATAATCGGGTTGAGTGTGCAATTGCCACAGCGGTTGCCTTCGATCTCGTCGGGGTTGTACAACGGCCCCCTGTGGTGAGCTTCGCATTGCACGCAGTCTTTGAACTCTCCACATTTGCCATGACAAGCCTGTGAAATAGTTTAGATTGTAGTATTACAATATAGCGAACAAAAAGAGGTCAGTTTTTTTTAATAGTTCTGGCACGGGAATCGAACCCGTATCCTCCGCAACCAAGACGTTTATACAAGGTCCTAGTTGGCGGAGTGATTCAAATCTTAATCAAATAACAATTGATCTGATTTCATAATACAAACTGAAAAGTTTTTTTTATGCTATGTAATACACATTGTACATTTAACTTTTAGCGTAAAACAGTAATTATAACTGTTGAGCATTTAGGTGTATTGGCATCCAAAATACATTTTTCAAAAGATAATCAAACGAAATAATTAACAATTAACTTACAGGGCATTTCTCGCAGTATCTACCAGAGAAATGTCTGTCGTCTTCAACGTTGCAGACGCATTGTCCACACACGCATTTTCCATTGCCGCTGCATATCTGCCCATTCTCTGAAGAACAAATAATATTTATTAACAACATCACCCAAGTTGCATCATTATCTGGATTCGGAGCAGTGAAATGGGAGTGGATGGCTTCGGAGATTTGGTGGATGGTGTCGAATCAGATTGGCTGGCTGTCACCGGCCAAATGAAACATTTGTTTTCGGGTCAACGTTTTTTCTGTGTCAGTTTATCTGGTTGGCACTCCCGCCTTATTTTCAGTCTATATGGGGTCGGCGCAGTAGTATTCCATGATGACATAGGAGCGAACAAATAACGTAGAATAGGCCAGCCCCGATTCATCCCATAGATGTCGTAAAAATCGACTAAAGGAGATTTCCCGATGTAGGCCAATAAGCACCTTGGGACACCCAAATGGTGGAGGGCATACCACCAACAACAGCGTACCCAAAGAGTCTTGGTGTCAGGCAGGCGACCTGCTGTAAAACCTAAGCAAAAAACTTGACCCATGGGATGAGTCGGGACTGGCCAATTCTACGTTATTTTTTCGCTCCCAGGCCAGCACGGAAGACGTGTATGAATTTATTACTTGATCAATTTACCTGGCGATCGGCAAGGCGATTGGTCCAAAAGACAAGCGCAAGCAGGCCCCGTGTAATCGGCTTTGCAGCTACACTTTCCGCAGATACACTCGCCATGGTCGGGCCCGGAACACAGTAGGCCCTTGTTCATGTCGCACGTGTAGTTGTCGCATTCGCAGAATGGACCGGATATTACCTGGAGGAATAAATTTGCTGCAATCAGTCATATTTTACTTAAAGTAGGCCAGGCTCCTGATTCTATATAATAATATAAATGAGCAGTGGAATTAGGACGCTGTGTGTATTGCGTCTCACTTGCACTGCAGTTTTGATAATGTTTGAAAAGATTGTAGTTAGCTCTAACTATACTCGTATCATGAGTTGCATTTGTTCTACGAAAGTGACATATCTCATAAACTCATCAAATAATTAAGCAGCGACAAGTAATGGGCAGCAGCGGTCTTCTTATATCATCCTAGCAACATACTGTAACCTACGTGCCCGATAGATGGCAATGGGCACACTACTTATTACATTTGCGATTAATCACCTCTGCATACCCCTTCGAGGATAAATAGGCCTGTTTTACGCATGTATTTTGTTTTCTTACAAAGAAAAAGGGTTCAAAATAATTTTCTGACCTCTCGCAGAGATTGAGGACTTTATAAATGTTGAAAAAATAAAAAAATACACCTTACATTTAAGAAAATGTAAGGTGTATTTTTTTACTAACAAGTAAAAACTAAAAATCGTCTCATCAGACTGTCCTCACCTTGAGAGGATCGTCGAGCTTGTTGCACTCGCACACGCCACAGATACAGGTGCCCCGGTTCGAGCAGAGCGGGCCGACAGTGGCGTTCGTAGGCCTGCAGCCGCGCTCCTGCTCGATGGAGACGCCGCCGTGGGCGGAACACTCGCACCCCTTGCCGAAGCGGCCGGGGTTGCAGAGGCATACACCACAGGCGGATATGCCTTGCCCGCTGCACACCAGGGGACTGTCGTTGTACGCCTGCGAATGGTTGGGATTGTCTTTATTGTACACGCGCATATAATTGCAGAATTTATCAGCGGCCGAGGTTGCAGAGGCACAGGCCGCACGCGGATATGCCTTGGCCGCTGCATATGAAGGGACTGTCGTTGTACGCCTGCGAATGAGGTTGCGATTGTCTTACCAATGAAAATTTACCCAACTCCACCCATATCTCCCAGAAAATCACTCCTGCGACACCCACTGGATATGAATGTGTAATAGCTGTGTTATTTTCTACCGGTACCACACACCGTGAATAAGCGTAATACAATACAGGAGTTTGTTTACCACTGAACTAAATGACAGTTGACATTGTATTACCAATTGCAGTAACTTATTTCGGTAAAAAAAAAACAATACTCACATGATGCGGAGGGTGTTCACAGGGACAATCGCAGAGCATCTCGACTTCCACAACAAGATTCTCAGATATACCGACGGGGTAGATTTGGAAGGTTTGCTTCCAATTTTTGGAATCTTTGGGGCATTCTTTGAGGGTTATTTCTGCTGTAAACTCGACCACATCCCCAACCTGTAGAATGACAAAAAGAGTTATATCTTTTATATTTAATGTTGTCATTTACTGGTTATTAAACTTATTAATGAGGAGCTCGCTAGCGCAGTGGCATAGCGCTTGGCCTGCGATTGTGTAAACTAAGCAATTTCACTAAGGCCGGGTCATTGGATGGGTGACCAAAAGTGTATTATCTCGAGTTCCTCCATGCTTCGGAAGGCACGTTAAGCCGTTGGTCCCGGCTGTATCTGCAGTCGTTAATACCCACCATCCCGCACTGGGCCAGCGTGGTGGGTTATGGCCCCATCTCCCTATATTCTCTTACATCCATAGAGAAGGCCCGTGCCCCAGCAGTGGGGATATTAAAAGGGCTGGTGATGATGATGATGATGAAACTTATTGATATAATATAGAAGACTGCTATATTTCATTATCATCAAAATAAAATAAACTTTAATACTGTAAGTTAATTTTAAAAATAAACATTTTTTTTATATCTGGTCCATATTACACGGTAAATTGAAAATTACCTTAAGACCGTCACATTTATTTGTCTGTGTAGGCTCCTTACCGCCGAGGCAAGATGAATAGTAAACTATCTGCACGGCATCACTTGATGTATCTTTCATTTCAACCGTTGATGTGATTTTCTGAAAATATATTAATATATACGATCAAAAACACAAACTTTCAAAGCATGTTGGTATTATTTATGTCTTTAAACAGTCTAGAAATTTGTTTATTTTTAATGTCAAATTTCGATAGATACATAATGGATAAATTATTATACAAAGGCAAGCATGCACGCACTAACCTTTTTACGTATACTTACATACGCATACGTATATACGCATGAGTGCGTGAGTACGCACTCATGCGTGCACTTACATGCTACGTACACACACGCATAGATAGACAGTAACACTATCGCGCGTCTACATACAAAATGTTTGCTTAAAGTGTGAAGATACTCACGTTGTACTGATCCCGCACCAGTTCAACCACATTGCCAGAGTCCTCGCTGAGTACGCCGCTGCTAGATCCCTCGATATGTTTACTTAGCTCTTCGTAAACCTTAATCTGTTCGGCCGTCACCGCGAATATTACGTTAATGGCATGCTGTTTCACCTTTATGAAATGAATACAAAGGTAATTAGAGCAAATTCAAAGTACCTTCATTAAATAAAAATATTAAGTAACTATAAAGACAGAATGGAAATTTATATTCAGAGATAGGACCATGAAATTGTTAAACGATAGGTCAAGAAATAATAGTCACACTGTTACATAACTGTAATGTTCCGAAACACATAATATGCAGAATCTGTTACTTAACTACAAATTACGAGGACGTCATTGTAATAAACAAGATTGGTTAAAAACGGAAAGTGATCACATAACTGTATTTACAAACCTTGAGATTAATCTGTGAAATGCTCGGGTAATCTTGTAATGTGGAATGCGTGTACGAATTTTCCTCCATGTGGCAATCTCCATCGTTAGGTTGTACGATACCTCCGAGCTATAAAAAAATATGAGCATTACAAATAAGTAATAATATTAATTAATTCTTTGCCCATTACCACTTTGGCCACCGGTCGGACATATCTGACAATTTCCTTGTTTAGTTTAACTAATTTACATTTCGATGCAACATTGTTACGAGAATGGAAAAAAGGCAGAAAAAATTAAACAATGTTTTTTCTTTTAACATTAATGTTTTAATATTTAAATCTTTAACATTATTAATATTTAAAACTTTACACTAACAGATGTGCGTGACATCTCGCGATCGGAACATCATCCAAAAGTAGCTATCGCCTTTCAAGCTTTCAAATACGGATGGACCGACATTCAAGATTTTATTAAGCATCTTTAAAAAAAAGGTTAAAATATTTAATAATGATTTTAATTTTTCAGCACTGTAAAAATAAGAATTATTTTGTATGATAAGTATGTCACAAAAATAATATTATTTTAAAATCAAAATTGTTGGCAACAGTGACCAATTTATATATTATTTGAATGTTGCCAACCTAGCCTCTTCTCCGTTGCCCACGGTCACACAAGACGTGTGTAGAAAGTTGTCAAATTATATTACGCAAAATAAACTCACATTGCGTTGATTGGAACCTGAATTTTTGTTTTTGTGCAAGAGCTACACAGAAATTGGTCCTTCGAGCTGGATATTGAAGCAGCGACAAGGCCTAAGGCGAGTCGCTCACAGACACAAGAGTCGAGGCGGCGTCGGGGCGCGGGCACCGAAGCGGCGAAGTGCCAAAAAAGATGTAGTATTCGCACTGACCAAAATGATAAACAAGTGGCTTTCTACTACATAGGGTAGACAATAAGATCTCCGATTAACGATTTTTGAAGGTTGACAAATTTATATAGGCAAAGACAATACAATGCACGCACGTACCTCGGACTGCTGCTGTACTCGATGAACTTTCACCACGATTAGCACTCCACGAGCAGACGTTGAAGGAATCGATATCAGTAACTGATCACACGCGATGATGGTATCAGAGATGTAAGTGTTCACACGATTAAGACGCAATTGCTAGTGATTGTCTCTTCGATGCGTATGTGTCCTGGTGAAGTTGAGTCGAGGCGGAGGCCAGGCGCGCCCGTGCCTCGACTCCGCGCAATTTTGTCATTTGTTTCGAACGTGTAGTTGCGTTGAGACGTGTTTACACTTACCTCTATTTAATTATACAAGTACGCTGGACTGAAAGATGTAATAAAAAAAATGCCATTTTGACTATCGTCATCTTGGCGCTGATGGTACAGTTGTACGAAGGTCTACGGAACTAATATTAAAGATACATTTGTAATGTCAAATACAAGCAACAAAGTCCACCGTACTTGTATAGTAGAGACTCTTCGCTTCGACTGTGCCGCAACGCCGCGCCACCGCCGCCGCGTCGTCGCCTCGACTTTGCAGTGGGCGACCCGCCTAACAATGCCTATTTTGCCTATTTTAAAACTGAACCTCATTCTCACCTTGCCATCACCAGCGTAATGAAATCCTGCGTCAGTAGAGAACACGAGCAGCCTCCTGGCCTGGTCGCGCCAACCAATCTGCTGCTTGCAGACCACCGCCTGCATGATCGCGTCGAAGCCTCCTTCGGGCGCGTCTAAATTTCCGGACACGTCCGCTTTGGCTACAGCTTGCTGCGGAAAATTACAGGTTGAATTTTTGAAATTAAAACTATATTATGAGGAGCTGGCTAGCGCAGTGGCATAACGCGCTTGCCCTGCGATTGCGTAAACTATGGAATTTTCACTAAGGCCGGTCATGGGAGGGGCGGCCAAAAATTTATTATCTCGAGTTCCCCCGTGCTTCGGGAGGCACGTCAAGTCGTTCCCGGCTGCATCTGCAGTCGTTAATACCCACTAAGCCACCCGCACTGGGCCAGCGCGGTGATTTATGGCCCAATCTCCCTACATTCTTCCATTCACAGGGAATGCCCGTGCCCCAGCAGTGGGGACATTAGGTAAAGGGCTGATCGTGATGATGAAACTATATTAAACTAATGGCGAAGCGGAGAACTAATTAGTGCCGCTGATGGCTATGCTTTCTTTGTACAATCATGTCTGTTGTATGGGCTGAACCTTAAATATTTGTTTTATTCTATCTATGAAAATTTCAAGTGTCTAATTATCACGGTTCATGATGGTTAGACACTTGAAATTTTAGTAATAGGGTCCCGTTTTACCCTTTGTTTACGGAACCCTAAAAAAGGGTTCAAGATAAAGAGTACATGACGGGCATGCATGAAGACGGTAATGAGATTGGATGAAGCGAAAGAAGTATGTAAGTATCGTAGCAAGTGGAAAGAAGGGTCAGTGTTGTCCTCATACCTACGAATTTGTTAAGTCGTGTAAGTACAACTACAATTTTAGATAATTAAATACGATGCTGCTCACTATTCGTAAACTTAGACTTAACATACATATATCACGTCCTACTTTTACCCGAAAGGATTGGCAGTGTTGTATTTACACACACATTCCGCAACAAATAGATCTTAACCACAAATACATTATATAAAATTGATAAATAAAACAATTATGGCTATTTTTACAACGGAAGCTGCACGGATGATAAATTAGAATTGATTATTCTTTGTGTCGAACCAAGTTACATATTTATCGCATTAACCGCTGCTTCAATATGTGATCAATGATCCTAACAAATTCCTTATTCCGGGGGCTTACCACAAATCCCCGTAATGACGTAATTTAGTAACGTATATGCCATAATATTATTTTTGCTTACAACCTATAGATAGACAAACAGAAAAATCCACAGGAGTTTATTTATAAATTTATTGAATGCCATGAAAATCTGATAAATAGCACAGCACATTTTAATAGTTTAATAAGTGGCACAATGCCTTTAATTACCTATTTCTATATTTTTGGAACCAGGTCCGATGGCCTTGTTTTAGAATGTTTTATTGCATTTACATATTTATTAATACCTAAAAGCGAGATTTGCGCGATAGCGTAGCGATAGGTTCAAGTCATCCATTTGCAGGACTGCCTTTGGAATTTTCAATCACAAACAACTGAGAGGAAACCGAATCGTAGAGAGTTTTACATCGGAGCAGAAAACTATCATAATTATCCGTCATTTATTTTCAAAGTGAACAGTTTATTTGGACAGTTTACCCTGTATAGGGCAGTGTTAAAATAGTTGCCACCATAAAATGAACCTTAGTGACTTGTAATAAAATTTAACACCAATGAGAAAAATGCATGCCCTATAAAGGATTAAGCTTAATTTAATAAAAATAACAAACAAAAACTCACGTCAAAGAAATCGGTATCATTGCTCAGAGACATCTGATTTTTGAAGCCGTATGGTGCTGCGCAGCCATCGCAGGGTGATATTAAGCTGAAATTAAATGAAAAACCATATATGTTAAATTCCTTATAACCGTAAATGCCTAAGAAATTATTTTCAAAAAAAAACTTTAAAATAACTAAAACCGAACTATGATCTTAATAGAGAATCACACTGCGTCTATATACTATTTAAAGAAAAAAAATTTAAGAAGACTATAAATCAAGTTAACTATAGCCATCCCTAATCTATCTATATTAAGTAACATTTTAAATTGTTGACATTGATAGCAATCTGTGTGTACCCATAAATAAAATAAAATAAAATAAAGTCATCAACATCAACTTTTCACGTATTTCATGACTATTTTAATAATACATATTTATTAAACGTAAATCATGTCTACACACACCTGTGACAACCCACATGTTTCTCACACTACGTTAGGTCCCATGTAATAAAGGGCCTATTGCCATCTATCGGCCACTTAGCAGTATAATATTGGTAGCCTCTGCCTTCACACACGCACGGCCTATTCATAATATTAATTAATAACCAAATTATTCTTAATTTGATTATCTAATAGGCTTAAGTTAATTCTCAGAGACGTCAATTATCGTTAATGAGTACTTACTTATACTTAAAGTTACTTTAACAATGAAATGTTCATTTAAATCTAGACCATATCCCTGGCAAGAATAGCGTTTAGTTTTGAATTAACGATAAGGAACCCTTTAATTTAAAGTCATGTCTGCTAGTATGGCTATAGTAATGAAATACGTGATTAGTTGATGAGTTTTTAGTTCAAATGACTAAGAATTAATTAATAACCAAACAAATACATAATTGAATATACACTAAGTATTTGAGCATTCAGAAAGAAATACCGACAAATCTGTGCTTCCTCCATTTACCGCTTTGTAAACAAGTGATATTAATGAATCATGCAACCGTTAAATATCAATTAAATATTTTACCCACAACAGCATGCACAAAAAGAGTTGGTGTCAGGCAGGTGGCCGGCTGTAAAACCTAAGCCAAAACTAAGCAGTATGGATTGGTCATGTTGTCATCCCAATCACTCTCTCCGTTTATCGGTCTCTCGACATGGTCCTTTCCGTCTCTTTTCATTCATGCATTCAATCATCATTAGCACCTTTACGGTGTGATGGATGATGAGTCAAAAGGAAGACGGAAGACGGAAGACGGAAGAGGATGACTTGATGACGTCTGACCGATATGAATGGAAGAGGAAAAACATACTGTACCGACCCCAGGTAGACTGGGAACAAGACAAGGAGAAGAAGACTCACTTTTTGGGCACGGTGGAGACGTAGGGCATTACGAGTTTATCCACGAACGAGCCGAAACCAATTCTGAAGTTGGATGTGATGTTCCTCATTGTGCTCGAGAGCAAACTTCCGAGAGTACTGAGCTTGTCCTTGTCATTCTTCATGGATCTACTCAAGTCCATGAGGTAATACAGGTCCACTGGGTAATCTTGTGCTTGTGAGTACGCAAAGGACAATTTTTGCATTTCGTCTGTAAAAAAAAAATTTGAGATGTTATACCTACTATTTATAATGTCTATGCAAGTTCGTCTTGAAGAAAATAAAATAAAATAAATAATAACTATACATTGACCTCTTTGTCCTATGCCCAACAGTGGGCTCTCGGCTGAAAGATGCTGATGATGACCTCTTTGTTCATCGATCACGATTAAAATTATGTATAAGTAAAATAAGTTTTTAAACGCAAAAATAATTTGTTAAGTAATTGGCAACAGATTATTTATGTACGAAGTATGCTTTATGAAACCTTATTTGGTAGTAATAAGAATAGGTTAGGAGATTTTCTGATCTACCTTTCTTACATTTTTCAAACATTTATAATAATAGGTAATGTTCACATACCAAACAAATACATACTTATTAGGTGGGGAGGTTTTTATCACCATAGATATGCTATTTCCTATATTATTAAACTTACTCATTCGTAAATGCAGCTTGACTCTCTGTGGCTTGATCTGGACTAGGTTGTCCCCGCCGGCGGCAAAACCTGCGCCTGCGCCGCCCCCGCCGCTGAACCCACCACTGCCCTTAGAGCTCATGGACTCTTCATATGTTGAGGAACTCGAACTGATTGCCATGCGGCCTTTGGCTACAATCACAGTTTGATCTTTTATCAACTAAGCGTACAAGAGATCAACTATATTAAAATGTTCAACAACCACTCGATTATTAATTGACTATTACCTTATACAAAACAAAGTCTTGTTCTACAGTTGGGAATTTTAGAATGTATTAAGGAGATAGATCAATTGAGTAATTAAGAAAACTAGAGTCGGTCATAGGACGGGTGGCCAAAAATATACTATCTCGAGTTTCACTGCGTTTCGGAAGTTGAGCAGTTGATCCCGGCCATAACGCAGTTGTTAATACCCACCAAACCGCATTGGTTCAGGGAGGTAGGTTGTGTATGGCCTAATCTCCCTATATTGTTCCATTCATTTGGAAGGGCACAGCAATGAGGACATTAAAGGACTGGTGAAGAGTGCGTAGCAAGCAAGGAGCGAGGGGTAAAAAAGTTTTTATGAGTTTTTTCAGTCGTATATTTGAAGCTTACTTTGAACGTAGTAGCGGACAGTCTCTCTCAATTATTCTATCAAGAAAATATTTAATTCGCGAAAAGATGTTATCACGGATGTTATCACCCTAACTGCCGCACTCAGAGACGTCAAATAACGTTAATGAGTACTTAACGTCAAAAAATGACAATTCAAAAGTAGTCGCTATTCTTGCCGGGTCTATGGTCTAGATTTGAATGAAAATTTTTGACATTAAATACTCATTAAAGTTAATTAACGTCTCTGAATGCGGCAGTAAGAACCAACAAACATACTATGTATATTGTGTATAGGTAAACATTCTACTCTGCCGTCAACACACGGCGACACAAGATATTCCACGTAGAAAAATATTCATAAGTCACGTTTACTAACCTCTGGTCAACTCCTGGTTGTATTTAGGATCAATTGAACGCTGGTTGTCTGGATTGAAGATGTACGCTTCGTCACATCCACCGGTACCGCCCTCCATTGCCGGGTTGAAGCACCTGGGACCGTTGAATTCTGCGGCAAAGCACCAAGCACAAGTGGAAGTCCGTATACAGTCGCTGCAGGTCATTTTGCTAGAGCAAGGGTTCTGGGCAAGTAAATGCTCTGCCCTGTGACACAGAACTGTGCCGAGCATACATGCTCCGAGGATGAGGAGCGTCGTTCGTTGATACATTTTGTCTCTGTGGTCAAGTCTGAAACAAGAGATACAACAATCTAAACGGTAGAATCGTTTAATTTCTAAAGTTAACTGGGTAAGGGGACAAGAAATTGAAGTAAATAATCCGACTTTCGCAAAACATAAGTCACAACTAGTCACAAGAATTTAACATAATATTGATTGTGTTCCAATTTAAGGTCAGATTATGAAATTTATTTAGCAATACATACTAACAAGACGCTTCCCAACCAGTCTGTTATTGTTTACCACATTGATCCTAGCTTCATTCAACTCATTTACCTATTTATCGATTGCTTGTGTACTACAGTTAATAGTTATTTGACCAGTCTGCGTGACCACATGGCTCAAGACGCACCGGTGGGCGGGCGCGAGCGAGAAAGGGCGCCGCCCACGCGAATTAAATCGAGGTCGGCTCGTGGGAAGAGACCAGATATTCGTTGACAATTGATGCTAGGGAAACGTGGACCAGTTTGGGACATATGGCGTAAAATTTGTAAATAAAGAAATAAAAATATGATTTATTCATGTAAGGTATCTTTGACGATTTACGAGTGTATTATTACATACACTTATGAATCGTCAAAAAATATGTTAAGTAAAATATTGAAAACGCATAATGTCACAGTCAAAAGGTTTCCAATATTTACGCCAGGAGGCCTTGTTCTGAGGAGCAGGCAAGAAATTTAGCAGGGTTTTTTTTTCCTCCCTTTAATGGTGGCAATATATTCAGTTACTCAATTGTAATTTCAGCAATCGCCCAATTTTTATTTTAGAAATGGACAGAAAAAAATTGCTTTTTATACTAAACAAGAAAATCACCAACCTTTAACCCTTCACCGAAATTAACTTACGGGAGTTTACGTAGTGAAAACATATTGATTTTTGTCTGGTACAGTTAATTCCCACTTTTGTAGGTACCTATATTAATATTGTTTCATGATATAGGTACATTTAAGTAATGAATAATAGACTTCATTGGAGTACTTGATAAACAAAATACTGGTTTATTAAATCAATTATATATAAAATTTCCATCACCAAATGGCCATCATACTATCCTCCAGGAAATGTCGAATAAGTCGTAATCATTTTAGGTGTCGAATAGTTCAATTAAAGTAATTAATTTTATGTAATAATTGCGAATGAAGTACACAAAATAAATCGCCAGTAGTTAACAAATGCAGGCGAACTCTTATTATTAGTCACCACCTTTTGTATAGCTATCCTTATGTATAATTGGTTGTGTTCTCAGCCTGTCGTGACACATAATTTACTTTTAAAGGCTGAGTTTTCTATAGAATCTATCATCATACATAGGTACAATTACATAATAAGTACAATCATAATTCATATCATCTATCACACCGGAAAGGTGCTAGTGAGGACTAGAAAAGTGATTGCACATTGATTGGGGCTGACAACATAACAAACCATTACTGCTTAAGGTTTTAGCTTAAATTTTACAATCCGCCGTCTGCCCCCTCTTTGACTATGTTGTTGTTGGAGCGTTTACCTCAGCCACAGGTGCCCTAAGGTGCATAATGGTAAATACGGGGCAGTCGCCCCGACTTTTACACTTCTAAGTTGAAACATATAACACTCAAATGACTACGTATCGCAATACATAATTATCTCAAGTTTTTGTATTACCAATGAAACAAACAATCAACTATTTACGATGCGTTTGCGTTTTGAACATTATTTACGTTTGAAAATTATGATCAAATGTCACGTCGTCGATTGACTATTACAAAGTTTCGATAAAACCGGACATAATAATTGCTCACTTAAAACCTGGACTAAGGACCTGTCACGTTTGTTAAGTTATTTTAGCACAATAACAAAGTATGCATGACACTATACAGTGCCATAAGTAGCTATAGTAAATAGGGCGCCTATAGTTACCACAACTGTACCTAAATTATTTAATTACATCTGAAACTGAACATGTAAACTTCGATTTTCAACATTTTATTCAACAGTGTGTATTTACTGTACCCACATACATGTTGTGGACCAACGATCTGGTAAAAGTCTCGGGAAGCTGGTTGCGGGATGCGGGCAGCGCATGACTGATTGGTTTGGAAGATTCTTGAGGGAAGCCTATAACCGACAGTGGGCGTCTCTTTGCCAAAATGATGACGATGACAACATACATGTTCAAGGTCTGAGCATACTTAACGGGAAAACATCACGGACGGGACGGGGCCTCACTCGTACAAAAATCTCAGTTTCTCCGTGACATATGTCACACGGGGCTTTTTGTACAAGAGAGGCCACGTCCACGTCCCGTCCGGGGTGTTTTCCCGTTACGTATGCTCAGACCTTTAGAGCAGTGGTTTCAAAACAACACCGAAGAAAAGCCAGTACGACGTCAATTAGTAATAATGACAAATTCAACTTATTTTACTTAACTTTGTGTTGTACAAGGGGACAAAGCTTTAAAACCGTCATGCATGTGGAATGAATGCAGCAGAGTTCGTTTCATCGCCAAACAATAATACACTGCGAAATGTGCATGGCAGAGATGGCAATAGTATACTTGGCGAAATGTGGGTATTTTATCTCTGCTCGCTTAGCTTATTAGGGGATATACAGGTGTGATTTATGTATGTATGTATCACTTTGTACCGTGGACCGTGGTTCATACATACTTTGCCGTGTGGTTGAAGTGACAGTAGAGTAGAATGCAATTCTCACCTGTCTTAATAAAGAACAAATTGCTTTAATATTTTCTAGCTATTATTACTAATTTTGCTTTTAATTTTAAACTAATGAGATGGGATGAAAAGAAGTAGGAAAATGATCTGGGCCTACCCTTGTGGGATTCATTTTAACATAATTTGTTGCATATAACTAGTGTGTATTTTGGGCATCCCTGTCTGATTAGGTACACAAACATTTAGTTAAACACAAAAGTAAACTCAAAGGCAAGATACTCCAAAAACCACAACCTACCTGGTCAAGGAAAACTTGTATTGGGCGGACTCAAATTCTTATTATGTCAACACTGACACCACCAAAGTTACTTGTCCCACTAAGGACACTGTTTAAACATCTTATTAAGTTAAACAACTCTTATCAATGACAGAGTTGACTAACATTTCGCGTACATTTCTCGAGTTAAATCACCGATGATACGATACGCGTTTTAAAATTCTAAATAAAAGCACCAACTTTAACACTTTGGCATGATTTCACTAATCACTATCACAGATAAAATTTTGAGCTTTAGTACTTAATACGACATATGTAATTGTATTTTTAATCGTTTATAGTTGCTGTGCGACTGCAACGCACAGACGACCTGCGCCCGCGCCGGATACACGCGTGACTAATTGTTCAGAAAATAACTCTTCAGCGGGTGATACAGACGCGCAAGCCGGCCGTCACCGTTCCTTCTTGGAACCAATCAGTGCGCGAAATACGAATCACGGCTCCGTTTGCCGATGACACTTCTCAATGTAGACCTTGATTACACTCATGTAGGTCGAAAGCGAAACTTAAGATTCGTTCGTCAAGAGAAAAACTTGATGTTCCAGAAGAAATAAAAGCGAACATATAAAAATGAAAGTGATCCAAAACTATCCAGGAGCAAAAATATTACAATAAACAAAAGATAATGCTAACCAAATCAATACAAAATGTGCCGTGTGGTGACGGCAGAGTTGAAAACAACCCCCGCGAGTGTCGTATCTACAAGGCGACTAACCCCCGAATACAGAAACGCTAATAAAATTCGGGGGACTGCTTAAAAAGTTAAATGGACATTATCTGTCAGAATTTGTATGGAAAAACGTCAATTTTGACAACATTTAAATGTTAAGCAATACTCAAACTTCGATTTGCGTTTCTGTTTTCGGGGGTAAGATGTTGATACAGCAATGAGTGACGGGCAGCATTCCTCTTATGCCATCTAGCAATTGGCATAATCCTCCACCCTGGCTGAGTGCGGATTGGTCGGTATTAATGACTCCCGATGCAACCGGAAGACCATAGGTTGAACGTGCTTTCGAACCACGGAGGAACTAGAGGTAATATAATGTTTGATCACCCATCAAATAGCCAGTCTTTTTCAGCGAATATTGAACTTTAGTGAGATTATTCAATGCTGTCTTAAAAATAAAATCAGTGTAGATGTTTTCATTGTTTTTTTTTTCTTTTCACAATCATTATTTTATTATGTTTTGCTGGATGCGGACAGCGCAGGACCGATCGGTTTGGAGATCCTTGGGGGGGCCTATGCCCAACAGTGGGCGTCTCTCGACTGACTGTCATTATGTTTAGTTGTAACAAACCTACATAACATGTTGTTCAAAATTTAACAGGTAACTTTGCAAGCCACAAGGATTACGTCATAATCGTCATGGCCACTAATAATCAAATGAATCAAACATTAACGTCAGCATACCTTCGCGGCGCTCCACCGTAGCTAACCATACTAGTATGTAAAACACTATTTAAATATTCAGTAACAGAACACAATGTCTATCAGTTAACTAATTTTGGTTAAGGTACCTACTTAATTCAAAGCGATTTTATCACCAACGCAATTTCCAACAAGCTAGCTCGTATAGCCAGTGTTAGTAAGTTTTTCTAATTGAAAGAAACTAGTTTTAGTAAATTGATTATTACTCATTCTTGAGTCGACATGTACTTGATTTGTTTTAAATGTATTTAATGTAATGTATTTATTTCGTTATTATTTAACAAACGACTCGATTTACATTATTCAGAAATAATCAATTACCTACATTGACCTTCCCCTGCTAAAAAAACAGTGACGAATTTGAGTGACCGCACTAAAATGACTCAATTTTATCGCATCAATACCTCACAGTTGTATTTACATCTACACGTGTGTAGAGTAGACTGTCTAGGTAGGCCATAAACTACTAGGAAGAGCAACAAACAGTGTCGCCTAGTATCTATACGTAAATCAAGCCTATCGGTATTACCACTGATCAGATAGGTACCATTTAATAGGTGGTGAGCCTATTGCCATGTGTCGGGTAAGTAAATCGCAGTATATTGCTAGCTGGTATAAGTGTAATGCTGGTGGCCATTACTCATTGCTGTTATTACCCTTGTCTTATGTTTGTTTCATAAAATATCCGACATACGTACAGTGCGGACATAACAGAAACATGTCCCCGATTCCCGTAAGCCTTCAGCCAGTTTCCATAAATCGACTATAACGGTCGAGGGGTGCACTGGGCAGGTCAATGCCCGGCGCCACTTGCAATGTCTGTCTGTGATACCAGCATCGGTGATTTAAAGTTCGGCTTTAGCATGAATGCAATAAATATCTAAATGCAACCTAACCATTATTTTCAAAGAGAATCCGGATATTCCTCATAGGATTTGAAGTAGTGAAATTATTAATATGCATAAGATAATGGACGCCGGAAAGATAAAAGTAGCTGTTTATTTTGGGACGCCATTTTGTAGGTGACCTATTAATAGATGGTTTGTAAACCGCATGAAAGTAAAAACGGTTTTGCCCGAACTGTATTCCTTTATAAATTTTTAAACTATATGTAATAATTGGTGCATATGAAAACACTTTTACATGTATGTACATAATGTATTTGGCGTCTGATTTGGTCGAATGGTCAGATACGTTAGCTATGTTCCAATAAGTCCCAGGTTCGAAACCTGGGATAAATGTTTGTGTGACAAACACGATATTATTATGCACGCTTCATCATCACCAACAGCCTGTCTCATCTGCTGGGGCACAGGCCTAGCCAATTGATGGAAGAATATAATGAAAATAGGTCTTAACTGGTGGGCTATGAAGATAATTTTAGGGGAATAGTTCACATCTAAATTAGGTACTTTTAGGCCTATTAAAAATAAAGTCCTCAGATATAATATGTATCTTCGCGCTATACAGCTAGGGCGTTTCGTGTAGGCGACGTATAGGTGGAGAGTACAACCCGATATCCCGGTCGTTTACTGACCACGAAAATGCCGGGACTGTACTTGACTAATCTCGGGATTTTCGGAATTGCCACAAACAGGTCACAGTTTGTGTTCCGTAGTCCGTTGCGCCTTGACAATACCAAAAACAACCCTAAGTACTTATACGTACTACACAGCTCTGATAATTTGATTGTCGTAGAACTTAGAAGGGACGTGAGACTTGACTTGAGAAGGGGATTGATAAACATGCTTGGGATTATATTCTCTACATACAGGTGCTTCAACCGGTCCCTGTTGGAAATGGAAGAGGATTTATTCCGGGAGGGGTTCTAGCCCGGAAGGTAAGAACGTCGATGATTGGAAGAGCCAAGGAGTTAGTGGAAAGAGACGAAGGATAAATGGAACATGTTTTGCTGGAAACGCAGCGAAAGGTGGAAAAGGCGAGAGAGATTGGAGAACGATACAACATTTTCTATGTCAGGTCGTATTTTAAAAGAATGCGTAATGGATTTAAACAAAAAAAAAAAACAAAAAAATGGTAGGTTTATTGCTTTAAAGCTCCAGTTACAAAGTGTAGATTTCAATGTCATAAGTGTGTATGTTCCGCAAGATATGACGAGAGAGTGAACGAGAAATTCTAAAGGATTTTGACTCGATTATAATGACCCCCAGCGATATATGAAGGAATCTGCGTAGGCGGAGATTTCAATGAACATCTGGGAAGAATGAGAGTGAGACAGGAGGGTGAGGATTCAACGTAATTCTGAAAGAGACAACTTTTACAAAAGTAGTCTAGTAGTGGTGGTCAATTTGGGTCTTATAAATGGATTCACATAAACAACGCAAACAATTACAAAGCCGTTCAGGATGAAAATTCAAAAATGGTTGCACAGCTAGTGAACTTTGTGTAGTGATTGGTGTTATTATGATACCTAAGGCCCCTTTCATTCTTCGGCGTGTCGCCGGTTGCGTGCGAACTCGACCGTCACAATATGTATGAAGCTTCATAGTAGTTTTCATTTGTTCCGCATGCGACCGCTTGCGTAGCTTCATACAAAATGCGCCGGTACATGCCGAAGAATGAAAGGGGCCAAGGATCCATGTTGATGTTCAATTATGAGGAATCATTGAAATAAAAGTGTTATGATGTGCTTGGCCTTGAGCATTTTAAAGTGGTCTTCACAATCTGTCGCCATCATGAACTCTGTTACCGTTCGATTCGCGCCAAACACTCCCTATATGTGACAAATTTTAATGTAAAACTCAAGAAAAATTAAACTTTCTAGAGACATAGAAAAAATGTATGTGACTGAAGGACTCTGCATCCATGTCATGAAATAATAATAAGAAGACAAGACAAGACTAAATAATAAGAATAATAGTTTAGTAATAGGTTTTGGGGAAATAAAAGAGAAAGGTGTGATTGAGAGAGAAATGAGGTGGTGGTTGAAAGAAGTTAATTTCTAACTTTAAAGACAAGATGGATAATATAAAAAAATTGCACAGTATTGATGATGAGAATGTTAGCATGAAAGCAAAAAAGAAGTTATGTGTGATGAATGTAAGAAAAACTCTAAGACCATTGAAATAGTATCAGCCAGGGTACTTATATGACACTTGAGCTGAAATCTGTATTGGCTAGCCAAGGCTAGGGAAATAATGACAAAGGTTGTGACCTAAATTTATTATTAAAAGATGAAGCAGGGGAAGTGCTGTGTACCAACACAAGGTGAGCCACGAATCATGCAGCTAAAAGAACTATGAACTCTCTTGTAACATGTGAATTTATTTTTCCAAGAATGTGTTCTTGGGAAATGACATATTTAGGGAAAATGGTTTCTATGAATTCTGTGAAGTGATGTTTGCTATTTGGTTATAATAAAATAGGGTTATACAAGCTTCATGAATAATTATTCAATTTATCTTTTATGGGTAGGTACTATTGTATTGTATTGCCGTGTGGTGACGGCAGAGTAGAATACAAATGTCACCACCCCAAATCTCTCCCATGGGTGTCATACAAGGCGACTAAGGATAAAACAGTATTGGATGAGGAATCGGCAGCAGCATTCCTCTTGTACCACCTAGCAATGTACTGCGACTTTTGTGCCCGATATATGGCAATAGGCTCGCCACCTATTACATAGGTCCTAATATAATTGGTGATTGGCACGTGGATGCAAGTACACCTCTGCCTACCCCTTCGGGGATATAGGCGTGATTTATGTATGTATGTACTATTGTAGCATGTTGTATAAACTTGTATACAACAAATTGATTTCATGCTGACCATATTCCTGTAAGTACATACATAATTAGTTCTCTATAGTGTTACCTAACTTTTTTTCCATAATCTAAATTGCCATAAATAATTTTGTCCTAATCATCATTTGTCAGAATGATCACATAATATTAGATGCCATAAAAATAAAATCCATAAATAAATACCATCCATAATAAACAAAACACCTAAACCCTTTTCCAATAAAAGTTTCAAGTCCTAAATTCAAAATACTTAATGTTCATTTTATCCTAATAATGTTATTTCTACATTGCGAGGGTACCCGTTGACTTACAACGTGAAGTGTAAAGGTTAGAAGAATTTCGGCAAGTTAATTAGTATCTTGGGTGGCCGAGCGGTCAGGCACCTGCCCGGATAGCAGCGGACGCGGGTTCGATTCCCGCCTCAAGATCATAATTTTTCGAAATTCTTTTTCTAACCACTAAAATCTTTGTACTAACATTATGGTTACTGAGCTTTATAGCAAACGTGTTGGATAATGATTTTCGGACAAACAATTTAGGAGATAAAAAGGATAACCTACCCAATTATTTTAAAGGTAAGATGTACAAGAAGTAGTAACATCAATGTTTTTTTGAACAAGTGAAGACCAATTCATTATAGTTCCCAGATCACAAGAATAAATTAGTATACAAAAGTAAGTACATGCCTATACTATTTTTGCTTCATAACAAAATATTTCAATTCAAATCAAAACATATGCATTCCGCCAATTGTATTGGGAACAGACTAACATATTATCATTTCAATCAATATTAATTATGTTATTCTATGTGGTGGCTAAGTAGTGGGCAAAGAAAGATTAAATATTATTTATATACAAGTACACACACATTATTGAATCAGGTCACCAGAGTATTTGATCATGAGCAGTACTATAGTTAATTTATATTTATTTTCTTTAATGCTTACCTTATTTGTAATCCTTATAACGAAATACACTTTTCAATTCATTACATGATAAGAAAATAGAAAAATAATTATACAAAACAAATTAGCTTAAATTCGAGGTGAAAAACTGGCGATGACACATTAAGGCCGGCCACACAGCCGACACACGTTCTTATTCTTAATTTCCGAATCAGGAATTTATTGATACGGAATTACGTGAGACTATCGCAAACGTTCGGCTTTTTCATTCTGAATTTTTTACTACGCTCCGAACAGGAACGTTTGAATTTTATTCTGTTCGGAAAAATAATAATAGTATAGTATGCGCCTTGTTGAACATTTTGAATGTGAATGTGAGAACTTCATTCAGGTTTCTGAATATGAATTCTTGATTCGGAAACAGAATTCAGATTCCATACGTCTGTGGCCGGCCTAAGTCATAGATTACCAAAACTAGCATGTGAACATAGATAAACTATAAAACGAAAATTAGAATATATATGTAGTAAATTTTTTTCTCTTTACTCTAACTAACGAGTTCTTAAGTGAACATTGTTTGAAATTTAATTTCAATTTATAGTATTTGTATTGGTAAATTAATAGATATTTTTTAATTA
Source organism: Cataclysta lemnata (assembly GCA_963931975.1). Lineage (NCBI taxonomy): Eukaryota > Metazoa > Arthropoda > Insecta > Lepidoptera > Crambidae > Cataclysta > Cataclysta lemnata. The sequence goes on along the minus strand of OZ008344.1, from coordinate 9,703,528 downwards.
GCTCTATTGCAGTGATGGAAATATTCTTATTCTTTGCTTAGGCGTATTTAACTAAGGATTATGCCTTATCATGGTAAAAGGTAGTATGGGATCTAACCATGGTAGGCAACAAACAAATCGTTTTATTACAAAAAAAGTGAAAATCTCTTAATATCTAGTTGTTTATGTGGATTGAGCTTTACTTTCGTAATATTAAGTTGGCAACTAATCGATTTTTTTTCGTTATGTTGGATTAATATAGAAACCGACCAATAGGAAACCCCTTCAGGCCTTTCTTCTGTGAAGTGAAGAATATGGCCGACATTTTGATATTGCTGTCATGAAGATTTTTCAGTGACATAAATTTTAACTTTGTAGTTCTTCATGCACGGTTTTAAGTTCCCAGAACATTTTATTTTTAATTGTTTATTACTGTGTTTAGTGTAAGATATTTTTTTATTTAAAAATGGCTGCGGATCGTGAGATAGCCGCTGAAGACAGCATTAGAGTCGTATGCCGATTTCGGCCACTAAATGACTCTGAAGAAAAGGCTGGTTCAAAATTTATTGTGAAATTCCCGTCGGGACCTGATGACAACTGCATTTCGATTGGGGTAAGTAATACCAAATTTTTAAACTAAAGAAAGCATTCCCTATCATCACCCTAAATTAGATCATGATGACTAATACATTATGACTTGTTCACCTGCTACGAAATGGCCTTTCTTTTCTATTCCGCTTGGTTGAATATGGTTGTGATCACTTAAGATTGACTATTCTCACAAAATATTGTAACTGTGGAGTTAGAATGCCTTTGTTTTGTCGAAAATCAATACAAATACCTTCTCGACCTTGACCCAAGAATCTCGCATATTTTCAAGAAACGCTTGGTATATTATACATATTAAATTACAATCAAACAGCTGTTAGTACTTTTTTATAAGGGAGTTTTGTGTGACAAATCACTTCTTGTATACCTTCATACAAAATTAAAGATTTCATAAATATTTGTAGGTAGTGTGGATCTTTAGTAATATATTATTTAAGTCATGATTATTATTGGATTGAATTCATAACTATTATTGTAAATCATATTGATATCACAGTAAACCCTATTAATGCCTAGTATGTAAGCTGTTAAATAGTCTTAATGGGTGAACCATGTGTTGTCCACAATGACATAAGAAGTGGATTCTTGATTTTTTCTTAAATATTAATGATATTAGTTCAATTCTTCAAAGTTTTACCAAACTAAGAAGCAGTTCAGTATAAAAGTATTAGGTTACAAAAATAAGATTTCTGTTATAGTTATAATAATATGTAAAATATTTTTTTGACTTTGGTAGTAGGTATATGGATTTAACTATCACTAAATCATAATAATTAAACCACATCTCATCTTCACTAAAAAAATAAAAAATGTGTTTTGCATTTTGCATTCTGGTATATGCAAAAGATTCCGTTGTTTAATCATTTCATTTGCTGAGAAACTCTATTTTTACAATACATATTAGTTTTAATATTGTAAAACTGCTGTAGTCTAATTATAAAACAAGAGTGTGTAGTTAAATTAAAATTCTGGAGTATGAATAAATCCCTATTCCCTATAAAATCTCTATAGTTTCTCAATGTACTAAATTAATTACAATTAATTGCATATATGTGGATATATTTAACAGTTTTCTAGTCTGATGTGTTGTTGCTGTACTTAAATCTCAAAAAATTATCACAGCTAAGGGTAAATATTTGACCAATAATGAATCTTAATGGAATTATAGTGTGAGTCAATTTACAATTTAATATTTTATTGTGTTAGTACAGAGGATGAGACACATGAGTTCTACTGCAGGTGACATCATTTATTTCATTAATGTATTTATATCACTAGCACTACATTAAGAATATATTAAGTATCTAATATAGTACTTATTTATTATTTATCAATAAGTATATAAGTTTTACCATAAGTATTTTATTTGAAAATGTTATGATTATTAATAACTTAATAATTTTGTTTTACAGATGTTTATTTTAATTATTGGGCATTTATATAGCATTAAAATAAATATTAACATCCAGATATTTTGCACTTATGTTTTCCATGTAGTTAACATGCCAGATTTGATAGTTATACTTATATTAGTGGATCATAAAATGTTAAATTGAAACTGTTTTAATACTGCCCTAAAATTAATTAAATCATAAGATTCATCCATTTGTCATTTATTTCATCTATTCATCTATTTGTCACAAATGAATTAAAACTTATTTGTAATTTCTACATTATTGTAGGGCAAAGTATACTTATTTGACAAAGTATTCAAACCAAATGCAACCCAAGAGAAAGTTTACAATGAAGCTGCAAAAAGCATTGTATCAGATGTATTGGCAGGCTACAACGGCACTATATTTGCCTATGGGCAAACTAGTTCCGGTAAAACACATACTATGGAAGGCGTCATAGGTTCGTATTATTTTTGTCTCTAACTGAATGAGTGCTTATAGGTAGTTAAAATTTTCAGAGATAATTAATAATGTTGGCATATATATTACAGGTGATCCAGGGAAACAGGGTATTATACCACGGATAGTGAATGATATATTCAATCATATTTATGCAATGGAAGAGAACCTAGAGTTTCATATAAAGGTCTCATATTTTGAAATTTACATGGACAAAATTAGGGACTTGTTGGATGGTAAGTCATAAATGTGACATTCAAGTTTAGACTCATCTTAATAGTTAGGCACTATTGTATTATATATACAAGGTGAATCTATATTTGACGAAACTTTACATAATTCATATGGTTATTAATTCAAAATATATTTTTTTAGTGTCAAAGGTAAATCTCAGTGTTCATGAAGACAAAAACAGAGTCCCGTTCGTCAAAGGTGCTACTGAAAGATTTGTGTCAAGTCCTGAGGATGTCTTTGAAGTAATTGAGGAAGGAAAGTCTAATCGACATATTGCAGTGACAAGTAAGTAATTATGATCTCCATCTGTTTTGTCTGAGTCATAAATTTAAATCATAAATCTATTATTAATATTATATTATGTTTTTAGACATGAATGAACACTCATCACGATCTCATTCGGTCTTCCTCATAAATGTAAAGCAAGAGAATTTAGAAAATCAAAAGAAACTCTCTGGCAAACTGTACCTTGTGGACTTGGCAGGTTCTGAAAAGGTATAAAAATGATCAAGTAGTGGAAACATGTTATTAAACATAATTAATAATTGTGTACTTATTTTCTTTCCGTTTCTGCAGGTATCTAAAACTGGCGCGGAAGGTACTGTGCTTGATGAGGCGAAGAACATCAACAAATCTCTGTCGGCCTTGGGTAACGTTATTTCTGCCCTGGCTGACGGGAATAAATCGCACATTCCATACAGAGATTCAAAGCTGACACGTATCTTACAAGAATCTTTGGGTGGTAACGCTAGGACAACTATTGTGATCTGTTGCTCCCCTGCTTCATTTAACGAGAGCGAGACGAAGAGCACCCTCGACTTCGGTAAACGGTAAGATTTGTTTTACAAAAATACTGGTGCCAAAATCGAAATTGATGTGTGTTAGTTAAATATGATTTCTTATGACCGCTTTAGACTTATTTCCACTATCGCCAGAGAAAATTAAATTGCCAGTGTGCACGAGACAAGATAAACTATATTCACAGCTTCTAAAAATAGACGTCTTATTTACAAATTCAAAGTTTAACTGCCGCACTCAGAGACGTCAAATATCGTTAATGAGTACTTAACGTCAAAAAATTACAATTCAAAACTAGTCGCTATTCTTGCCAGGTCTATGGTCTAGATTAGAATGAAATTTTTTGACATTAAATACTCATTAAAGTTAATTGACGTCTCTGAGTGCGGCAGTTAAAGACACTGTTTGACTATTTGGTTAATATTATGAATAGTGGAGAGAGTGTTTACTAGCCAGATTGACATTTGTGAATTCAATTACAGAGCAAAGACTGTTAAGAATGTGGTATGCGTCAACGAAGAGCTCACGGCAGAGGAATGGAAGCGTCGCTACGAGAGAGAAAAGGAGAAAGTGGCTAGGCTCAAAGGCAAGGTTAGTGTTAATATAATAAAAAGGTTTGCAAACTTTGCTAGTCTTAAATTCTGCTACAAAATGGGTTGAGTCTAATATACGTATATTCAGTTCTTTAACAACAACTTTGTTGCTAAATAATTGAATTAATTCTTGGATATATTTAAGTTATGAACTGAATATTTATGAGCTATGAATGTCTGATGTTTATTGACTGCAGTTAGAGAACAAATTAAATCTTATCATCCTATCTATGGAGCAGTAGTATATTGTTAGGTGGTACAGGAACGCTGATGTCAATTCCACATCACAGTTTTAACCCTGTACGACTACCGAGGCTGAGATTGAGATGGTGACATAGTATTCTGCTCTGTCCGTTACCACACGGCACAAGTTGCCATTGCCTTTCTTGGGTTTCTATTTAGACATTACTAAATTTATCCTAATGCCGTGTGGTGACGGCAGAGTACGCACTGGGCCAGCGTGGTGGGTTATGGCCCAATCTCCCTATATTCTTCCATCCATAGGGAAGGCCCGTCTCCAGCAGTGGGGACAATACAATCTCTCCCGTGGGGGTCGTACAAGGCGACTAAGGATAAATCAGTGATGCGGAATGAGCAGCAGCGTTCCTCTTATACCACCTAGCAATGTACTGCGACTATCGTGCCCGATAAATGGCAATAGGCTCGCCACCTATTACATGGGACCTAACATAATTGGCGATACGTGGGTGCTAGTTCACCTCTGCCTACCGCTTCGGGGATATAGGCGTGATTTATGTATGTATGTAAATTATCCTCTATAAATGTATATTTATTAAATTCGCCTTTAGGTTGAGAAACTTGAAGCCGAACTCAGCCGATGGCGCTCTGGTGAGACTGTGCGACCCGAGGAACAAGTCAACCTACAAGAAATCGAAGCAGTCACTCCAGTTACATCTTTCATCGAAGAGAAACCGCCCGCGCCGGTAAGGCTTAGACAAATGCTGTGCCATATGAAAACCCTTGACGATGTCGAGCTTTAAATATTTGAATTGCTACAAAGGAAAAAACACAAAAAAAAAAAAATACTGGGGCGGGGATCGAACCCAATCCGGGTGACTGACTAGGACACAACTAGGAAGTTTCCGAAATTTCTGTAACTATTCAACTTCACTTTGTAATCCAATGGGACAATGTAGAAAAACATTTCTTACACTCCAAGCAGGTATTTTTACAAATGCCTTAGATTAGGTTTAGTTAACATTTGTATAATGTTAAAATGAAAAAATAATTATGTAGATGAGCATAAAACGAGCATGCTTTTATGTGGCTCTTTCGTCTTTTTATTAGCCTGTACCAGTGGCTGTCTCAAGCGCTGTGGAGGATGCCGCCGCGCAAGGCAAACTGGAGACCCTTTACCAGCAGCTGGATGACAAAGACGAGGAGATCAACCAGCACTCCCAGCTCATTGAGAAGCTCAAGGAACAGATGATGGAACAAGAGGAACTCATTGCTTGCACAAGGTATGTACACTCAATAGTAGATTACATACCGAGGGCGATAAAACAAAGAATGTCTCTGATCGCAATTATTTGCGATAAATATGCGATCCTGGGCTTTCTTTTTTATCGCCCGAGGTAAGATTATAGTTTTATGTGACTGCCTGACCAGGAAGTGGGATTTATCGCGAGTCGGATTTATTTAATTATATAATATTACGCGTAGCGGGCGGAAAAGTCCACTTTATGGTTAGGTGTGATATAAACTGTTTTCTGCCTATTACCCTGTCCCGTTTTTTCCAGTAGATAATGTTTGGCAGTCATCCCAAAAATATTTTTTATAAATGTGAAGGTTAACTTTGTATGTAATATTATTCGAATTTTCTATAAACGCAGATCGTATTTTTAATGAAATTTAGGAGTCATGAGGTCATTGTCAAGATCGCAATATCAGAATGCAGACTTTAGGGCTTATTGTATAATTGAAAGTTAAACCAATAGAAGATAGTTTTGTTATGATTCAGCTCAATGAATATTAAAATTGCGATATAGCGATAATCTGCTAAACGTAAATATTAGTATAGCACTTACATTATGATGTCATACATACAATGAAGTAATAATGGCGCTGATGAAGAATGTAGTTATAAGAAACACTGACACAGCTGCATTACCTTCAATTTTATATTTATCATGCTAATAATGATTAATTAATTACATAATTTTGTAAAATCGCCGTGTGGTGACGGCAGAGTAGAATACAATTGTCACCGCCCCAAATCTCTCCCGTGGGTGTCGTACAAGGCGACTAAGGATAAATCAATGATGAGGAATGGGCAGCAGCGTTCCTTATATACCACCTAGTCATAGCAATGTACTGCGACTTTTGTGCCCGATAAATGGCAATAGGCTCGTCGCCACCTATTACATGGGACCTAACATAATTGGCGAAACGTGGGTGCTAGTTCACCTCTACATACCCCTTCGGGGATATGGGCTTGTTTTATGTATGTATGTATAATTTTATAATAACGTACAATATACATACTTTAACCCTACTTAACCCCATAAAAAGAAAAAGAGGCTAGTAAAAATATTGTCCTGGCGGGGAAATCGAAATAATCCTGGCGGGGAAGTTGAAATAATAATTAATTTATGTAATCCAAATTACTCTTACTGCCGCACTCAGAGACGACAATTAGCATTAATGAGTATTTAATAAAAAAAATGTCAATTAAAAACCAGTCGCAGTCGCAACCAGACATTTTTTTTGTATTAAATATTCAATCAAGTTTATTGACGTCTCTGAGTGCGGCACGTAGTCGCATCAGACTCGAGGCAATAGGAAGGGCCAGTAAAGAAGTCACTTCAGTCACTATTAGGGTGGTGGTATACCTTTGCCGAGGCAAATGTTGTCTATGACAATTGTCCACGCAGGCGCGACTACGAAGCGCTACAGGGCGACATGAACCGCATCCAGCAAGAGAACGAGGCGGCCAAGGAGGAGGTCAAGGAGGTGCTGCAGGCCCTGGAGGAGCTGGCCGTCAACTACGACCAGAAGTCGCAGGAGGTGGACAGCAAGAGCCGCGAGTGCGACCAGCTGTCTGAGGAGTTGCAGGTCAAACAGGTGTGTGTTCAAGGAGTATTTTGTTTTGTCACACCTGACTTTTCTGCCCGTTCATCATCATCACCAGCCTCACTGCTACTACTGCTTAATGTCCTCACTGCTGGGGCACGCGATTACCTATGGATGGAAGAGTATAGGGGGATTTGGCCATAACCCACCACGCTGGCCCAGTGCGGGTTGGTGGGTGGGTATTAACGACTGCAGATGCAGCCGGGACCACCGGCTTAACGTGCCTTCCGAAGCACAGAGGAACTCGAGATAATACATTTTTGGTCACCCATCGAATGACCGGCCTTAGCGAACATTGCTTAGTTTACGCAATCGCAGACGCGCTATGCCACTGCGCTAGCGAGCTTCCTGATCAGGGGGTGACATAAAATGATCTATGATCTTACCTCGGGCGATGAAGAAGAAAGCCTCATCAGATCGCATATTTATTGTCAAATACGTTGGAGACGTTCTTTGTTTTATCGCCCTTGGTATATAATATACTATTATGACGATTTCGGTTAACGATTTCTAAATATCGTAAACGTTACGGAAACGCTTAGATAAGTTTCAATACATACATATTTAATAATATGTATGTATTGAAACTTATCTAAGCGTCACGACTTTCTCCCACAGCCTTGATATACTTTCAATTTTACTATGAAAGATCCGCCTAGGCCTTTATATGCCATTCTTTCTATTCAGACACTCATCCTTTCTATGTGACCAAACCACGCGAGCATCCCTTTCTCAGTTATTCACATTAATCTTTCAAATAAGAAATGTCTATTATCAATCCCTATAAAATAAGTTATCAAAGTGTCTTTGTTTTCGTTTCCAAATGCCAGTAACAATTGCAGAGCACATCATATAATTATATTTTACGAGTGTTCGTCATGACCTCGCGTGTGGATAATACTACAAGTGGCCGTAATTTTGTTACGTGTTACAGCAATTTACTAGCGGTTTTAAAAATATTTGGATTAATATCGTAGATGTATGTGTTTGGGGGGGTAACGTGTATGTTTTCTGAAAATATACAATTTTATGGCGGGCAAATAAATCGGAGTATATATAATTTTAAAATATAATTTTATACAGATAATATATTTTTGTTCACCTATTCAATGGCCTCAGCGAGCATTGCTTTCATTACGCAATTGCATTATGGAAAGACTCCTCGTTTTGTGTGATCGAAACGTCAGGATAAAATTCAATATCTTTTTAAATGTATGGTGGTCGTGCAATTTAAAAGAGAGAATTACCCATAGCTACTATATTTCCGATCATGATTCTTCTCCAACGTAACGCATACCCACATATTTACGCATATTTAGAACTAGGTCATCTAGATCCTTAATACTAAAATGCAGTAAGTTTCTGAATCTTTGCTGGGATATAAACATCATAGAGAACTCGCTTTGTGTATTACGAATCTCTAACAAAGTCATCTCATGAAATATTGCTTACTGCATTTTCGTTAGATCTGCAGAACAGGTCCATGCCTTATAATATACCTACGATTCCGTATTTTAATTATCTCATAAACTATTTCTATAATGCAGAGCTCGTTGACGAGCGCCACATCAGAACTGCAACAACTCCGCGACATGTCAGCCCACCAACGCAAGCGTATAGCAGAACTACTCACAAACCTTCTGCGAGATCTGGCCGAGATCGGTGCCGCCGTTGGAGGCTCAGAGCTCGACTTCAAACTGAACGTGGACACTGTTGGCAAGTTGGAAGAAGAATTCACCGTTGCCCGCCTCCACATCAGCAAAATGAAGAGCGAGGTGAAGAACATTGTGCAGCGTTGCCACTCGCTCGAGTCCGCCAACATTGACGCCAATCAGAAGGTAATTTTTGTATAACATGAATTTTATAACATTTGGACCTTTACTTAAGTTCCCGATAAATTACTTTATATCACACCTCACCATAAATTGGACTTTTCCCGCCCGCTACACGTAAGGAAAATCCAACTTCATGGTTTGGGGGTGACATAAAACTATGATATGACCTCGGGTGATAAAAAAGAAAGCTTCAGATCGCATATTTCTCAAAGTTTAAAAGTTTGTCAAAGTCAAATACGTGCGATCTGAGACATTCTTTGATTTGTCGCCCTTGGTCTACTATTGCTGTTAATTTCAAATTCTGTTATATTTTTTCATTCATCCGCTGTAGCAATAGCATATACCTAAAATTTGTGTAATGCCACCCTTACTGTTGAATTTTTACTAAAAAAGTTAATATTGATCATTTATTGTTCTTATATAAACACTAGCATTAAATTTATATTGACACTGAAAATATGTCTCACAGATCGAGGAATACGAACGCTCTCTTGGTGAATGTCGACTTTTGATCTCACAACACGAGGCGCGGTGTGCCTCTCTTGCGGAGTCCATGCGTGAAGCCGAGAACAAGAAGAGGCAACTGGAAGAAGCTGCCGATGCGCTGCGTGAGGAATGCGCGAGACTGCAGGTAATTTCAATTAATAACAATTATAATGATAACAGGATTGACCACTTTGAAAAGCCATGTGCAAAATAATTTATATTTTTGTACCATTTAGGGCCTGTTTCACATCACATTCGACGGGTAAGTTCTGAATGGCAAGGATTAGACAGTCAATCAATATCGCAATACTCGCAATATTTATTGATGTGTAAACGGAATTTGCAACTTTATTTACGATACTGACAAAAAATCTGGATTTTTTTGTGATGCTTTAAGATTCAATATTTTACTGAGACCGGTATCACGATATTGGATGGCGATTTTTATTGACTGTCTAATGCTTGCCAATAGCTTACTTTGCAGTTCGACATATATTTCATATTACAACTGTCAAATGATTTGCCAAGTAAGCTATCCAGAACTTACTCGCCGATTGTGATTGGCCCTTAATATTACACTAAGGAGTAGATTCACGACTATTGACTTAAGTCTCATGGCATTGAACTTGCACGGGCATACGTGCACTGTCAGTCCACTTATTATTATGTATACATAAATCACGCCTATTTATCTCCGGAGGGGTAGGCAGAGGTGAATTAACACCCATGTTTCGCCAATTATGTTAGGTTATGTTAGACCCATGTAATAGAGGCCAAGTCTATACTATAATTTATAGGCGAAGTAATTCTGTCTTGCAGCATGTATTAATTCTAGTCACTTACCTCTATTATACAAGTACACTGGACTGAATACTTGTACTAAATGACAAATGTTTCTTGTGCCGATATGAACCGCCCCGTCGAGCGGCAAAGGTACTAAATTTGACGTTTTTTGCTTGTATTTGACATTACAAATGCATCTCTAATATCAGTTCCGTGGACGTTCACCTTCGTACACCAGTGCCAACGGCGCCAAGATGGCGATAATCAAATTGGCTTCATTTTTTGGATGACAACCTTCAGTCCAGCGTACGTGTATAATAGAGGTCTGTGATTCTAGTGTACTAATGTTGTATATTTTCGTGTATAGGCTGCGGAACGCGTCCAATTGGCTGCAGCAGAACAGCGGGCAGATTCTCAACTGCGCGGCGCGCTCGAAGCCCAACTGGAACAACTGAGGACTGCGCACGCGACCCAGCTGGCTGGCCTCAGGGACGAGCTGGCCGCACAGCAGAGGCAGCACCAGGAACTCAAAGAGTTAGTATCTATAATTCTGCGCTTCATATGTTTTGCTACTTGTGATGAGACTTTGAATTACTGTATTCTATACTAACAGTAATAAATAGATGTTGGACAGGATTGGATTTAGGCAGATGTTTAAATTTTTTCCTCTTTAGGGAAGGCAAAGGGATCTAGCCCATACAGCCATGTCTTTACTTTTATTTTTCTTGAATTAGTTAGTGTTGGAATATATCATCATCACCATATTTGCTGCCCTGCTCTCTTATGATTAGTAATATTGTGAAACTTTTCCTTCATTTCCTGCCATTTACCTATAACTATTCACACAGTAGTTATTAACGTATTTAATTTGTTCACAGCACTTACCAGCAGTTGACGCTCGCCCGCCAACAGCTACAGGACGACTACGAGAAATTGAAACGCGAGGAGGCCGACAAGTCCGCCAAACTCAAGGAACTCATGTTAGTGTCCCAATCGCCCCGCCGACGCTTAGACAAGGCCGAAAAGGAGGTCGCGAACCAGCAGTTGCTTTTCAAAGACGAAGGCGACTTTAAAGATTACATTATATCCCCAAAGAGAGAGAAACTAGGCTATTACACTATGCGACAGGAGAAAGCTTCGGTCAAAGAGGAAAAGTCGCTCTCGGCAATATCCAAACCCCACCGACATACCTGCAACATCCATCCCCTACAACTCCACCTCCTGATCTCCGTCACAATGATCCTTCTCACCCATCGCTATCCACAGATAGTGGTTTTGGTTTAAGCTTGTTTTCTGTGATATAACACGGATCTCCACGCGGACAATATTATTTATAGTGCCTTTAGTTCGAAAACCACTGGGGCTGTAACGGAGATCCGTGGAAAGTTAACTGTTTACGCTTTCGTCAACACGGCAGTCTTGTAAAATTATTAAGCAATACACTAGTTAATGTTTTACAATTAGTCAATGTTTATGAGGTGGTCGTGTTGACATCTATTTGTTGTTCGTTTTGAAAAGACTAACTATTTTTTACGCGTTTTATTGCTTTGCTTCAATTAATTGTGATGCTGTTTCATGAGTATTAATTATGTACAAAGTATATAGATAAACCTTACGTAACCAGTGCTTAAAAGATAAGTAGTAGTTTATTATTTCTAGCATGTTCGTTATTGTGGTGTGATTAAGCATGAATTGATCTCTTTGATATTGCATTTAGTTGTTGTGGTTAGGTGTATTTGACACATATGTGTTTTGTATTCTCGTAAATCGTATCTAGTCCAAATATTGGTTGGCAACTAAAAAAATTCTATCTCAAAAGTTGTTTTCAACTCACTGCCTTGATTTGTTGTTGTTATGTTTTAGGAGAATTGTCACAAATTCTATGAGTGATATGTTAATAAATTATCACATAACTATGATACTTGAAAATTTACAAGCAAGATCATTACTTTAAAATCAGGGATGAAAATTGAGACAGTAAATCTGATGTGTAAATAAAACTGTAAATAACTTGGGTGTTTGTATAGAGAGTTGGTTGATATTTTTATTAAAATATTTTTCTATGACGGAAGTTGACCATATTTATCATTTAATTGAAGCATTGCCTTATTTAAGCAATTTGTTACAAAATTGGTCTTGCATTTTACCCAATATGAAGTGTATACTAGTGTTGTATCGTAATTAAGTACAATATCGTACAAATGCTATATTTTTACTTATATAATAATGTTTATAAATAAGTGATATGGAACCATTTTGTAATTGCAATACAACTATTAGAGCCATATGCTATTTACATTGCATTTATATAGGGATCACATACGACGATCATTCCGATTAGTGCATTTATTAAATCATTTTGTTAGTGACTGTCGCCGTTTAATATGCATGCAAGTCATTCCGATCCTTGTCACAATGCTTGTTTATATTTGATAGTTCCTAGTGTCCACGCCACTTTCCTTTTAGTCTTATGTGCACTCGAAATGCCGACGAGTGATTGTCGCCTTCGTCTGTTGGGACTCGACAGTACAAATAGAGAATACACAGATTATAGTAACAAGTCCAATATCTCTCTTTGTGCCGTTAAAAGTGTCATGTAGAAGTTGAATCTAGAAGTTTGTCTTAGCCATTTATTCCCTTTTATGAAATTTCTAGATTAAACGTAGTCACGAAGCGACAAATAGCGAGACGTAAACGGTGTTTACGGTCACAATGTAGTCAGTGTAAGTTCAGTGTAGACGTAGTGCGAGGTCTTTAACGCCTTCCGCTTTTTAATTTTGAGTTGTCATTATTCCGCACGTGTCCCATTCATATTCATTCTGCCGAGAGTTGGCATTTTCTATGATATTTCGGCCTAAGCACGGGGAAGGTGTTTATGGATGGGCGCGTGCGGGGGTGATAGCTCGATACTTGGATTTGCAGGTAATTTGTGGATAGTGAGTTTTTTTTGTAAGTTTGAAGGTAGTTAAACTAACTTTAACCGTTTGATACATGCAGTCAAAGCGTGGAGAGGCGTGAGCAGGCTCGCGCTGACCTTAAGGGCCTGGAAGATACTGTGGCCAAGGAGTTGCAGACACTGCACAACCTACGCAAACTGTTCGTGCAGGATCTCCAGGTTAATTTTTGCATTTATACTCCATATAATATAACTAAATCTACCATAACTAAAGTATAAAATATTACTAATTTATCCAAAGAATATCTTGATAAATTTTTATGCTATTTGTTACTTTTCCTTGATTAGAAACCACCTAAATGCGGTACAATAACATCATTTCAATTATTATATAATCACAGTATTTGGTCAAATCTTAAAACCCATTAATCGCTCAACATCAGTTAACACTGTTGCGGTTATAGTTCTCTATGGATTGATGTATAAAGCCATGCACGTGCACCCAGTGAAGGTTATTAGACTTATTAGATATTATTGACTGCGGATCTAGCCAGGACCATTGGCTTGACGAAGCGCTAAGGAACTCCGAAGTAATAATTTGTTATTATGCATTTAATTATAGGTCACACGTCCAATAGCCGGCCTTTCCTAACAATACTCGCTCAGCTCATACAATCACAGGGCAAGCGAGCTGACTACCCTTTTCCAAGCTTAACCCAGGTTTTTAATACTGACTACAGTCCTTAAAAGGTGACATGATTAGAATGGCAGCAAGCAACAAATATAAAACTGCTGTAAGCGCGAAAAAGATAGACAGAAAACTGTCTGAGTGTGACAGCTGTCGTATGAATCATCCTATATTTTACAAACTATAGGTAGTCAATAACTATTCTTTCTCCTTTCAGGCGAGGATCAAGAAATCCACCAACTCCGAAGAGGGTGCCGAAGAGGAAGGCGGGTCGTTAGCGCAGAAACAGAAGATTTCCTTCTTGGAGAACAACCTAGAACAACTGACCAAAGTGCACAAGCAGTTGGTGCGGGACAACGCGGATCTGCGCTGCGAGCTGCCTAAGCTCGAGAAGAGGCTGAGAGCCACCATGGAACGAGTCAAGGCCTTGGAGACGGCGCTTAAGGTGACCATGTCTATCAGTATTACTTCAACGGGCCACTTGGTGGCACACATTTGTTTATCTGTATTGAATGCTTGGACGTATTACAAAGTCTGATACTCTACTATATGTCCACAGTATAAAAAGTAATCTAAAATTACAATGGCGAAACTTGAAAAAAAAATTTTCTCTTCCTTTATGTCTGAATGGCAACAAGTTTAAAATATATGAGTTTTTGATTAACACGCATATAGAAGTACATATAGTAGTACGAATAGTATTGTCAGTTGCTGATTGTCTGCTCTAAAATAAATTTCATACCAATCGAATTTTCTTCCATATATCACTTTAATCTCAATTCTTGTTTTACAAAATTATATTTCGCAAACAGGAGGCTAAGGAAGGCGCTATGCGCGACCGCAAGAGGTACCAATTCGAAGTGGATAGGATCAAGGAGGCCGTACGCGCCAAGAATCTCGCCCGAAGAGGACCACAGCCGCAAATTGGTAAATTATGTTCCAGATTAATTATAAAATAAACACTTGAAAGTACTTTTGATTAGCTGTTTTTATTGTTATTATTTTGAATTTTATTTTAACTACAAAGAATAGAAAAATTATTACAAAGAAAATTTTGATTAAAAAATGTTCGAAAAATTAAAGTCTTGATGCGGTAATTTTTGGAGGTATTTCTGACCACAATTTTTATTTGTTATTTTTATTGTGAATTTAATACATTTTTATTTACATTTTAAAAATAATATTAATATTATCAGGAGTTTTATATTTGGATAACAGTGCATGCCAAAGATCAATCATTAACAATTTTATTGTTTCCAGTGAAACCCATCCGCGCTGGCGGTGGTCACTTAGTCAGCGGTGGAGCTCCAGGCGTGGTGAGACCGGCGCCCGCGCAGGATATAAAGCGGAAATCGATCATCGTTGGCGCTAGGGGTCAGTAGTAGTCATGTTATTGCTTTGAAATCTATATTGGAATAATGTGTGTTACCCTATTAATCTCATCTTTTGGGAATTATTGAAATAGTCTATTGTCCTTTAATTGAACTTAGTTTATTTTTAAATATTTGTTTTATTAATTATAAAATAAAAAAAAGGAATGACAATATATGAAAACTATGGTCCTTCTGAAATATCTTTGATCCCCAAATCAAACATTACTTTTGTACCTATCTATTCAATCTCGGGCCATTGGGACATCTAGTTCCAGAATGGTACATTGTTCTAAACAGGTAATTAATATTCAATTTGTATTGTTTTTTACAGATGAAAGTTGAAGAGGTGGCTGCTATGTATTAGAGAATAATTTAAATGAAACATCTTAGATGTACCTAACACGTGAAGCGAAGTCACATGAATAATTATACCCTCTATATTACTATGTGTTTATGAAAAGCCTAAATGTAAGCTCTATCACAGAAAAAAACCTAAAAAATATCGTAGAAGTCTCGTATATGCTTAATATTTTGAGCTAATCTAATATAAAATCAATAAGTGCACACGGATAGAACGTTAATAGCTTCTCGTTAAATATAGGTCCAGGTTTCATCAAAATCACTATCAAATTATTCTTAGATAACCATGCAAATGCATAAAGTATTATAAAACATGAGCAGACCCGAAGCTTCGACGGTCTTTTGGTGTTGCTATTTTTAATAAATCAAAATAAACTATATTTTTTATGAAGTGACTAAGTATTAAATTTAGGTTTTCAATTTTGATGCTACAGAGATGCATTTCTGCTTATAAATTAAATGACCTTTATATAGTAAGTAATTGTGGAAGTCATGGGAAGAAATGCGACTTAACAAGGTATATCGAGTTGTTCAGTACAAACAAACCAATACCGAGCCAGTTACCAATTGAACGCGTGAACATCGACGAGCCATTTCTTCCCGGTCGATATACAACTATGATTTCAAAGATGCAATGTTTTTATCTTTTAAGAATAGCTGTGAATTGTTTGCAGACTTGCATATGCTGCCGCACAAATAAAATGTAAAAGAAAAATACAAAAAAAATAATGATAATATAATGTGTACTACGGCCGTATATGTCTATATTCCACGTGTGGTGGCAAATGCATACGAGCGCATCATCGTACATGTGTAGATGTGTAGTTTAAGCTTCTTTAATATATATATTTTTATATATTGTGATAAGCAATGTTATGCGGATATGTCAGCATTTATGTAGATAACACGACACGAATAACTCGTTTGGGATACATTGACGAGGTGTCATGAGTGATAATAACATAATTCAGTAGTCCGACTCCGATGTATTGTCCATTTGAATAAACAGTTGCGTTGGAGACGGCCTCTCGTTTGCATTGTTAGTACAAAGTGCTAGGGGGAGTTTTAATATCGTGCATCCCTGTATGACGTGACGTACGAGATGCCGTTTCTGATGCGACTGTTTGTTGGAGTGTCGGAGAGTGTTAGCGCTGATTTGGTCGCGTGGTGCCTGGGCGACTTGCTGCCACGAGCAAGTTCTCTGCTGCCAGGCACAGTTTTGCGCCAGATGGAATCCCTGAACATTTAGTGGGCGATTTTTGTATTCACTATTGGAATACGAAAATCTCATCCAACTAAATGCAATTTGTACTGGACGTAAAGTTTGTAAAGGGGTAATTCCCTCCTCGTGCCCGATTCCAATAAAACTTCCTGCTGAAACTGTTCGCCCTGTAGGTTATCATTCGTAGCCGCCTTAGCTTTGTATGACCACGTCGGTAAGGGTTTCCTTCACGTTGCTTCGAGCTGTGATGATTTTTTTAGCAAATTATCTTTTATTTGGGTGGCGTCTCGCGTTATTTCTTAGTGGTATTTTTAGTCGTTAAGTTTTAATATTGGCTTTCACACCAGTGGTATTTATTATAAAAATGACCAACGCTTACATGTTTCAAATGTCATTTCCCTAGTGACTGTAATAATTGTTACATTAGTCGTTTTACTGTAGTTGAAAGAAGCTTTTTATTCATGCGGCCCATTCATGGTTTCACTCACTTCTCTCAATAGCATCAGCTTCATAGTAGATCTGTAACTTATATAAGTACTTATGGATAATCACTTGGGCGCATGCGTTCGGATCGCTGCATGGTGCCATATAGAACCGCTGTGAAGTCGATCGCGACGGCTGCGTCTACGAGGAGTTATGGAACTATGCTCGCGTGCTCTCAAAACCAAAGATAAATCGCATCGCTTAGATTTATTACCCGAGATTATTTACCAACTGAAATTTATAACCAGAATTACTCAATGGTTCCAAAGCTCCTTAGTGTGTTGCAATACATTATATAATTTAGGTGTAAAGTTGATAGTAAATTATTTTCCCCTAAGCAATACTGATTTTATATATTTTATTTATTGAGTATTCTTAACTAAATTATCGTTTTTTTTTTCATTTTAGGAGAGTAATACGCTTTTTTTACATACCTCTATACATTATTATGTAATCACGATCAAATATATTTTTTTCATTAAACACAGAGATTTGTACAAAGATACTGAGATCTATGAGAAGTGGGAAGATGTGTCTTTGTTTATCTTTAAGTTATTTTGTTAAAAATATAGATAAATAAGAGGCTACCCTCGGTTTTCACTCGCCTGTTGCATAGATGGCTCAAACCGGTCGAGGTCGGCGACGCTGCTTCTATCTCGACGGTCGGGCGAACCCCAAACCGGACGGCTTGCCTTTGCACCAAGTGATTTAGTTTTTATTGACATCTTTTGTATGATGTATTTAATATATAGAAAGGTCTCGAAGAGAGTGTTGTCTTGATTTTTATTTATTACGAAAATAAAATTATGAATTTCATTTGCTAGAGCGCCTTTTTATTTACTACCTTAGCTGCCGCACTCAGAGACGTCATATAACGTTAATCAGTACTTAATGTCAAAAAATGACAATTCAAAACTAGTCGCTATTCTTGCCGGGTCTATGGTCTATATTCAAATTTTTTTTTGACTTTTAAGTACTCATTAAAGTTATTACGTCTCTGAGAGCGGCAGTAAGTCCACTGACGTGAGATAAGGGTTGGGGTGTACGTAATTTTGTTCCATACCATCTGTATCTGTCACCTCATTCATATTTATTTTACAATTAGTATTCTAAAGATGATCAACTAATATTGTTACATCTGAAGTTTATACCTACATAACTAAAAAATCAAATGTTATGTGAGGTTTGATAATCTTGTACAATTATCTTTCCCATTTGTTGTAAGTAGGTATGTAGATAACACGTAGTTGTAAGTAGGTAAGTATAGTCCATTTAAAACACAAGTTCTCAATAAAAACAGTGAGAGTTCTCTTTATTTAATTTTTTTTAAACTAGGATTCTTTATTTTCTTGTTTAGAAATATTCAGTAAAGTAAAATAAGTGAATTAATTTTGTTTATGTGAATAGTTGCAGGACCCATTCCGCGCCGCGGCCATTGGTGTCCTACGTGATAACTAATGTAAATAATAAAATTCATCGAAATTCTTAGTCAAAAAAGTTTAAAGTAAGTATATGGATACAACAACCAGAAAACTTTTTCTTATTGTTTGGAAAAAGGTTGAGTACCACAGATTTTCGTAATTGTTTGTTATATAATATAATACCTATACAGTGTGTCCCTCAAAGTGCAATCCTGCAAGGGGGTGAAACTAGACCATAAAATAACGACAAAAACAAAAAAAAATAGAAAAATTATTGATTTTTTTTAATAATTTAGATATTTATTACTATCTATGGAGTCTATGTACAAAAAAGGTTCTATTTATGTAAAATAAAAACAATCATTATGTCTAATAGGTACTTTGTGTTTATGATAAAATAACAAATAACCCACAAAACACTGGATATCGGGTCATAAATTTTATTTGTGTACAAAAAATGCACGTTTTTAAGCTCATTTTTACAATAAAACTTAAATTACTTAAAATTAAGTGCATACTACCATAAAATTTTATGAGTTATTTATTATTCTCTATCATATTAGCTTTCAAATAAAAAAAATCTAGACTCTTAACTTGAATACCAACCTGGATACAAATTTTTAAAGTTGACTATTATTAATTAAAAACGCCTATGATTAGTCACGTAATAGATCCTTTTTTCTATTGTTGTCGCTGGGCTTGTTCTGTTTTTTGCCTAATAGAAATAAAGGGGCAAGGAGGGGTTTTTCACTCTTCATGCTCATAAACTTTTGTGCCCGATAATTGGCAATAGGCTCGCCACCTATTACGTGGGACTTGACATAGTTGGCGAAACGTGGGTGCTAGTTCACCTCTGCCTACCCCTTTGGGAATATAGGCGTGATTTATTTAATATGTATACTCATAAAATGTCACTTTACTCCCTGCACAGCGGGAGTAAAATTCACGGGACGTGGACACATCTCATTCGGGGGAAAGATACATTAATATATAAATCGCGCCTATATCCCCGAAGGGGTAGGTAGAGGTGAACTAGCACCCACGTTTCGCCAACTTCGTTTAAGAGTCACAAAAGTTTGAGCATGAGGAGTGAAAAACCCCTCCCTGCCCCTTTATCTCTATTAGGCAAAAAAAAACAGAACAAGCCCAGCGACAACAATAGAAAAAAAAGGGTCTATTACGTGACTAATCATAGTCGTTTTCAATAGTCATAGTCAACTTTTAAAATTTGTATCCAAGTTGTTATTAAAGTTAAGAGTCTAGATTTTTTTATTTGAAAGCTAATATGATACAGAATAAATAACTCATAAAATGGTATGGTAATATGCACTTCATTTTAAGAAATTTAAGTTTTATTGTAAAAAGTAGCTTAACCTTATTATGACCCGATATCCAGTGTTTTGTGGTTTATTTGTTATTTTATCATGAACACAAAGTATTTGACATAATTATTGTTTTTATTTTACATAAAAGACCCACTACTTTTTTAAGAATCGAGTTTCTTGTACATTTGATATCTTAATAATTAATAAAAAACTTGATATAATTTTTCTACATTCTCATTCGGCCTAGTTTCACCCCCTTGCAGGATTGCACTTTATCGGGGGGGACACTTTATTTTTATTCACAGAACCTTTACATAAAAAGCCTATAAGGGGATTAAAATAACCAAATCAGATGCGAACATAAATCTTTATTATTTGGTTTAAGTGTATAACGCAGGTAAACATTTAAAATATAAATCCATTTTACAATTTACACGCTCTATAATGATAGCTAAATAAACATATCTAGGTATAATTGTACACGAGATGTCTGTATCTAGTTAAGGCTATTTATCTTGATATGACGTTCAAGCCTTTGAATAGTTAAAGGATATGATTCGTGGAGGATTATTAATCTTTCACAAAATTCTGTCCTCAAAACATATCCTTCATCTACATTGGCCTATAGGTACTAGTCGGGAAAAACAAGAAAATTGCATTAATTAACATCAGCCTATTGATGACCCCATTGCTGGATGGAGCACAGATCTTTTCTTTGGAAGTACGATACACGGATAATACGTACAACCGACCACAAAGGACAGTTGCTGAAGCGGAAAATAATCCTATCATAATTATGGAAATAACATAAACATTTATATACAAACACAAAGTAAACTTATGGATACAGGATAATGCTAAATAAAAATATCACAGACTTACAAATTATTATAAATCAACGAGTACACGGGTTTAAATATGGTAATATAAATACTATTCGGCATCTAGTTTATAATATTAAACTACAAAAATTTATTATTTCATTCAATAACTTATTACTTCGTCTTAGGCTCAATTTACATTGCCTCGAACTGAATGAAAATAAAATCACGCGTCTTCCGGAGAATTCTCCGATTTTCGCAGATTCTGCCAGCGGTATCTTTGCGCCTTTGGTATAAAAACTTAATAATATTGGTGAAATTGAATAACAAATATTCAGTTCCAGCTCAACGTAAATATTGTGCCTTATTATATTTACATTATGCCTACGTTGGAAAAACCGAGTAAAATAAATAACACATCTAGGCAGGTATTAGGTATGTTAAATTGTCTACCTACCTAAACAGTTTCAACTCACCATCGAGAGCATTCGCGTTAAAGATTTAAGCATTACATTATTTACATTGCATTAAGTAGATCAGTGAGGGAGAGGAATGCAGGCGAATGATAATCGGGCAGTGCCTATCGTAACGTAATGCTCAAAATCTAATTTGTAAACGCTTACATGCGAATGCTTCTGATGATGAAGCACCTTCACAAACGCGTCACAGTAGGTAATGTCTCAATACTCAGTAGGTACTTTTTACTAAAACAGAAAACAACAAATGCATACCTCTATTAACAATGTAGTTGTTATTTTCAGTTTTGGTAAACGAAGCTGTGTAAAAACCAATATTTACTATTCAAATACCTTAAAATTAGAAAAATAGAGGATCCCGTTTGTTTCTCAATGAATATTGCACTTTATGTCATTATATTGTTTGGACTGTCGTAGTCAGGCGATACTACACTTTACTTTTTACAATGTATTTTCGTTAAGTGATTTATTTCAATCACATTAAAAGGCATAATAAGAACAGACATTTTACCGGAATCAAAAAAATTGGTACATATATAGTTCACGTCCTGTCACAGCGCAAGATATTCATCCGTGAATTAAAAAAACACTTGCAAACTTTCTTACACAGTTATTGGGACTCATTAAGTATCATATAAAACCTACTGCTTAAATTTCATTCGTTTCATTACATTCGTTTAAATTCACCCCTGTTGCGATAGATCCTTATATTTCTAATAGTATGACAACTGGCCAATTGCATGTTAGTGTCCGATAATGTACTAATGCAGGTATATTGCATCGTTATTACTTGGAATGTGGAAAACCCATCACAGCCCTTCGTACGTTGAAAGAGAATCATGAGACTGTTCACGGTTTAAGGGATGATTCAAGCCGTTCTCTCTTGCCGTAGACGAAGTACTGCAACAAAAAGTAACCTATGTATTGTTTTAAGCTTACGTGGTCACTTTCATCTTTAAATTGTGATAAAACGGGATTTATACCACGTGCCTGGATTTTATTATATTTCCGATATTCGGTACAGTTACATGTGTCATGGTCACCATCCGTGATCATAGCGCATGTAACTGTATCACAATTTAAAGAAAAAAGTAACCTAAATTGAATTAATTTCATATCTATATTTGTAGATTGATTAAATCGAAATGATATTCAAAATCTGATTTGGACTCTTCTCTTCGTTATCGTAGGGTGCATTTTAATATAAATTAGAATTTAAATAAAGATATAAATAAAAAATTGTATAATTTTCGTCTGGCCTGTAGCTGCTAGCTGGTCAAATGCGTATTCGCGATGTAAAATTGAAATGGATCGGTCAGCGCAGGCTTTAGCCTTTTCTATTACTAAATACATTTTCTACTACTAAATACAATTTTTAAAGTTATCTGTGATCTTTAAACACTAAACCGCTAGTTTGAGTTGTAGTTGAGTCGTTTATGCCCCAAGATACTAATTGGTCTACACCGGGCATGTTTAATAGAAATGTGTTAATGTTAGGTACTGAAAAAAAAACGGTTTAAAGTGAATACTGACCCAAAGAAAGGCAATAAAGTGATCAGCTGTGCCCTACTGGTACACTGCCTAAGCTCCGGTAAGACGAGCAGGATATGTCGGAGATACGCTTGCAGTGCCATTCTGCGTTGCTCCACTAAAGTGGCATTCTGTAAAACATTATTTTTTATTTAATTATATTTATTTATTCAACTAAACACATACACGGGATTTACCTAGGTTAACATTACAGGTAAGATTGAGTACATATGGGTAGGCAGAGGTGAACGATATGTAATGAAACATATTTTTTTAAATTAATAAATTAAAACACTTACTCTCTTTCTCAATGTTTTCTTCGGTGGAAACCTGTAAGTAGCAACGTCAGGATGACATTTCTTTAACTGGGAATGCAGCTCGTGGAACTTTGCATACCTGTGGTACACATTCCATTCGTCGTGTCCAATTTTCAAAAATATCTGTAAATAAAAATGTTAATATACAGGGTGGAAAGTTGAGATGTGGCAGCTACCAGATCTCTTGCTGCATGGGGCAGTAAGGGCAGCTACCAGATCCCTTGCTGCCACGCGAAAATGGTCTTAAGAGACCTCACACAACTTTTTGAGCGATGACAATCGACATTCACAGATTTTTGATAAAATGTACAGCCGTGTGGTGACGGCAGAGTAGAATACAATTGTCACCACCCCAAATCTCTCCCGTGGGTGTCGTACAAGGCGACTAAGGATAAATCAATGATGAGGAATGGGCAGCAGCGTTCTCTTGTACCACCTAGCAATAGCAATGTACTGCGACGTTTGTGCCCGATAAATGGCAATAGGCTCGCCACCTATTACATTAGACCTAACATAATTGGCGAAATGTGGGTGCTAGTTCACCTCTGCCTATATATATATATAGGCGTGATTTATGCATGTATGTATGTACAGTCAGCAAGAAAATCGTCGGAATTGAGAAATATTTTTTTTATGCCAATCGATCCCATTCCCATAAAGGATTAAAACACTCTTTGAGACCTACTGAAGTTAGAGTACTAGAACACCCACAAAGCAAAGAAAACTTTTTCCATACATTTTAGTAGGGCCATAGACTCCCATATAACACTGATAAAAATCACGCCCGCGGCGTGTGCGCGGCGCCGTGCACGGCTACAAGCTTCCATAGAGATCCATACAACACTGACGACCATGCCTACACACGGCGAATGAACCAAAGATTTCCTAATAGTTAAAAATAATAAAAATGCTAAGAATTTTTTTTTATTTTGAATTTAGAACAGTGACGATATCTGATGGTTTATTTCAGTTTTTGTTCTTCTCTGAAACGTTGAAATGGTTTCAAATCAAGAAAATTTTAGATTAGTTAGAAGCGTATTTTTTGATTTTGTATTGTTAGGCTATTTAGTAACCGACATTAACGCGAGCGAAGCCGCGGGCGACCACTAGTGACCAAATAAAACAGCAGGAAGTACCTACATACTATCAACATGAAACTATAGAGGATGCAAGATCAATTTTAGTTCACACCTACAAAAATAGCAAAGTTGGTAATAATAAAAACAGATATATAATCAAATGCATCAGTATGTATAAAGAAAAAGAAATCAGAAAATGATGCGGAAATCGAACCCGCGTCCTCAACATTCGCGGCGGCTGCCTATACCAGTTGACCAACCTGAACGTCGTATAGGTACATCAATCAGGCTAACACCTTTCTAACCTTTTATAGGTACAATGTTCAAATACATAACATAAATCACGCCCCTATCCCCGAAGGTGTAGGCAGAAGTGAATTAGCACCCACGTTTCGCCAATTATATTAGGTCCCATGTAATAGGTGCAAGCCTATTGCCATTTATCGTGCACAAAAGTCGCAGTACATACGCTAGGTGGTATAAGAGGAACGCTGCTGCCCATTCCTCATCACTGTTTTAACCTTAGTCGCTTTGTACGACCCAAGGGGTGTCGTACAAGGCGACTAAGGGTGGGGTGGTGACAATTGTACTACTCTGCCGTCACCATACGGGTTTAATCAAATGTTCAAATAAAAATCAAAATATAGGTACAATAAGTTTTAAAATTATCATAAAAATTGATGTCAAGCAAAACTAGCATCACCTGGTATACGTGATAAGAATGTGTTTTCTTTCCGACCAAGAATGCAGCAGGTATGTGGGCTTTCACATTGGATTCTGGAAAATCCAATATTTCTACCGATGATAAGCTTTCCAGCTCCAGTACTCTCCTTTGGAGATGCTGATTGAATTCCATGAGCTCTGCGTGCATTTCAGCCACCTGGTAACATTGTTTACATAAATAAATCCCTTAAACATAAAATATAAGCATACATTGTGGGATAAAACGTGTTTATTAACTTAATAGACACTTCTGGCATTGTTTCAAAATATAAGTGAATTACTGCCGCACTCAGAGACGGCAAGAATAGCTACTAGTTTTGAATTGTAATTTTTGACGTTAAGTACTCATTAAAGTTATTTGACATCTCTGAGTGCGGCAGATAAAATGATATGATAATCTGTGGAGACTTGGAAAAAGGCGACGTAAAAATAAATGGCAGACTATTAATTCAACCAGATTCTAGCATTTGAAAAATATCCCACATATTTATTCCTATATGCAAAAAGTACATCAGCCAATTAATATACTTATTATTAATTTACCACATGACATTTCCTTATTGGACAGTTAGTTTTACTACTTACTACGTTTTATAGGTATTACATAGATTATATAACTGATTCTTATAAAAATACTGACGTTCGTTTATAATGTAACAAACAGCCCTTTATAGTCCCCACTGCTAGGGCACAGGCCTTCCATATGGAGAATGGGCCATAGCGCACCACGCCGGCCCAGTACAGATTGGTGGGTATTAACGATGCAGCCGGGACCAACGGCTTTAATTGCCTTCCGAAGAAAGGTAATAAATTTTTGGTCACCCATCCAATAACGACTAAATGTTCGATGGGAAACGACAGGGAATCTCGAGATAATTTAAGAGATAATTTTTGAGCATACATCCAATGACCAACCTTAGCGAACATCGCTTAGTTTATGCAATCGCAGGCCAAGCGCGCTAAGACAATGCATGTAATGTAACACGACATTTCGAAAATAGGAAGATCATTTTAAAAAGTGCCGTGTGGTGACGGCAGAGTAGAATACAATTGTTACCACCCCAAATCTCTCCCGTGGGTGTCGTACAAGGCGACTAAGGATAAATCAGTGATGAGGAATGGGCAGCAGTGTTCCTCTTATACCTACCACCTAGCAAAGAACTGCGACTTTTGTGGCCGATAAATGGCAATAGGCTCGCCACGTATTACATGGGACCTAGCATAAATGGCGAAGCGTGGGTGCTAGTTCACCTCTGCCTACCCCTTCGGGGATATAGGCGTGAATTATGTATGTATGTATGTATTTTAAATTTCAAATGTCACCATATTGTATTTGAAATATTATTATTATGTATTTCTTATTTATAATTTTATAAACTGTCTTGTAAAATATACCTGTATCAATTTTCTTTCGTACTGACTAACTTCTTCACTGTTGCTTGTGTTGTCATTTTTCATAGTCTTTCCCATTTCTACAGCCGACATATAATTCCTCAACTGTTCCTTTAGCCTACTGTTTTCTCTAAACAAAATAATTAATACAGTAAAAAGTACATATTTTTAAACAATAATAATACAAAACAACTTATGCCAGAAGCAATGGCCGTGTGGTGACCAGAATGTAATTGTCACCAAAGCTACCTCTCTCATAGGTGTCGCACAAGGCGACAAGGAGCGAGTTATAACTGAATCAAGAACAGGTCATAGCTTTCCGGGGCACCACCAAGTTACTGCGATTAAAGTTCTCGGTGAATGACAATAGGCCAGCCACATATTACATGGGATCTTGAATAAGAAACTGTCTCTTAAAACTCCTCTGCTTATCCCTTAGGGGTGTGTAAAACTTAAGATAGCAGATACTTACTTGCTTAAGTCTATAACTACTCTTTCCAATTTTTGAATTTTCTCCTTACTGGCCATTTCAATTTGCGTACACTTAATTTGTAGGTTTAGACACTCCTTCTCTCTTTCCTCCAAAGCAGCAGTTAAAATTTTATCATCAGGCCCACTCTCGTCCTCAGTGAAACACAGCTCTAAACATGAATTGCTACCATCTATGCTTCCTGCTATTTCTTCACTATCACTTTCGGATATTTTTAAATTATTTGTACTCAGCTCGGACACATCATCTTTTATGTTGTTCGCTTCAATGCTGTTTGATGAGGTAAATATTTCTTTTGCACATTCAGATAATTTAGAAAGTATTTGTGAAGGACTGTCTAAACCCATAACACTGTCTGGAAAAAAATGCCTTATTCCAGTTTTATATTCAGAACTAGAAGGTTCACTGTTGGATGTGATTCGTGATTCCTTAGGATCTGGTGAATTTAAACAAGTAGCAGGTGCACTTTTCCACGTGTCTGTATCAGCCTGTTCTATGCTTACTAAAGACTTTCTTTTATCTTTTGTATGAATATTTTTCTGTTCTGTATGATTTTTTTCACATTTGTCAAAAGATATCACCTGGCGTAGAGGTTTTCGTTTCATATTGTTAGTTTTGATTGGTGTTGGCAAAGGTATAACATGTTCAGCTCTACTAAGCTGGGGAGTCTGGTGTGACTCATTCAATTCACATCGGTCAATAGATAATGCAAACAATATTGAAGATAAGCCTAAAACAATTGAAACAGATTTTTCCTCTGAGTGTTCTATAGAAAAGGGTTTTATTGGGTTTTTATTATTATAGTGCTTTTTTATAAATAATGATAGAAGAATTAATTCATAAAATGTTACAAACATTTTAAGGTCAATAAATATAAGAAATTTTCAACATTTTTAAAATTGATTGACTGATACAACTCGGTCCAGACGAAAATCCTAGTTTGAATTTATAAGGAGGGACTAGCGCAGTGGCATAGCGTGCTTGGCCTGCGATTGCGTAAACTAAGCAATTTCGCCCAGGCTAGTCATTGGATGGGTGACCAAAAATTTATTATCTCAAGTTCCTCGGTGCTTCGGAAGGCACGTTAAGCCTTAGGTCCCGGCTGCATCTGCAGTCGTTAATACTCACCAACCCGCACTGAGCCAGTGTGGTGGGTCATGGCTCAATGTCCCTATATTCTTCATTCCCTTCATCCATAGCAAATGCCCGTGCCCCAGCAGTGGGGATATTAAAGGGCTGGTGATGATGATGAACCATATTGATATTCCAAATGTACACTAATTGGGCAAATATGCAAAGTCAACCTTACATATTTATGTATTAACCTTGATAATTTTTTACAACATAATATTATATATTACCAGCAGCCATATTTGGAAGAATGTTTGCTGCCTCAGGATCCCGTACTAGAGCTTCCTCTTCATAATATTCCATTAGAAGACCATGCGAAACCCAACTATGGAGATACCTGTCAGGAAACCATTATTGTATCATGTATCAAAAGACAATACAATTCAAATTATTATAAGCAAGGTAGAGCAAGCATGAAAAGGTCTCTATAATAGCTGGTGTGTATTGGATAGTGGGACTTCCTGTGTGAACAGCTGCAAACAATTTACTGCCTACTCACAGAAACTTACTATGGTGGTACTAATAAAGGGAAACAGGCAGTAAATTTATATGTTAGTAATAACAGTTCAGTTTAAACAATACTTTACAAAATAATAGTATTCGGATATCTTAGCCAAATAAAACCATTATTAACTCAGATCAGTTTAGATATGTAATGTATATAAATAAATACGAAATGTATAAGCATGGCGAGTTCTGCATCTACAGCCTCACAGTATGCTCAAATGACCTGGCTTATTATATCCTCTTATTGACTAATGTCAATAATCAATGAAATAAATACATAATTTTACAAGTTTTCTATTCTAGAAGTAATTTTATTAATACTGAATGTGTAAACAGATATATGTGTATTAAAACCCACATACAGGAATAATGCAAAATTGAGAGGTAGGGTAAGGAATGCAGTTATCAAATACTTAGATGCCTTGTAAATGTATTCTGCTCTGCTCATATAAGATATTTTATTTATAGCACCATGTATTACTGTACAAAATGAATTGAAATAATATACAGTTGCTTACCTTTCTAATGACCTCTCATTCAAAGCAGCCCTTAAGAAAGCCCGAAAATATCCAAGTGGTGTATTAATGTTTGAAAGTATTTTAAACCTTTCTTTTTCATGCTTTGTTAGATGTAGGCATGTATAACTCCACAGTGAATTACCTTGGAAAAATGTTTCTGATTAAGTATGCACCAGATTATTTCAATAAAAATACTATTCAATCTTAATTATCTATTGTAATGTAGAATGAGTTGATAATGAATGACTATTGGGAATACATTATTAAAGTATAACAATACTATATAGTATATAAATAAATAAAAACATGGTTTATTCACATACACTCATGGATTGTCAGTGAACAAAGCTTTAACTTACTTAAGTTGACAGTAAACATTATACTAAAATAAAGGATTTTATTAATAGCTTCAGTTTTACACCCTTACCAATATTTATAATATTGAAAGTAAAATTTAAGCCAGCCGACACAAGGCTTTGTATTGTAGAGCTTGATAAGTTTGTTCTGATACCATGACCAAGAGTTTTCTCCCATTTGTCACATAGTTGAGCAATTCTGAAAAATAATTTTGTTAGCAATAGTTTCAAAGACAATAATCAATAATCATAGTAGGTTAAAATAGTGTCATAGTAATTATATAATTAATCCATTATTAATGTGAGATATTTTTTGTTACTGACCTTAGATCATCTTCAGTGGCAAGCTCAGATTTTCCTCCAAATCTATTCTGACTATTTTGAACACAAGATAGAAGTTCATGTAATATTTGCTTTCCATTTTCCAGTCTCTTTTTTGCCTCTTCTTTACTATCAATAGCATTCGCAATTGTATTTAATATCTTACTATTCTGAAATGAAATCCCGTTTAATATATAAGCTATATTTTTTATATACATCGCTAACTTAATCTACCTACCATTGTTATATTCGTTACCAAGCCAAGCTCATAAGAAGTGCTTGCAATATCTGGTTATTAAAATATAAACATTGTGAGCCCACGAAATCTATAGACGATGGTGATTTAATTAAATTTATGATGGTATTTCTTGGTATTTATAATGTCAGTTTTCGTTTTGTTTTTAAATTATATACTAATGTAATAAACTAATATATGCCCTAAGCAGTAACCAATAATATTTTTATATTAATTATTCTCCTTCACATTACAAATAATCACAAAATCACAAAATAATCAACTTCGTCTGTCTGTGCTGTGACTTCGTTTCGTCAATTTACCCAACAAACAGATGTCAAAACGTAGTGTATAAATACTCTTTGCAAATGTCTATTTGCTTGACATTTAACGTCGATTCTTTTTTTTTAATTCTCCCTATATTTTAGGGAAAGCAAAGGGTCTAGTCTATACAGCCATGTCTTTAGTGTATATTTTATCTGAAGTCTTATTAAATAATGAGTGGGTGAAAGTGCTCGGCGGGCTTTCGATGGCATCAAATTTTTATTTCAATCATTCAAAAATTGTGTCAGTGGACAGTGGAGTGGACTTTGTGTAGTAAAAGTGGTATTATTTTCATGCATAAGGATCCGTGTTGATGTTTAATTATGAAGAATCATTGAAATAAAAGTGTTGTGCCGTGTTTGAAGTTGAGAATTTTATAGTTTGCACCATTGTATGGTTTGGACCACCTCAACGGTCACCGTCATGAACTCTGTTACCATTCGACTCGCGCCAAGCACTCCCTAGATGCGTTAAAATGTGTTTCACCCATATTTATCTAAAAATTAACTAATACATTGCTGTTATCACAGGATAAGTGTCACAATAGCATTATAGTAAAGTAGTAATGGATAAGTAAATAGTTCGGTGATCATCACTTTCAACTGTCAAAAAAAGTTAGGGAATAGGCCTACTGGGATGCTTGTGCATCAAAATAACACCACTTTCACTGCACAAAATCTAACCGTGACGAAACCAAAGAGTTTATAATACACTACGTTTAGACGAAACTTTCCATTGTTGGTTCTTAATTCTCCCTATTTTAGAAAAGGCAAAAGATTTTAGCCCATACAGCCATTGCTTTTATTTTAATTTTCAAGTGATTTACAATGAATTTTTTATTCAATTATATAAATGTTAGAATAATTAATTCTGATTTTTGTGTTATATTCAATTATATAATTATTACTTACATGAAAACTAAATAATTACAATAAAGGAACTAGCATTAAAAATGGCCGCACCATTAGGAGCGCCTGCCCAAAAAGCCGATAGCAATGCAAACATAATTTTTTTTATAACCACAATCAATACTTACGCAAAATATTTTCGCTTGTAATATTTTCTGGCAATAATTAATTTACTCATCCACAAGGGCTGTATATGCTTCAAATCCTTTGCTTGTTAAAGTTTAGCTATGCTTGGCTATGCTCTATGCTATATAGCTATCTATCCCCATGGTTCAAAATGGCGTTCTTCTTGTTCATTCGTTGTAAAATTTCTTTCGTGTTCATGTGGTGAATATAACTTTACATAAGTAGAAATCTCTTTATTTTTTACTTTCCTTTTATTTTTTTGTTTTTAATTCAAATTTTCATTTATTTGTGTGGCCAGTAAAAGAGTGTCTATAGTTTTGTGTAATATCAATATGAGTAATTATGAAGACGATCAAAGCGAGGATGGTGAATTAGCGCGTAGCCCAGTGCAAGACGAAATGGATTTCAGGTGTGTATTCTGTTCTATTAACATATTATCTCATTCCTAAAGGTAATCATACGGATCGAACCATCCATCCTCTGTAATAGAGCTAGATTTATTATGCCATCTACCTGTGTACTTCAATCGATGTGATCGTGCCAAGAGCTTTAATGATATCAACACATAGGTGTACCCGCGTGCGAATACAAGGCTATCAGGCACAGGATAAGTACATATATCGTAAATTAGATTTTCAGTGTATTTACAGTCCATGTTTTATTTGTTAAGGTATGTCCGACATGGCGTCATTATATCTGAATGTTCACTGGTTAAAACTAAGCTCACTGCATAATCATGGTAATCTTTTTAGCCTATCTGACGAAGATCGGGATAATGCCGATTCTTTGATTATAAAACCCCCACAAGCAGTGATTCGAGCTCCACATCGTGACAAGAGAGTTCACAAGCGACCTTTCAAAGATAGATACAAAGATTCATCAAGAAAGGACAAGAAATACCTTTATCGGTAAGTAATAATAAATGTTGTTTCTTATTTTTATGTTCATTTGAAACTAGTCTACAAATTGTCATAAATAGGTTTTGGTCAAATAATAACGCAAATATTAAGTTACAATTAAGATTCAATATTTTTAGACCAATGATTAATATTTATATTTTTATAGTATTTATTTTTGTTCAAAATTGAATTCTTGCGGTGTTAAAAGTAATGTTAACTTTAATTTACTTGAATTTTTATTGTTTTTTATGGAAATAGTTTTCTTACATATCTGATTATGTGCTTTTAAGGTCTATCATCTGACATTGGGGGGTCTTGTAAATGAAATCATAAACATTTTTTAACAGGGAACGGGATAAGACTGAAAAGTCTAAACGTGACATTACTAAAAATCCAGAACGAGAAGATATCAGCAAAGAGTATTTCAGAGAAAAGCAATATTATAGAGAGAAAGAATCTTATAGAGAGAAGGAAGCTTACAGGGATAAAGAACCTTATAGAGAAAAGGATTTTTATAGAGAAAAAGAAATGTATGGTAGAGAAAAGGAAGCTTATAATAGAGAAAAGGAAGCCTATAGTAGAGAAAAAGAAGTTTATAGAGAAAAAGATGTCTATAGGGACAAAGATACATTTAGAGATAAAGAAACCCGAGAAAAGGAAGTGTATCGAGAAAGAGATATTAGGGATAAAGATAAGGAGTTGTACAGGGATAAAGATCCCTATAGAGAAAGAGAACAGTATAAAGAGAGAGAGGTTTACAGAGAAACTGGTTTCAGGGAAACTGGTCGGCCTAGAGAGGCATATAGAGAAAAGGAAACATACAAAGAAAAGGATTTGCAGAGAGACCGTGAATTCTATATAAGTCGTGAGCGACAATACAAATATTCAGAAATGGACCGTAAACGTGTAGAAAATGAAAGGATGAGATTTTTAGGAGAGGAAAGTCACTCTAACCAAAATGATAAAGATGTCAGAGACAGGTCATCAGGAGACAAAGAGCTTGAAGATTTAAGATCAAGATTACTTAGTAAAAGAATATCAAAGGAATTACAAAATCAAGATGCTTCAGTATATGATGATAGGTCATCTAAATCTGAACGATCTCTGGACAAGCATCAACAAGAAAGACGAAAAAGACTTATTGAAGCAGGTAAGGATGGTCTGTCATTTAATGATAATAAATACTATAAAATACTTGATTTATATTATGAGTTACATTATATCTGTTTTTAATTATAATTCTATTTTAGAACGTGAAATAGAGAAAAGGAAACATGAATCCCGAAATGAGTTAGAAGCTAGACGCGAACTACGTCGCCGTCGTGGTAAAAAACGATCTGTTTCACCAGGGGATATATCAAGTAAAAAATCTAAAACCAATCACTCACCAAATTATGATTCAGTTGTTACTGTATCTGACACTAGTGACGCAGAAGTTAAAAGTCACTCTCCACATTCCGAACCTGAGGATGGTAAGGAAAATGTATTAAAAAATATTTTTTATTAAATATCAAATGATTCTGTTAGCTATGGAATCTTATACAAAATGCCTTTATTTTCTAGATTATTCTATTTTTAAATTTGACAAAGCAAAACGTTTAAGAAATGACTATAATTATAGATTTAAAATTTTTTTTAGGTGAACATTCTAATAGTGATACTGAAGATAATAGTTCCAGTACAGAATCTGATTCCGATATAAATTACAAAACTGAAGATGAAGATGATGACCATAAAGATGATGTTGCATCTGATAAGGAAGAAACGAAAGAAGCTATTGTTGAAAGGCCAAGATCAAGATCAAAATCGAAATCAAAATCACCTATACCATGTTTAGAACGTAGAAGTCCATCTTCTCATGATTCAAGGAGGTAATTAAAAAATATATTATTCAGGATTTTAGGGACAAAAATCATGTGTGCAAATTTCCACTCCTTTTATTTGACACTCCATCAATCCATTAAGAGGAAATTTCTATCAATAGCACTAATCAAGATCATGATAGGATATGATTGTTGTCATGAGATTATTGAGTATGTAAAAATGGTTAAAGAAAAATGGTGGAAGCATGTATTTCTGATAATCTTCCTTCACCCTAGAAATTTTACTTCCAAATGTAGGTAAAATACTTACGACCAACTTTAAAGCATTTAAATCTTTTTTGTAGGAGCCAAAGTAGATCTAAAAGTAGAAGTAGATCACACTCGTTTTCTCCGCCACCTCCAGATGAGAATGGTAAACCAAATGTTGAAGAAGAAAAGCCAAAAGAAGATGATAATGAAGCTAAGTTAAGAGAAGAAGCTATTAATGCTTTACCGCCATACTATCCAGCTCTGCAGGTAAAACTTTTTCTTTTTTCATGAACTCTTTATGTGGCTTATTTTGTTTTTTCTAAACAGGTGAAATAAGAAGACTAAAAATCGAAATCAAACCTTGGTAAAGAAATACTTATGTGTATTTTTTAATTCTTTATACTCTCATGGACATGGAAAGATCCTGTGGTATACTGTGATTAAAACGTTAGGATAAAATAATAACAGTGCCAGTTAAAATTTCTAAAAGTCCGTCTATTTAGAATAATATATAGTATGTAGTTGTGAAAATGTTAAAAAACATTTTTAATGTTAAATGTTATAAAAACATGAATAATGTTTTCCCATATTGGTTTAAGGCAAAAATGTATTTATAAATTACCATTATTTTATAGGGTTGTCGATCAGTTGAGGAATTTCAATGCCTGAATAGAATTGAGGAGGGCACATATGGAGTTGTTTACAGAGCTCGTGATAAAACTACAGAAGAAATTGTGGCGTTAAAACGACTCAAGATGGAAAAAGAAAAAGAAGGTTTTCCAATAACTTCACTGAGGGAGATTAATACTCTATTAAAGGTAGGATTATTATCACCTATTTATTTAGATTAAGCTCACTTGAGCCATCACAATGCATCACTGCTCTATTTTGAAGGTATTTACCTACCTTTATCTAACTGTAATAATAAAAAGCAGTTTGTATGAGCCGCGAGCTGTGAAGCACTCGATGGCTCATGTGTTCAATTCATTTCATTAATGCAATGTATTTTATTCCTACAGGCCCGGCACCTCTTACCTGCAAGAGGGTTGTGCTAGAGGTGTGACCCAATTGCAAGGGTTAACAACTTCGATACACGGGCGGGCCTAAGTATCTTTAAGGGATTTATTACAGGGGGACCACGAATTTCTTATAACATGTACGAATTTAATTGAAATATTACTCTGAAAAAATTTAAAATACCAAGACTACATTTGAGATGGTGATACAAACTATATAGATGAACTTAGATGTATGGTGTAAATGTTGAACCTCGAGAAAGGATATCAGCAAATGAGGTAACAAGAAGAGTCTTTCTTACAATGTTGAAAATTATTTTATATTTTTATTATGACTGTTGTAAAAGAGACTCTTTGTAGGGTAAAGTAACAAGATAAAAATGTGTCGCTCAGCATAATACAAAAGAATTATGAATGAAATAGTTAAAAAGGACATCCTCCATTTTGGCCCAAAACCAAAAGTGCTGACCAATAAAATAACGTGCTGTATTCTGACACAACACGTCGACCTTAGCATTTGTTAATATGGCACCAATGCTGTAGCACCAATATTAGTAGTGCTATACAGGGAGGAAAGTTGAGATGGGGCATTAAGGTCAGCTGCCATATCCCTTGCTGCCACGCGAAAATGGTCTTAGGAGACCTTTCCCAACTTTTTGAGTGATGAAAATCGACATTCACAGATTTTAGAACACCCACAAATCAAAGAAAACTTTTTCCATACAGTTTACTAGGGTAAAGGCGATTTTTGTCATCACTCAAAAAGTTGGGATGGGTCTCCTAGGAACATTTTCGTGTGACAGCAAGGGTCCATCTCAACCCATCCTGTATAGAACTACTAATATTGGTGCTACAGCTTTGGTACCATATTAACAAATGCTAAGGCCGACGTGTTCTGTCATAATACAGCACTTTTTTTATTATTATGGCACTTTTGATTTTGGACCAAAAATGTCGAGGATGTCATTTCTTGTTATTATGGATGTAACCGATTGTAACTATCTTAGATTTTCTTTTTCTACCCTTAGTTTATAATTATTTAGTTTTTACTATAATAATCAAGATTATGCAATTTTGTGAACTGACTGTAGTTTGTATGGGGGTGACAGATAGGTATATATTTAAATACACTTACTTGCTAAAATGCGTTATAATGCCACCACCACAATAGAAAAGGTTATTTAGGCTTGTTTCCACTATGTATAAATCGGTGGCTAACTGCCGCACTCAGAGACGTCAAATAACGATAATGAGTACTAAACGTCAAAAATTGAAAATTCAAAACTAGTCGCTATTCTTGCAGGGTCTGTGGTCTAGATTTGAATGAAAATTTTTGACATTAAATACTCATTAAAGTTAATTGACGTCTCTGAGTGCGGCAGTTAGAGTTCTTAATGAATAATTATGATACTTAGTTAAAAAAAACAACATTATTTATTACAATAAATAAAGATTATTAATATAATAGGAAAATATATCGTCAAAAAGTGGCAAGTAGCCACGTGACATTAAATACCAGTCAGAGAGCGTGACGTCACGGATATTTACGTCTCGTGAAAGGAACACATCGGTTTCATAGATTTATTATGGTAAGAGACATATTTGGATGTCGTATCTATAATATGTATTAAATACCATAATAAATGCTAATAAATAAACGGTATAATACCATAATAAATGTATGAAACCGATGTGCTTCTGGCGCGCCACTACACGTAAGTATGTCTCCGCCTTTAGTGTAGGAAGCCGTGACGTCATTCAAAAGGCCATGACAGTTTGGGTCGTTTTCGAGGCAAATTTAAAATTAGTAGTTAAAAAGTAAAATATTTTATGTATAAGTAAAACACATAATTTTATTAAAATATTATGTTTTTGGTGTAAATTAGTCACAGAGGTACAGTCTTAACCCATTTTCCAAAATTTGTCAACAAGTTCTAAATCATGCAAAATAAATTAGTGCACTTAAACGTGTACATACGTATATTATATCTCCTGAGCTTTTTAATGCACAAAAACAAACGCCCTATAGATACAACTCACAGGGGGCCGAAAAGAGTGAAGGTAGTAGTTCTCGAGATAATACATTTTTGTCAATCTCAAAATCTCATGACCGGCATTAGGAACTATTCCTAGAATACACAATCGCAGGCAGAGTGTGCTCGCAGTTTAGTCATACTCACAGTTGACATACTCCTTACTTTGGAACAGAAGACATAGTTCTGGGGTCAATAAAATAAACCAAAAATATCTCGTCGTAACCCCCAAAATAAAAATACCGTTTCTTTATTTTCCAATCGAACGATCGATCGACTTCGAAAATATATTTTTTACATAATTTTATTACTTAATTACAAAGAAAAAAAATTAAAAAACATGCGATGACGTCACAGTCACGAAGTTAATCAATATCATGTTTGTCGGTCATGAATCAAATCCATTATCATTAATTGTCATCGTCGAAAATAACATTAATATAGTAACAATAAATTTAATAACCTTCCGAGACGTTAATTTTAACTAATTTAAAACGTATTTTACTTGAAAATGAATCAAACATTACAAATAATATGTTTTGATTTTTGCCACCGGAAACGCCAGATTATCATTTCGCCATTTTTCGTGACGTTGACGTCATTTGGCGCTTACGTCTGTTTAGAATGACCAGAATTTCAATCATGATTATTGGTATGAAAACGACGGAATTCAGAAAAAAACTAAAAATTTGGGTGTCTTCATTTTCTGCCTATTTTTATATAACATCATAAAAAGTATGTTCAAAAAATGAAATGTTGTCAATTATCCATATTGTTTTTAGAACAGAAGAAACAATTTTTTATTCATCCACTTTAATATTCCGATTCGTAAATATACCAAAATACTTTTAAACATTATGATTATCTATTTGTTCAGGCATTTTGTTTTAGAAATTAGTGTTTCTGTATCCACGATGGTAATAGAGAGCTAGAAGTCTGGTCCATAGCAAATAGGATCATTGCGGGTCGGTGGGTCCCAACTAATTAAATAGTATTTTTCTGTAGGGCCTTAAAACTAAAACATTACATATCATTTTAAATGTTGTTGAAATATCTTACTATTGTTATTATTAGCATTATTAGTTGGGCACATTAGTAATGGATCTATCAGGTACTATTTGATTTTATTTGAGTCTTGGGTGGCCGAGCGGTCAGGCACCTGCCCGGATAGCAGCGGACGCGGGTTCGATTCCCGCCTCAAGATCATAATTTTTTGAAATTCTTTTTCTAACCACCAAAATCTTTGGATCTATCAAAGGCTTTTTGCTATGTGGACAGTATAAACAAACGAATTTAGATTTTTTATAAACACTGCTATAATACTGGTAAATATAAAAAACAACAAATAGTTTGACAAATGATGCATCCCTCCCCTTTTTTACTTGGTATTATTATATCAACTATTCTACTTGAATATTCTTTGACAAAGGTAACATTTACTTAGCTACTTTGTTTGTCATTATACCTTTTTGGATCATGCTGATGACACAATTAGATACTTATATTGTGTAATAGTCATACGACAATAATTACAATATGTTTGAATATTGTTCGATAATTACATGTATATTATGAAATTGTACGTTTTTAATTATATATGGTCGGCAAACTCGAGCACATAGTCAAGAGATGGATTCCTAATTCGAATATGAATGCAATTTTTGACAGGTTGTCGACCATAGATAAGTTTTCATTGCTTGGGGTCAATAGATACTCAGCTAAAATGCTTTGATGACTTTTACTCCTTGTTTTTCAATGTATATATTACTGTAAATCCCCGAACCACGGTTAATCCTAAGATATTCCAGTAAAACCTAAGATTTATCAACTGCTAATGGTAAATGTCCGAATACTTATCTGATTATCGTTAATGTTTAACTTTTACCACCATTCATTTGGCAAATCTTAGCATTTACCACTAGGCACGGTATATGTTGAGAAAAATAAGTGACATGGGTTAGTAAGTTGGTTAGGTTAGGTTTGTATATGAACCAACAATCAGCGGCCGGCGAGTGCCAGTGATTTGTGCTATTATAGAATCGGGGGAAAGCGTTCAGGGGAAACTGGGAATAGACACCCAATTGATAAAATTCGTTGTCCTTTACATCTATCACAACTGCAATAACGCTTTTTGTGTCTGTTTTAGCTACGACTCTTACACTATTACACGTTATGACTTATTTTACTCAACATATACCGTGCATAGAGGTAAATGCTAAGATTTGCCAAATGTATGGTGGTAAAAGTTCGAAATTAACGATAATCACAGAACTATTCGAACATTTACCATTAAGAGTTGGTAAATCTTAGGTTTTACCGGAATATCTTAGGATTTATCGTGGTTCGGGGTTTTACAGTAACATATATATAACCATTTTTGACTTAAATGAAATATGTTTGATTTGATACTTGAAAGGCTAAAATTTTTAACGAATATGAAAGCAATCTACTTATAATAAGCGATCTTCAAATCTTTTTGCCTTAGTTCAGGCATACTATAACCGAACTGTCGACCATGAAAATGCCTAGGATGCGTGTAAAATAATCTAGTATTAATGCCATAAAAGTATGTTTTAAATTATTGCCTATACATTTTAAATGTTTTGAAAGGTGCTGTTGATTTGATATAGGGTGGATCTTATAATACTTCTATTCGACCACATCTTTGCCGATACAAGACGTG
The DNA here is from genome assembly GCA_963931975.1 of Cataclysta lemnata. NCBI lineage: Eukaryota > Metazoa > Arthropoda > Insecta > Lepidoptera > Crambidae > Cataclysta > Cataclysta lemnata. Next base: position 9,663,540 of record OZ008344.1, on the reverse strand, counting down.
TGATATATGTAAAAACTGACACCTACCTATCGTTACTTTTAAATGAATGTTCATACTTGAAGACAACTTTCAAATTGGGTTTTTCAATTTGTATGATGAATTCGATATTTACAAATAATTGCCTTATATGCCGCAAGATATATATTTTATATCAATTTCAGGGTCAAAGTCGTATTTTTTAACGCTGTCCCATATTGTTTTTCTTACGTTATATACCTACTTAGATTATTGTTGCATCAGCATTTAATTGCAATTTTACGCCCTTAATGAATATCAGCTAATTCAATAATGAACGTTTCGGTTCTCTAGAAGGCACACGACCAATATTTCTTTTATGGTGTCTATCACACCTTACTGGTAAACCGGTAGGGAATGCCATATGGCATTAAGTCCGCTAATTGTACTCTTTTATTATTTTCTTAATCGTAAGCCGTGTGGACAGCACAGGAGAATACAAATGTCACCACGTTTTAGTTCTTTAAAAGGCACACGACTAATATTTAGTATCAAAAAGCAACGCCCTGCTGAGATTGATGTACTCCAATTTTGTTTATTACATAATGTGCAAAATATTTGCAAATTATTTGCAAGTAGACATATACGGGGGATCCCCGTGTATGTCAACACTTTAAACCAAATTACAATACGTTTGGTTTCATTTAAAATATGTTGTCGGGAATAATAATCACGCTTTTTCGGGCATGTTTTATGTGGATTGTTATCAGAAACGAAAAATGTTAATACGGCTTGCCAAGAAGAAAAAGTGCAAAGCTCAACTGTACTATGAGCAAATACCGTTTGTTAGAGACAAGACAGTGCTTTCTTACTGATGTGATGACAACGATGATGATGCTACCTAAGGTATTGGTAGCCGGATTTGTTTGCGTCTAATTCGCTAACCAAATTAAACAAATGAATTTAATATTATTGATTAATTGTATAATAGTTTAGGCGTCTGTTTTATTTCAATTTGAACCATATATAAGTCTCGGACGTCATATTTTCGACGTGACTTTCTCTGTAGTGGTTCAAAGGTCGCATCGCTTCCAACTGCTGTTTAAAAATTGTTGAATTCATTGGGTTAGAAAGTATTATGAAAATGTTCCATTAAATAACCGTGTATGAGAAAAGCGATAAATTTTTTCTTGAAGACCTAAATAAGGTGCTTTTTGTAATCTTGGCAGAATTTCTCATGAATGCACATCAAACAAAATGTTAGCAAATCGACTTGAAAGGTATCCAAAACACTGAATATATATAGTTTTGCAAGACGAGGGTGTGTTCTTATGCAAAAATACATAGATCACTATAGTCCGACAACTTCGTGCGCAACCTTCCTGCGGTATGAGACGGTGGTTGGGGACGGGGCGCTCTGGATGTTGGCGGGGGTGGGTGATGCGGGGAGGGGTGAGTTTTCCCTCCTCCCGCATCACCCGCCCCCGCTGGCTTGTCGTGGCTGAGAACTTGTCGGACTATAACGGCGTAGATAATCGTATGTATAGCGTCAACCTCAAATATCAAAGTTACCAAAACAACTGGCTATGGAGAGACCTGGGTTTGCACTTCACTTGGTAATTATAGAAATTCTTGGCAATAAATAGATAATACCCACACGAATTTATAACCGTTGCGAAATTAAGGTTATAAAGTGCTGGTTATGAACATTAAGATGCAGACTTGTTAGAATCCGCAGATTGGACAAGAAAATACAACACAGCACAACTATTGATTACAACTTGTCAACTGAAAAATCAGGAACATAATAAATGCACCGTGAAAATAGCCATTTTATTAAAAAACATGAACTGAATCGAAATAATTCAAAGCGCAAATTCGGCAAGCAAATTTATGTCCAGATTGCCCGAGTGGTATACAAGGTTATTTTCAAAACACCAAAAACCTCCCATGACTATATAGCTAACATCATAAACAACGTTTGTTTTATAAGTTATAATATAACGCAATACATTGCGCAAAATTATTTTTTAAGTTTTTTTGTACTGTCGTGACATTTATACGTCTATATTTTCATTCCTAAATGAAAGGACGATGCTACGCTAGGCCCGCGCGTTGCTTAATGCCGTTGCAAGTAGGTGTACGTAGAGCTATTGACTTCAGCGCGGTAAATTAAATTAGAATTTATTTTCGTATGAAAGTATCTAAAATCTAACGAATTTACAAAACGCAGATTTTATTCTTCGAAGTAATGTTTTATTACATTTACATGAAGTTAAAAACAACAATTTATAATTAAAATTATCCATTCAGCAGGCTTATATTATCAGGCAGCCCTAAATTCCTCAAATATACAAGATCGGCGTGTTGAGCTGATCTCCACGGTTAAGTTTGCGAGTATGTTGCGCGACGCGTGGTGGCCACGGTGCTAACCTTCCCATAGCAAATTTCTTGGATTTTCTAGAAACAAACAAAAGACATTGTCAGAATTATCGGATTTGACAGATGCCATTCATTCCAAAAAACAATAAACAAAAAAAGAACGGAATCTATTTCGCAATAGATTTATCTCATCAAACTGTTTTTAACGTTTGCTACTATTTGTTATGCATTTGGGAAAAATAGAATGCCAGTAATTCATAAAATTCCCATAAAATCGAATAAAAGCGAAATCAATTATTATTATTTTATGTTTTTAAGACAAAGCTGTAATTGTTTACAAATCTGTAAGCTGTAATTATTTCAAACATTTCAAATAATATGTTTTTATTTTTGCCTCGGGAAACGCCCGATTGTCATTTCGCCATTTTTCGTGACTGACGTCATTTAGCGGTTACGTCTGTTTTAGAATGACCGGAATTTTATTTATGATTTTTTGTATAAAAATATAAAAAACAAGGGAATTTAGAAAAAATAATAATAATAAGGGTGTCTTCATTTTCTTTCTATTCCATTTTAATTTCAACATTATATATGTTAGAAAAATTAATACAAAGATTTTGGTGGTTAGAAAAAAACATTTCTAAAAATTATGGTCTTGATGCGGGAACCGAACCCGCGTCCGCTGCTATCCGGGCAGGTGCCTGACCGCTCGGCCAACCAAGACACTCCCCGCATCAACACCATAATTTTTCGAAATTCAGAAATGTAAAGGATAATGAATTTTATAAATTGGCTACTAAAGCAAACTCTTCGAATATATAAATATGTTAAATATTACTATTAACCGACATGGGTTAGTAAGTTGGTTAGGTTAGGTTTGTATAATTATGAACCAACGAACAGTACCGGTGATGTGTGTTATTATAGAATCAAACCTTTTTTATCTACATTATACCGTGCCTAGAGGTAAATGCTAAGATTTGCCAAATGAATGGTGGTAAAAGCTCTAAATTAAAGATATTCACAGAACTATTCGGACATTTACCATTATGAGGTTCTTAGGTTTTACCGGAATATCTTAGGATTTACCGTGGTTCGGGGTTTTTACAGTAACATATATAATTTTAATGAAAAATTATATCAAAGACGTATAATTACGTACCGTACCGTATTTGATATTTAAACACCTAGAATAGAAGTGGATCCCTTTCACTTTGTACTATTCTGAATGTGACGCACGCAATTCATGGAATTATGCAATAGTCGAGTATAGAATAATTTGGGCAGCCTCCCAATTTTAAGGCACGTTCAAACGTCGTATAGTAAATATAAACAAGATATTTAACTAATAAATAGTATTTGACTCTTATTGATGTTTAGACATCTTTGATTATCTTGATTTCGGTGGTCTTGAAAATAATAACCATTTTCTCATTAATGTCTTTCTTATTATTCAATGACATCTCATCTTGGCACGTCATCTTATTGTTTTAAAAAATTTAAAAGAAAGTTGGGACCTTGGTGGTTGTTGGTGGTTGGTACATTTTACTTAATTATTAGTCGGTTACTAATAATTATGTTAAATGTAATCTATAAAAATATCAGGTGTAAATAATTGACGGAATAAATCTTAGATCCTTTTTTATTATACTATATCTTGCAAGATCATGTAGGCTTACACCGACGTCATCTAGGAAGAACATAATTATATTGCAATAATGCGGAAATAGATTTCAAAGTGAGATATTTTGATGAGCCGAGCCTTATTTATATGTTATGTATCGCCATCTCAAATTTAAAATTGTGTATTTCTAATTTGATTAAAAATTTTATCATGGAACTTATTGTACGAAAAACGGAAGCGATAAAATTTTTAATCAGATTGAAAGTGTTTTAATGTATTATAATTGTTCATACTACCTAGTCTACACACAAAGTTAAGAACTTTGTTTGTGGACTAGCGAACACTTTATGAATACATAGTTGTGTTGTCTTCATCTTGTTTTATCTGGACTTTTTCCATTGCCAAACTGACTTAGCAACATTGGGATACCGCAGACTGCAGACCTATTTTATATAACATTATATATTATTCATTCTTGCATAACTATGTTATATTGTTTATGATATGGTGCATCTACAAAATACTTTTTGTGTAATTCCAATAACTATTTTTAATGCATGAGCCCGCGTTGGCCCATAGGCCATGATTGAATTTGTATTAAAAAAATTTAAGACAATTTGTGTAATTTTAGAAATATGTATGTATTAAATTTGTGTGTAAAATTGTAATTGTTTATTAGTATGAATTCAATTAATGACTGACTGAAATTGACCCAGCTTTAGTTTTCATCCAAACTTAGGTACTCGAATCACAGGATTGCAAATAGGAAGTATTGCTTACTTCTCTACTGTAACTACCTACTCAATGTGAAATGAGCACGTTGGTATGAAAATTAAACTCTTGGTCGATATTATAAATACGATTGTGATTGCATCTCGCATAACATAATCCGTACAGGTTTAACGTCAAATATCTTTCGTCCTGTTCACACTTACATAATAATTGTCTTGAATTTTTTAAGTTCTTTATGCATATTAAATACTGAATCATATTTTACGAATGTTCTATATAAAAACTGCCTAGGCAGATTGAAATGTATGAATATCTCTATAAGGGCCGAAGTTTCCTTAACCATTACCCTTACTGACTGATCTTTAGCATTTGCGTCAAAAAAGTATGTTACTTGTTCTACATACTGCCTACTCTCCCAACAAATTTGCTCTCAATATCAAATAACTAAGTTTGATAGTCTATTTAGATTCGGAGACTGTTTTGAAGTGTGTGTATACATTTGAAATAGTTCATCACGTTACCATAAACTCATGTTTTATGTTGGAAATTAATCTATAAATTTGATGAAAATTACATGTAGTGTAATAAATTAATATTCAAATGTAAAATAATCCTAATTTATTTAATTGATTTATATTTGTCAAATGTAGCTTGGTGTTATCTAAAAGATTCAATTGTCATAATATTCCAGTTGGTTATGAAGTCCTAACCTATATATTGGTAATGGTTTATATATTGTAAGAATTCAATACTATAATAAGGATGTGTAATGTAATTTAGTTATGTAAGGGTCATTGCAAAATCTTGAACTGTGTAATATTCATACTTTACAATTTGCCTATGCTATTGATTAAGTCGCAATTTGTCAAATACCCTTATTTTTATACCATAATGATATAGATTTATATATTTACACATTTTAATGAACCTCATTATATTCATTACGAAAACATAGTTAAAATATATATACCTACCTAGAAATTTAAAATGAACATTAAAATGTGTGTATTTAATTGAGAGTACCATAGATCAATGCATATCGCTCTTGTACCTTATTGTTTTATTCAAAAAAAATATCAGACTTTGATTGTCATCCTTTATTCCCAATTTTGTATGGGATTGGCTTAATATGTTTTTTAGGAGTAGTAAATCTACTCTTAATATTGTTTCCCTTAATGCCTCTACAAATTAGTAAATTTAGATAAAGTGTGGACCATAAAAATAAGTCAAAATTTTCGGACTAAGTTACCTAAGCATCAGGTATGTGTGTCTCAGGTTTTATAGGAAAGTTGTAATATTCCTGTTGTCGATTTTTATTACGGTTATTTGAAATTAATAATTAATTTACTTTGTTAATAATATATAAATTAATATAATTAATTAATTATAAATTAATATAAATTAATAAATAAATTAATAATTAATTTAATTTTAATTTATTCTAAAACCAAGAGGTTATACAAGTTGTATTAAGCTTAAGACAGATTTTTTTTATTACTATCAACAATATGAAAATAATATTGAGACATTGCTGACAGTAACGCTAGGAGTGTTGATGTCAGCAATTTGTAATTGTTTGCCATTAGGAATGGTCGAGACTTCTGATATTATTGATATGCATTGATCTAACTATTTAGTCCTGTTTGTGATGTTTTTCAGTTATAATTTCTGATTAGCATTTAATGTTCATTTAAGGTTACCTTTTATATTCTAGTATAATCTGAATATAATTTTGGGTATTTATGTATGTTCCATGAAGTTCCGAACTAACAAGTGGCACAATCATTTTGATTGTTACAGGGTCAGCATCCGAACATTGTGACAGTCCGGGAAATAGTTGTCGGCTCGAACATGGACAAGATATTCATCGTCATGGATTACGTCGAACATGACCTCAAGAGTCTTATGGAGACAATGAGAGGGAAAAAACAAGTATTTCTTCCTGGTAAGATCTTATCCAGTCTTATAGCTATAAAACGATAAATAAATATAACAATTTTAAGCAGTAAGTACGGTCGGCCAAGAAATTGGGTATACCCAGGGCCGTCTTAAGCTTTGCTGGGGCTCTTGGGCACACAAGAACTTGGGACCCTTTTGGAATGTAAAGAAAGAGAATTATATATTTTTTGTGAATAGATTGTTATGTGCCTGGATAAAAATGTTTTGAGAATTAATGTGATAGAAATTATCGGTCATTCGGGGCCCCCTGAGGGCACTGGTCCCATGTGCGCTTATAGTAAAAACGGTACTGGGTATACCACCCTGAGGCTAAATGTCGGCTGCAATTCATAGAACAGTAAATATTTGTTTTGCTTACACCTTGATCTGACAACACTGCTATCTCATGATATTGACGTTTATCACAGTTGTCAATATGAACCTTGTTGTAATTTTCGATGAACTAGCAAAGTAAGTCAAAAGTGGTAAACCACTTTCTTGGCCGATCGTACATCGTAAGACATTATCGCCGTAAGGATTATTATTTCCACACGAGCCCTATATTTTGCTCCCACTGGTATCTGATAGTTGTGCAACTTCGGTTACATTCGCATGTATAGGTAATCCATAATCAACTTTAGGCCAGAGTTCACCAATACTAAAAACAGGCGATTATTATTTAACCGTCAGTTTTTGACATTTAATCGTATGGAAGAATGGTCAAAAACTAACGGTTATCTTTTCATCGCTTGTTTTATGTGTTAGTGAACTCCGGCCTTAATGGAGTATGTTACCATGAGAAAATATTGGCACATATTTAAAATTAACGTAACTCCGACTAACTCTGAAAAACTGACTCCAATTCCTTATTTTTCGATATCTTTTCAGGTGAAGTAAAATGCTTGATGACCCAACTGCTAAAAGCTGTACATCATCTACATGACAATTGGATACTTCACCGAGACTTGAAAACCAGTAATCTCCTGCTATCACACAAAGGCGTGCTCAAGGTACTAAAGAAAGTTGATTCCAATATTATTAATTAATAAAACAGTAATTATAGCAATAGCCAAGACTGATGATGTTAAATATGAATCTATTTAGATTTGTATGTTTTTTTAGGTTGGTGATTTTGGGCTGGCGAGAGAATATGGCTCCCCTCTCCGACAATACACCCCTGTAGTGGTCACCCTGTGGTATCGGGCACCAGAACTTCTATTATGCAGTAAAGAATACTCCACACCCATTGATATGTGGAGCGTGGGTTGTATCTTTGGAGAATTCGTTTCGATGAATCCACTATTCCCTGGTAAATCTGAGGTGGATCAGCTCAACCGAATATTCAAGGTATGTATTTTCAATAATTATAATTACATACATAGCGCAGCGCAGGACCGACCGGTTTGGAGATCCTTGGGGGAAGCCTATGCCCAACAGCGGGCGTCTCTCGGCTGAATGATGATGATGATGATGTATTTTCAATATAATTACATAATTTTATATAATTAGGTACATATATAAATCACGCCCATATCCTCGAAGGGGTAGGCAGAGGTGAATTAACACCCACTTTGGTATGAGGGAATGTTGCTGCCCATTACTTATCGCTGTCTTTACCCTTAGTCGCCTTGTACGACACCCGCGCGAGAGATTGTGGAGTGGTGACAATCTGCTCTGACGTCACCACATGGCACTGAATGAACATGCCTTGAACCTATTATATTATTATATAACAATGATTATTTTAAATTCGTATATTCAATACATCAGCCTATAGCAGTCAAAACTATGCGAAACATACCTCTCCTAAGCAGTTAGAGTATCTTCTTCTGTAAATGTATTGTGTATTTCTTTTGTAGGATCTAGGCACGCCGTCAGAGTCTGTGTGGCCAGGGTACAGCGAACTGCCACCGGTGCAGAAGATGACTTTCGCCGACCACCCAGCCGGCGGGCTGAAGCAGCGCATTGGCTCTGACCTACTCTCCGAGGCCGGGTTCGCATTGCTACAAGGCCTCCTGACTTACAATCCCGAGAAGAGGCTAACGGCGGAGGCTGCCTTGGAGCATACTTACTTTAAGGTTGGTCCTATTTATCGGAACCTATTCTAAATTTTAATTTTAAACTATTCTATTTGGAGATCTATGAGTTGTGCAGTATTGCTGAATACAGACCATAGATAGTTATTTTCTAGAACGGGAAATTGGTTAGACGAAAAGAACTAGGTATTTATTAGGTCCTTTTTCTGTGGCACTTAGCTGGTCAACCATATCTCATACATACATAAATCACGCCCATATCCCTAAAGGGGTAGGGAGAAGTGAAATAAAACCCACATTTCGCCAAATAATAGGTCCCACGTAATAGGTGGCGAGCCTATTGCCATGTATCAAGCACGTAAATCGCAGTATATAGCTAGGTGGTATAAGAGGAATGCTGCTACCCATTACTCATTGCTTTCTTTACCCTTAGTCGCTTTGTACGACGGGAGAGAGATGAGGTGGTGACAATTGTATTCTGCTATGTGGGCCTAACCAAGTGGCTTATCTATTGGAACGCATAGAAAACAAAAGTATGAAACTGACTTGGAAAGAAAAAAAAAAATACGATAATAACAAAGAATTAATATTTGTCTCCTAAAGGTATAACATAATCTTTTATAAAATATTGTTAAAAGTATTATAGTTATAATTTTTTTTTTTAAATATACGCTCTACCAAATAGCCCCGTTTTACGGTATTGTTTTCTCTGTAATACGTCAGTTTCATACATTTGTATTCTATAGTGCTACTGCCGTCACCACACGGCTTACCATTTCTGGGTTGATAGTATACACTTGTGATTTGTTTCCAGGAGCACCCGGTCGCCATCGACCCAGCCATGTTTCCGACGTGGCCCGCCAAGTCGGAAGGCAACAGGCGGACGACGCACAGCCCCCGGCCTCCAGCCGGCGGCGCGGCCTACGCGCAGTACGCCCGGGCGGATTCCAACGATACCCACGCCTTTCAACTGCACAAGAGGTCGCTCGACGTCGCGCCTGGGTTCTCGCTCAAGTTCTAGCACACAAGGTCGAATGTTGATTGACTCCTTTGCCATATAAACTGTAGCGGTTGTTCCCTTATCACAATCAATGTTCTTCTTATACTTACTACAATAAAATACAAAGATGCAGTTTTCTGTTTCTATTTTTTTTTATATTCATTGGACAATTGCTGTTGTGAATGTCACATTACTTTGTATGTCTAATTTAGACGGATTTAATTCAATTGCTTTATTTTTTATACTTATTATAGGTATTTGGACATTGATAGTCGGTTTCTAAAAATATATTGGAGGTTTTATTCGTACAAACATGTGTATGAAAAATTATAATAATACTGTGAGATGCCTTTGTAAAATATTTCGTAAACAATAATTATTATATCAGTTGATCAGATATTTTTATTGTTACCCTAATACCAGACCTCATATACATTAAATATTGGAGAATAAAATGTAAATATTATAAATAAAGGAATATTTTTTCAGTACATACATGTAAATTATCTAGAAATATAATGTTTGGAATGATAGGTTTAATATAAATTTGATGTACATGATAAAACTCAAAATAGGACGTGTCGTACTACGGTTCTGAACCAGATTTCATCATAAATTGTGACTGAATCCCCAAGAAGCATGTAAACATAATAATCAAAGAAAGCAGACGCACGTAAAGAAAACTCGAAATTTCAAACAACTTGATGTCCAATTTATTAATCAGATTGTCTTAAGCATGAATAATAATGTAAATAGGATAGCTCTTAACATAGTGATGGACCTCGTTGAAGGTATCGTTTAGATCAATTGGTCTATACTAGGCTAGCATAGAAATATGGTACAATAATTATATTGTTTAACAAAATAATGGTTTTCATTTAATACCTATCGAATGTTGTGACAGTGGCCGGTTGGATAAATACTTAAACGTTAACGGCGTCCTGCGTCGTTCATTCCTTTGGGAAGAGCCAAGAGAGAATTGATCAGGTCCGCATTTCGTTTCCAAGTCCTATATTTTGCTTTGACATGAGCATTTGTATCTACTACCATTTTGTTATTAATGTCCCTTCTGTACGCGTTGATTATTTCCTGCATTTGCCGAAGATACTGAAATCAAATATAAAAATTATTACTTGCTGTATTTTTTATGAAACTTAATATGGGAAGGCCTGTGGCAAGAGTATTGTATTCTCTTTGGCCTGTGGCCCAGCAGTGGGGACGTTTAAGGGGGTGAAGATGATGACATATACCAAGGGCGATAACAAAGAATGTCTCGGATCATAAGTAATTGACGCCCCGAGCCGGAGGCGATAGCGATAAATATGCGATCTGAGGGTTCTTTATTATCGCCCGAGGTAAGGCAATAGGCAGTCTATAATAAATAAATATCGCCATCCAATATCATGGTAAATATTGAATCTTAAAGCATCACAGAAAAATCCAGATTTTTTGTCAATATCGTCAATACAGCTGGAAATTCCGTTTACACTAATCTAATCCTTACCTATGATCAAGGTTTTATATCACACCTGTTCCCTAACTTTTTTTGACAGTTGGAAGTGATGATCACCGAACCGTTTACATATCCATTACTACTTTACTATAATGCTATTGTGACACTTGTCCTGTGATAACAGCAATGTATTAGTAAATAGTTCGGTGATCATCACTTTCAACTGTCCAAAAAAGTTAGGGAATAGGCCTACTGACCATAAAGTGGACTTTCGCCCGCTACTTATACGAAAAATCGCACTTCCTGGGCAGGGGGTGTCATAAAACTATGATCTCGGGGTATAAAAAAAAAGATGTAAGCCTCAGATCGCATTTTAAACAAAAGTCAAACTCGTCAAAGATTTGCAATCTGAGCAATGACATTTTTAAATATAATATTGGATCTGAGACATTCTTTTGTTATCGCCCTTGGTGTATACTTAATCTACTATTATGTCACTGGTCACCCAGGAAGTGTGATTTTCCGTACGCGTAGCGAGCGGAAAATGTCCACTTTATGGTCAGGTGTGACAAAAAAATTAACATCAAATCTATATAACTTTGTTGTGTAGTGTTGCTATGTCCCAATGATGAGAATGAAATTAATAGGTTGGGGAAAAAGTTTCTTCGCATTTTTTAAGAAAATTTAAAACATTTTTTAATATAGTTTATTTACATTTAACTAAAGTATGTAGGTACCATTTTGTTCGATAAATTTTTGCCATCTTGTAGGTAGGGTATGATCCCATTGCTATAGAAATTTTGGGACTTCTGGTCAAAATACCGCGACAAGTGGTTTTGGTCCTCTCGTGATGAAGAGAATTACATTTGGAGCATTTAATGCTCCAAATGTAATTCTCTTAGAGCAAAAATACCTACATTACATATTTCCATTACAATCACAGCCCTTTTTAATGTGCCCACTGTTGGGGCACAGGCCATCTCTATCTAGTGATAAAGAGCGAATGGGTCATAACCCACTAATACTTACGCAAGTGAAAATGAAAATTATTTTGAAATAAATTACGAAGTATACCGAATGGAAATGGGCGATGGGGAGCCCCGCCGTCTTAGACGGCGGCTCAGACCACCAGCGGACTGATGTCCCCTGAGTTGATGCCCGGGCCATGAGCTACCGCTCGATGCCCGCAGCCCGCCATCAGGCGGATGACCCGGATGATGATGATGATGATGAGAAGCAGAAGTCAAACGAAGAAGCCAGTTGATTTTGGTAGACTATTCATGTCGGCTATCCTTTAATAGCTAAAGTCGCAGGGTCTCACTGCCGCACTCAGCGACGTCAATTAACTTTTATGAGATTGAGTACGTAATGCCAAATTTTTTTTGTATTAAGTAGGACCTAATAATCTGTGGTCTCAGGTGCCTTCTCAGCATCTTCCGCGTTTTTGGGAAAGAAGACGACATTTTGTGGATCCCCAATTATTGCATTTAAGCATTTCCTGGATGGTAAATACACGACAGGCATTTCTCCCGAGGTGCACTGCCATTGAGGAAGTTGTTCTGTAATCCACCCAGGTGACCTTGTCAGGTGCACTGTGGCCGTACGATGAAGTGCGATCCAAAACGCGGGTGACTAAACGGGACGCCGCTCTACTCGGCTTATAGCGTTGAGTCGCGTATAGAGTTGATGGTAAGGCCCCAGAGCAACGGTACTTACTCCATCATCCAACACGTATGGCGCCACTTCAGGAGCTCCCAATGCTTCATAGTCGTAATCGTTGATTTTTTCAGCAGATGTTTCAGGTATTATGGCCAAGACAACCAGCAGAGTCGCGACGTACAGTGCAACGGCGGTCATACTGTTGAAGGGAGACATTGCAATCACCTAAATAAAATAACTTTACACGTTTCCAAAGACTAATATTAATATACAAGTATCCTTAAAGTGCTCTTGATGAATAACGAATAATTCGGTGCCGTGCTGCGAGGATTTATATACCAAAAACGTAGATAAGCAATCCAAAAATAATTGTTAACATCAAAGTATCGGCCCAAAGCTTAGCTTAGTTTATCGTAAAATTAGTTTTTGGACAACTTTGATGGAATAATGATTAGATGTTTAAGCACCTTTACTTATATAAAATACCTACGTAACAGCATTTTACAAGTTTGTCGAGGTGTGTCATCGTGGTACCTACATAAAGATAAGCACGCTTTGAAGTGTGAACACAGTAAGTGTCGATTAAACGGGTTACAGGCGGGCATGAGTGCCAGACATGCCCGCACGAACCTCGTTTGTTTATGCCAGACTTTGTTAAGGTCCCTACACTAGACAAACATTGCACACATGGTTATGAACTGCCTGACCGGACGACAGGTTCTGATCCCAACGTCCGCTGGCTGGGGCGAACGTGAGGTGTCGTGCGGTGTTCCACAGGGTTCGGTCATAGGCCGCTCCTGTGGAACACCGGCTCAACTGGGCCATTCGCGGCTCCAATTTACGAGGCATAAAAGTGGAACTTCGCCCCCCACTTCCAGATGTTGGCACCGAAGCTGCGACGCACAACAATGATCCTCAGCAGGCTTATGCCGAACCCAGGAGGCCCGGACCTATTTTTTAACTTAAATTGCTTTTATCTTTTCAATGTTTTCAATCCATTATTTTCGAATAGTTTCAAATTAATCAGGATCACAACTAGCCCGTGGAATAGGCCTACTGGTGAAACCACGTTAAAAAAACGCGTTAAGTGGAAACGTGTGCATATTGTGACGATTACAACTTTTACAACTGTTTGAAACGTTATATCTTAAAAACGGTGGCTCGTAGGAAAAAAGTATTCATATATTTCTTGTAGATAATTTTATGATCTACATTTTTGTCTGAACTTATTTCTATGACAAAACTTACCGTTTTGCTGAAAATATTTTTTTTGACCTTTGACCTTGAATTTTTATCCCCTTATCTACCGGGGAAAAATGGGGAATTTTAAAATTTTATTTTTAATCATATTTTAATAAATCTTACTGATATTCAGCTTGGTGCGAATTTATGTATGTACCTTTAACTCTTATTTTTTTGGTCTAATTTGACCGGACTATAAAATGTCTAGTAGGTAGGTAGGTCCTACTCAAAAATGAAATAAGAATGGAGTTGGCATTCTATTTTATAAGATCTAAGTAATACCATTTATTACTTACTATCACGTATGCAAATAAATCAATCTCTCTGCAGTAAGTATCAATAAACATTTATCACGTCTCCACCCTCTACTGCAACTATAAAAAGCCTGCACTTAATAAGATTGCTCGCGAACCCTTTAATTAAATTGCTGAACGCTATAAAGACCAAACAAATACGCTTTCGGGATAAGGCGTGACCTATGTTTGTATATGTATACTTACCTAACATTCTAGATGTAGGTACCTACTACCTACCTACCTAACCGTTATTGAAATAAACATTAAGGGCCTGTTTCACAATCGACAAGTAAGTTTTAAGTAGCTTACTTCGCAGATCATTTGACAGTTGTAATATGAAATATATGTCAATTGAACTTCAAAGTAAGCTACTTCGAACTTACTTGTCGATTGTGAAACAGGCCCTTAGTAATATCTAACTAACTAACTAATATACATACATACATAAATCACGCCTATATTCCCGAAGGGTCTACCACTTCGGGGATATAGGTGTGATTTAACACCCACTTTAGTTACAGGTTTTTGAATTTCTATTTATTCGTCACTTAAAATAAATGATAAGGCCGTGTGGTGACGGCAGAGTAGAATACATTTGTCACTAGGCATTGAACTACTATTACTAGCGTACATTATAACTCAATGTCACTAGGCCCATATCTCTCCCGTGGGTGTCGTACAAAGCGACTAAGGATAAATCCATGATGAGGAATGGGCAGCAGCGTTCTTCTTATTACCACCTAACAATGTACTTACTGCGACTTTTGTGCAATAGGCTCGCCACCTATTCCATGGGACCTAACATAACAGGCGGAACGTGGGTGCTGGTTCACCTCTGCCTACCCCTTCGGGGATGTAGGCATGATTTATGTATGTATGTATGAAATAAATGATTTAAACCCTATAATAGTTACAATCCCCTGCAAATCTGGGTAGGTATGACAAAGTTTGCAGTAAGCACAATTTCCGTTCATTGGTAGGTAGGTTCCATAGACATCCTTTCCAATATAAAGACTATAACTATACACCGACCGTACAGTCAACGGCACTGCAGACTACCCAAAACTGTCAGATTTCTTCAATCGATTGTCAACCTTAACTTGGTAATAATAGAGCACAAAATCGATTGAGAAATTTTGCCATTTTATGGTAGTCTGACGGCTGTAGACTGTACATAAACATGATAAGTAATTTCTTATGCTTTTATTTTGCAAGTATTAAGTCGCGAAACAAATTGGCAAGTAAAAGGTAATAATTGTAAATTACCTATCCTATATCTCCAATATTTTAACTTTTGATCCGGCAAAAACATAAAAAAAAATTTGAAATCACGTCGCCGTTCTGCCTAACGTACATACCTAAGTTGACTAGAAGTTATTATACAATACACACAAACTATTAGGTGATACACAAAACAAACCCATAGCACATGTCAAAATACTTCATAAGAATTCAATATGGTAGTATAGTCATACGCAAAACTGACAAATATTTCTAACTGATTATCAATGTTACTGCTGCACTCAGAGACGTCAAGTTACTTTAAAGAGTACTTAAAGTTAAAAAAATCTTTTAAAACTGAACCATATACTCGGCAAGAATAAAGACTAGTTTTGAATTGTAATTCTTTTACATTAAGTACTCATTAACGTTAATTGACGTCTCTGAGTGCGGCAGTTAATGAAAAATTTAGACATAGCACGTCAGTAGGCTACCATAATCCGGTCAAATTAGACCAAAAAATAAGAGTAAAGATACATTAATTCCCACCAAGCTGAAAATCTAAATTGACCGGTCTATTAAAAATGGTAACCTGACGGGCTTTTGACTGCACATACATAAAGTATCACAACTTCGTAATTATTATTATAATACACAACATTCTAAGGTTATTTAGAGTACCTAGGTAATTAGGCAAGGGCTGTTAAGTAAGTTCCTATTAGCTAGGTAGTTACTGAACAGGTAGGTGCGTAATTTAATTATTATTACAGTCTACACTACGACCAATGATATTATTTTTTTAAATATAATATAATTGACTACGACAGATTCCTTTTGTTATTGATCTTATAATATGATATTGGTCACTATCAATTTACAATTAAGTTAGTACCTCATTTTTTACTTAGCAATTACAATAAGTGACCCGTGACTCACCTGCTTAATTTCGTAGATAATTCTAGTCCAAACAAATTAAAAGTTTTCTGCAAAAGGAGATCGATTCACTTTCAAACAACACGTGCGGCAACAGAACGCCGGCTTTGGTGGATAGGCTCGCCGGAATGCCGATTGTCGTAGAAAAATGGGGTTGGTTGAGAGAAACACGGGTTGGGGCGAAAGTGTTTTTCAGGCGAGCGCTCAACCGTAACGCTGCCCACTGAGTGGTGCAAGAGACAGCTGCCAGTGCCTTCCATTCCCGTGACATCTCGTGAACTTTACGTCATATTGTTACTTTTTATAGAACAGTGAGTTGTAATACTTGGGGATGATTCTCGGTAGAGCGAGCCGTGCACGGGACGGACCGTTTACGTGGTCCGGACCGTAGGTATACCTCTATACTTGCCAGAATTTCATTTGCCCGAAAAACATAAAAATTATGCCATAATATTCATATGCCAGAATTTTATTTGACCAAATGTTTTGTTTACTATAATATTCATTTGCCATTGCCATACTATTCAACAGATATAATATTGTTTTCCATAATTTCATAATTATGTCATACACGCACACTTCCGGTCCTGACGGGGCACGTTACATACATTTTGTTTGAAGGAATTAAAGGTCTCTGCATAGGTGGCGGGTTTCTATATGAACGGGACAGGAAAGTTTTAGAAATATCGTTTCATACAAAATGTACATGAAAGATATATGTCACAGATTTGAAATAAAACAACTTTTACGGATAGGACTCGCGTATAATTTGGCCGTGGTCACGGGGGTACTGTAAAGTGAGTAAAGTGATCGAAACGTCGGGTTAAATAATTAATATGCCAAACACCAAATTATACGCGAGTCTTATCCGTAAAAGTTGTTTTATTTCAAATGTGTAGTGCTCGTGCAAATATAAGAAAACATTATATGTCACAGAGTCACGGACCGGGCGTGAACGTAGCACTCACGGGGCGTTTTGAACGAGTCAGTCACGTCCCCATCCCGTTCACGTCCCATCCGAGGTAATATTATTCCGTTAGGTATGCATATTACACGTGCATTATCCGGGTCCGGATGGGGCACGTACACAGTCCGTCCCGGGCACGGCACCGTGCCGTCGGCACGCTCTAATGAGAATCATCCCTTACTGCCACACTCAGAGACGTCAATTAACGTTAATGAGTACTTAATGTCTATATATATTTAAATCTAGACCATAGATCCAGCAAGAATAGCGACTAGTTTTGATAATTGTCATTTATTGACATTAAATATTCTTTAACGTTATTTGACGTCTCTGAGTGCGGCAGTCAGGGCCATAATTCTGAACGTTTTGTGCCGTGTGGTACGGCAGAGAGCAGAGTACAATTGTCACCACCTGCAATATCTCATTGTCGTACCTACAAGGTGACTAAGTAGGTAATAGGCAGCAGCGTTCCTCTTATTCACCACCTAGCAATATAATGCGATTTATGTACCCTTAGAAATACACTTTTGTGGAATGGATAGGGTTGAATAACAGCTGCTCACTTGAAATCTTTTATTGTAAAAGTTACAATTTATTAGTTATTCAATGTTCAGTTGAGTCCATGAACTGATATCTTCCAGTTGCCTTTTGACGGAGGACAATGATGTTCCCCCCAGAGTAGTGTATTGTTCTACGCTAGCTTCCCACGAGAAAATATTTCGGATTTCCTCTTCGCTGCCAAATTCGGGACTGTAAGAAAGTAGTTTTATGTCAAAGATAGGTAAAAAGAAGTCGCAATAATTACGAGTTCATACATTGTCACGGCACAGCAGAATACAATACAATTGGACATGACTATTGAGGACAAATAGGCGTGATTTATTAAGATCTATGTATTCATTAGTAGATTATATACCAAGGGCGATAAAACAATGAATGTCTCAGATCGCAAGTATATCGATAAATATGCAATCTGAGCCTATATTCATTCAATTCAATGTACTTATAATGTGAAAAGTATCTTTTATTTTCCTGCATCCTTTTTAAAAAAGCACTATTAAAGCCGTATGGTGACGGCAGAGTAGAATACAATTGTCACCATCCCAAATCTCTCCCGTGGGTGTCGTACAAGGCGACTAAGGATAAATCAGTGCTGAGGAATGGGCAGCAGCGTTCCTCTTATACTCGTACAATCTAGCAATTTACTGCGACTTTTGTGACCGATAAATGGCAATAGGCTCGCCACCTATTACATGGGACTTGACATAATTGGCGAAACGCGGTTCACCTCTGCCTACCCCTTCGGGGATATAGGCGTGATTTATATATGTATGTATGTATGTATTTCTAGATGCCTCGGCCGAAATGGCAATTGCCTGTCTCGTATTAATAAAGTTTTCCTTCATACTCGACTTTGCAATAACGTACTGTATTATTAATATTTACCAAATAGCCACATATTCCTCATGGGACAGTTGCCGCAAGTCAACACCCAGAGCGGTGGCTCGCCGAAGAGCAGCCCCGACCAGGTGATGTGCGCTCCGGAAAGGCACTCCGCGTCGGACCAGCGCGTGTGCCAGATCAGTCGCCAGCATGCCAGGCTCCAAGCAATTAAGGGCCTTCTCTCTTTTTACCTGTGAAGCATAAAGTGAAAGTCATACGAGGCGGCTATATGAGTAATGGGCAGCGTTCCTCTTTTGCTACCTAGCTCTCCCACTCTACTGTGTCTAGAAGGTACTACGGTTCCTCTTATACCATCTTGTTAGTGATAAGTATACCGCGATTAACGTGCCTCGCTCGCTCCCCTATTACAGAATCGGAGTATTTATACATATTTTGATCTATATTTAATCCATTGGTCTCTCTCAACGCAAAAGGTAGATAGCTCCAAACGAAGAGTGTTCCTTATTGTTTGGTATACAAACACAGGTACTGCCGCCGTTGTGTTTGTTAATAATATTAAAGTGATTTTAAAAATCCAGAAAAAGTTGTAGTAAAATTGCCAGTAACAAAATTGAGAAAACATTGTCTGAAGGCAGATACTCACTTCCATGGTTTTCACCGATCCCGTGACTACTTTTATGCAGTCCAGCAGTTTATCGTGGGAAGAAAACAACAGTTCCTTGTCGGACTGTAAGTCTTTATTGTACGTGCTCGGCAGCCCTTTCAATATCGTGCTGAATCCGAAGGAATTTCCTAATATGAGGCCTGCAGCCCCTCGTACCAGCTCCAGGCCGTCAGGGTTGCGTTTTTGGGGCATTAGACTGGAACCAGTCGAAAACTGATCCGAGAACCGGATTATGCCGAACTCTTGGGAACTGTAGATTATTAAGTCTTCTGCGAATCTGCTGAGGTGCAGGCTGCATAACGCGGACCAGTTAAGGAATTCCACTGCAAAAAATAAACTGTATTAGGCGAGAAGGGGAAATGATGCTATACCCCCTAATTTAAACTTTTTTCAACTCATGTTTAAATAGTAAATAAAAACAATAATAATAGTAGGGAAATATTGTGTAAGATATCGTTTTCTTCTTCTTGTAATTGAACACCACCCTTTATTTTCGTCAAAATTAATTATTATTGTGAAAAATGCGGTTTAATGTAACAAGTCTTTCAATTTAGTTTACCTACTTCTAATTTACAGGTTATTGACGAAAATATAACCGCTAAGTATCAACGAAGAATGGGTGCTGAATCAGTTCTGTAATTAATGTAATTAGTTCGGTAATTCTACCTACCTATGTGGTCGCGTGAGCCAACGGCGAACATAGAATTGGGCGTGGTCCCTTCAAAGCCCAATTCCGTTGCCAGCCTGCTCCTGTCGATGGGCAGGGCGCAGCCCGCTATTGCCCCGCTGCCGAGGGGGCAACGAGATAGCCGCTTTTTCTGTTCTTCCAGCCTCTGCACATCATCCTTAAGACCCCACGTGTGACTGATGAAAAGTAAATATTTTGTAGGTGACGGCAGAGTAGAATATCGACGGCGAAGTGCCAATATGTTGCAAATAAAGGTATCTGCATACGCAATGAGATTATACCTTGGACTGGACGTGAACGGGACGGAGACATATATGACTACCTCGTTCAAAACGCCCCGTTGCACTCATGGGGCGTTTTCGTTCACATCCCGTTCATGACTCCGTGACATAATTATGTCTTTTATGTACATTTTGTATGAAACGAATTTCTAAAACTTTCCGTCCCGTCCCATTCATATGTATAAAAACGTTTCACGTATGCAGATACCTTAACTAACTTAGACAAAACACAGACAAAATTTTACATTAAGTAAAAAAAGTTAGAATTTTACTTTAGAAAATTTAGTTAGAAGCTATTTCCACATTTGAATTTGTCGAGTTCTCGTTAAAAAATATAGATACGTTATTTCATGAAAACACGCAGAAATAGACCTTATTCCAAAAACATACAAAGTCAACTTCTCATAAATGTAAGATTGTCACCCTTCCAATCTCTCCCACGGGTCACGTACAAGGCTAAGACAGTGATGGGTAAAGGGCACCAGCAATTAGGGACCTAATTCTACCTAGCAATGTTGGTGAATGAATGGCAATAGGCTCGCCATTAATTACATAGGATAGGACCTAACATAATTGACGAAACGTGTGTGTTAAAACACCCCTTCGTAGACAAATAGGCGGATGTATGGCTAGGCGAGTGTGAGTGATGCCAATGTAAACCTAATATTCACCTCAAAAGAAAATGACTCCATCGTATTGGCTGCGCCCGCTGTAGGTGGGTATATCCTGGCGCTATGACATCGATTTCTAGTTTAGCTCTATTCACTAGCACCTTTAAAAGATGAATTAAAAATATTAGCACCGTTCAACAAACAAATTGTCCCTATCGGATTCGAACTCGGGAATTTGCCGATAGCCATTCCCCGTAGCACGGTACCTGGACACATACCCTTCGGGGGAAAGTAAATCTTTTCCTCTCGCTCCAACCAAAATCCCATCAGTTTCATACAATTTTGTATTCTATTCGTTCGAATATTTAATAAGCCACTTGTTTAGAGGGGCAGTGTATTTTACAAATCCATATTGATGAACTTGCTAGCATAGTGGTATAACGCATTTGGCCTGCGATTGCGTAAACTAAGCAACGTTCGCTAAGACCAGTCAATTGGATGGATGACCAAAAATTTACTATCTCGAGTTTCTCCGTGCTTCGGAAGGCAAGTTTAGCCGTTGTTTCTGACTGTATCCGCAGTCGTTAATACCCACCAACCCACACTGGGCCAGCGTGGTGGGTTATGGCCCAATCTCGCTATATTCTTCTATCGGGAAGGCCCGTGCCCTAGCAGTCGTCTTCTCCCTGCCCTGTTACCAGTCTATCTGGGGTCGGCGCAGTATGTTTCCTCTTCCATTCATATAGATCAGACGTCATCGAGCCATCCACTCCGTTTTGATTCATTCAAGGTATCATCCATCACTCCGTAAAGGTGCTAGTGATAAATGAATGTATAGAAAAATTATGGACTTGATGCGGGAATCGAACCCGCGTCCACTGCATTCCGGGCAGGTGCCTATACCGCTCGGCTCCGCACGGGTTCGATTCCCGCATCAAGACCATAATTTTTCTAACTTTTTCTAACCACCAAAATCTTTGTACTAATTTTTCTAACATTTATATAATGTTGAAATTGAAATCGAACCGTTATAAGTTCTATTAGGGTGCGTCGCAATCTCTGTATCGCGCTCAGCATCCATAGCTTGGTGTCCGTGGCAGACTGGTCGTTGCGGCTGCGCGCAGTATGCAAGCGAAGGGCGGCGTCCCCCGCATGTTTCCGAAGGCGGCGCTCCACCACGGAATGGATGTCTTCCTCTGGGTCGTTCAGCTTTCCGTTCGCTGATAGCTCAGCCGCTATTTCCTTTTCCACCTGTCAATCCATCAATAAATAAATTAGGCACACCTATCGTCTAGCCGAAATTAATTAGCGTAAGCAAATCACAATATGGATACTGATGACGGACTTCCAATACTTGTAAGTACACAATAATTACACAAATATTGACAATTTTATGTTTGCTGTCTACGTTGGTGAATGGAGTGTGGTGGTGGTGGAGTTTAGAAAATGTTTCAATTTTCAAACCAGTATTTTTATTTTCTTAGGAACTAACTTTAACCGTAGGTATAAATCATAATGGTTTGTGTTTATGTTTTTCATTGTATTTAAAATATGTATTAGGAAATGTCTTTAGTTATGTAAAAAAATTAATAGACGAATTGTGAACCTCCTTCTTTTGTGGAGTCCGTTCATAAAAAAATACCGGTTCCTATCCCTGATTTTAAATAATACTGACGTGACTAATCGTGACATAATAATATGTCTTTTTTTCAATTTTTGATTTGTCATTACCAACAAGTAATTATTACATATAAACTAACATCAGATTATAGTCTTGTCCTGATAAGTGAAAAGCAAGTCATGCCCCCCAAAAAGTCATGTGATGTGTCCTTATCGCGTCCAGTGTAAAACAACATTAGGAGCTGGACAAATATGGTTACTCAATTTGTACCGCATGTTTTTTTTTATATACTTATTGTAGGACTCTTCGTTACGTTCAATACCGGACGCTGCTATTCGCTTTCCTATTTTGACCAAAGAAATTTGTGGTTATAAAAAGTTCGAAAAATTATCGTCTTGATGTGGGTAATCGTCCTCTGCAATCCGGGCAGGTGCCCTACTACACCATTGGGCCAACCAAGATTGGGTCAACAATAATTTTTTATTTCTTGCATATTTGAATAGCTTTTTAAAAAATATGAAATTTATGATGCCTGTGCCGAGATGTGTGGTGGCGGCAGGGCAGAGTCCCTATACTCCCCCGCGGTTGTCGTACAGTAACGGTCGAAAACATGTTGAGGGCAGCAGCGTTCTTGTTATACCTACCATCTAGCAATATACATACATACATAAGTCACGCCTATATCCCCGAAGGGGTAGGCAGAGGTGAACTAGCACCCACGTTTCGCCAGTTATGTTAGGTCCCATGTAATAGGTGGCGAGCATATTGCCATTTATCAGGCACAAAAGTCGCAGTAGGTACATAGCTAGATGGTATAAGAGGAACGCTGCTGCCCATTCCTCATCACTGATTTATCCTTAGTTTGCCTTGTACGACACCCACGGGAGAGATTTGGGGTAGTGACAATTGTATTCTACTGCCGTCACCACACGGCAAGTAGCAATATACGGTGCCCGATATTGCCGTTGGCTATATGCTCACCCCTATTACATTTGACCTATCATAGTTGGCATAACGTGTATATTCTGCCTAGCTCTGATTTGGTGTGATTTATCTATATATGTAGATATGTATTTTAGACGCGCAGTGGGCTTATGTATGTGAACTCTTCCATTATCATTTGTAGCTATCAGGATTTGAATTCGAGACCTCTCGGCCGACGGACAGTGATCCGAGCGATACATGCTTCCAAACTCATACATATTACATATAGGGAAGGATGTGTGAGTGATACAGTGGTGATAAAATACGAATTGTTATAAAAATGCTGCTACCTACCCGCATATAAATTTTAGGTTTCGGAAGCTTGGAGTAGCCGTTTTCACACTAAACACATTCAGGCACGACCAAACTACGCACTGACCGAAAAATCGCCATCAGGTATATGAAAACACGGGACTCGCTGCCGCACTCAGTCTTCATTTAACGTTAATGAGTACTTAATGTTAAAAAAATACATTTTATAACTAGTCGCTATTCTTGCCGGGTCTTTATAAGGTTTAGATTTAAATTATATTTTTTTGACATAAGTATTCATTAAAGTTAATTGTCGTCTCTGAGTGCGGCTTCTTCTATCAAGGGAGTTTTATGCCCAGGAAATCTAACTAGACTAGAATCTGCAGGTCTATTCGCCAACTTTTTATCACTTGAGAGTGATAATCACTGAACTATTTACTGATCCATTACTACTTTACTATAACGATATTGTGACACTTGTCCTGTGAAAACAGTAATGGATAAGTAAATAATTCGGTGATCATCACTTTCAACTGTCAAAAAAGTTAATATATCCATTGCTAAACATAATTTTAAGACTCTCTCTGAAATCTACCTAAAATAGACAGGCTTTCTGCAAGGAAAAATCACACTTAGTTGCATATTAATAGTAACCACGGTTGCAAATAGTGAGAAATCGTAACCACGGCCGTATATGTCCTCGGAAGAAGTACACACACATCCACATCCACACACAAACACACATGTTGTTGTTCTTAAATTGGTTTAAGTACATCGTACCTCTTCCAGACCATGTTGAATAGCCAAGTGATCATCTTGCGAGATATGTCCGCTTCGACAAAGCTCTCGGGCCCAGGCTTTGCTGCCTCTGATGTCTTCGGAATAAAGCCGGGTGTCCACAGCCAGTGAATCGTTCAATCGCCTGAGCACTGCCGATGGCTCCTCTTCAAAGCAACCGCCCCACAGCTGGTATCGGTCCTGTAAACAATGTGTACGAAGTATAAATAAATAAGTCTGTAATGCTTACCTATTTACAATTAATATAATGGATAGTTTTTATTACCTACATAAGGAACATTTGGTTTATCTTACCTATCTATGACGATTTTAAAATGTCACCGGTACAGTTAATTAAGCAAAACATATTTAGGATTGTCTACCTTACTTATAGGTTCTTTTCGTCATAAAAAGAACCTATAAGTAAGGGAGACGACGTCGTATGAAGTTTCAATTACGTACATAATTAATTATAACAATAAATAAATACCTAATTATTACGTACGCAGACGTAAGATCTTATTAACTTAAGTTTGAGTGATGCCATATTTGAACAATACATTATTTTTTAAATATGCTTAAAAAGTGTACTTACGGCCATATCAGTTGTCACCACAGAACAGTCACACTTGGACTACTCACCCGTTACGAGTTACGACTGAAGTTAATTTTGTCGAGCGATAAACTTATAAGTAGGTAGTTCTTATCTCAGTTCAAACTGCAGAATATAAAATGTCTACATTCTGGTGTTGAGGTAAATATTAATAATGCATTCACTCTATGAATGGTTGTTGGTAGATTAGGTAGATACTTTCTTCAACTACTTACCTTCTGGTAAAACAATATGCGCTGTCAACACCACCTTAAACAAAACCGGTTCTTCAAAAGTTATAAAAAAAATAGTAATAAAATAATAGTTTTACATAAAAAAAAGTTTGATTAAACGACTCGAATCGAATCAAAGTCAAAGTCAAAATTCATTTATTAATATGGTATGATTACAATATACTTATGAATCGTCAAGACGCTAGAGATACCGAAAACCCGTGTGTCCAAGAAAAAATCGAATATAAATAAATAGGGAAAGGGAATCGAAAAACTACTCGAATCGAATCGAAATCAAATCGTAACAGTCGGTCACAGGAGCCTTTATTCCCGTTGTGTGGTGGTAGTTCGGTTACCATAGGTTCTATTGGGAATTTTTCTCTCACCATAATGCATCAGTCTGTAAGTTAGTTGATTAAACTTGGGAGCTACAGTCAACAGTTGTCAGGTTACCACAATATATCAAATAATATAATGCAAATCACCTTCATCATCATCATCACTTTAATATCCCCACTGCTGGAGCACGGGCCTTCCATATGGATGGAAGAATATAGGGAGTTTGGGCCACAACCCACCACGCTGGCCCAGTGCGGGTTGGTGCGTATTAACGACTGCAGGTGCAGCCGGGAACACCGGGCTTAACGTGCCTTCCGAAGCACGGAGGAACTCAAGATAATAAATGTTTGGTCACCCATCCAATGACCGGTCATAGCGAGCATTTGCTTAGTTTACGCAATCGCAGTGCACTGCGCTAACGAGCTCCTCACTGCGCTAGCGAGCACCTTCATGCTTGACACAATCTTCCATGCTGGCCCGGGAGTGAAAAAATAAGGGAATGGGAAAGGGAATTCACTATACGGACGTGACGGTCCTCCACTAGGCAAAAACCGCACAAAACTAATAGAAGCGAGGTCCGGCGTGAGCATGTCCATTGTGCGTGTAGTGAATTCCCCGCTTAAAGTAGAATGTGCCAGCCCAAACTCGGCCCTACTAGTGTATTAAAAGTCGACTACGGGAGATTGCTCGGTGTAGACCAAATAAACACCTTTGGGCACCCCAATGGTTGAGGGCAAACCACCAACAAAAGCGCACCCAAGGAGGGTTGGAGTGTTAAGCAGGCGGCCGATTAGGCGATTAGAATGTTGTCATCACAATTACTCTCTCCGTTTATCGGTCTCTCAACATGCCATAAGTATTGTAGTAGTATTGTATTCTCTTTGATGCTTTACAGCAATGATATTATATTTAAAAAGTTTAAAAAATATTTAAAAAAAAGTTAAGGTGGACAATCGAATAAAGATATTTGACACTAGCTTTTTTATAGTCTGACTGATGTGCTTATAACTATACCTACCGTGACCATAATTATTTTTTCACTTCTCAATCTTCTCATACTCTGAAAGTGCTTATTTGTGCAGGATATAGGCTGCACAAAATCGAATTTTGTGCTCTAGAGCATTAACGTATCTACTCATAAATGTGTCCATATTAAGGCAAAGAAAATGAGCCATGCAGCCAAACACAATAAGAAATTCTGAGATAGAATTTGTTTATTAAAATATTTACTTAAATTTATTTACCCAATGTGTTTTTTAAGACATAAAAGAAATTAGAGTTTTAATTCAAATAGGTACGGTAGGTTATTAAATTAATTTAAGAAAATTATTATTACAAAATTACTTTAATACTTGGCTGTATAGATCTGTAGCCCAAGCCCAATATCAATGGGAAAAACAATTTCCTTCAGTATTAGAACTGTACTAATTTTAGCTTGAATTTTAAGAAATGTTATGATAAACTACTGTTTTATTTCCTCGCAATTGAAGTGAAAAGCAGAGTTTCTAACTCGTCCACAAAACGATATTTATTTAAATGATTCGTTTTGTGCACTTTATGGAAAATCAACTATTTAAGCTGTGTTTGATAAATTAACGGTTTTCCATACAAATTCAAACAGGCATTCACCACTTAACTTTCTAAGCAGTGCTCGAAATTTGAGTAGCGTTTCTGTATTCGGGGGTACAATAAGTGAGGTATGACGTATACCTTCCTAAAATACGTCTTCCATACTCCGGAAAGGTAACTTAGGGCCTGTTTCACAATCGACAAGTAAGTTCTGAGTGCTTACTTTGCAGATCATTTGACAGTTGTAATATGAAATATATGTCAAATGTAATTTGTCAATGTAATGTGTCCAAGTAAACTACTCAGAACTTACTTGTCGATTGTGAAACAGGCACTTTTAGTATGTACGATTGTAGGTTCCTTTGCCTTCATAAAATATGATTGAAGCTGTCATCTGTCACTGGCTGTCAATGTCAATGTCATAATTAGCCCTCTCTCTGCCATGCTTGCCTCACTCAAATGAATGAAAAGTTATGTTTTTATTATTTTCTCAACATATCTACAGAAAATAAATTACGATTTACGGGCACTGAGTCAAGCATTATTGCTTAGTGAACAAGTTATTATCACTAAATGCGCGAGGATTTATTATATTCTTAGCGACTGGTATTAGTTTTTGAATTGAAAATGAGTGCGGAGGATAAAACACCAAGTGAAAATAGTTATAACGTGGAATGTAATTATCATCAATATACACTGTTTGATGTCGGTGTTGATCCAGGTTTGAAGGACGATGAAGGTAACGAGATTCCCAGACCTTTCACTAAGAATCAAATGCGAAAATGGTTGAAGAAGGTAAGATGGGAAAATCATAAGGCCGATAAAAGAGCAAAAGAAAAAGCCAGAGCTAAAGAAAGAAGACGTGAAGCACGCGAAGCTAATCTTGAGCTAGGGCCTAGCAGAAAAGCTCTAAAGAAAATGAAATTAGAAAAGTCTAAGAAAAATGTAGCTGTTGTTATTGATTTAAGTTTTGACCATCTCATGATAGAGAAAGATAGGTACAAAGTTATAAAACAAATTCTGAGGTGTTATTCCATAAACAGACGATCAGACGCTCCTTTACAGTTTCATATTACAAGCTTTGGAGAGAAATCAAAAATTGATATATCTAGGCATAATGGTTATGAAAATTGGGATGTAAGGAGATTGTTTACCTAATGTGTGCAATTAAAGAAAATAAATATAGCCACAGTTGAGACTCAATTATATTTTTAATACTTATGAAATTATTGTTTACATCATGTTCACAAGTATTCATAAATCTTGACTAATAATGATGACATGGATTGACCAACTAATATTTTATCATTTTATACAGGTTGAGTTTCATGAAGAATCTTATATAAAATTATTTCCCAAAGAAAAACTTGTTTATTTGACCAGTGAATCAGAAAATATAATCGAGAATTTTGAGGAAGATACATATTATGTAATTGGTGGATTGGTAGATCATAACAAACACAAAGTTGGTATTTAAAAATTGTATTATATTTTTGGATTTTGACATTTTATTTATTAAAAATATATTTCAGGGCCTTTGCCACACTATAGCAGAGGAACAAGGCATCAGGCATGGTCAGCTTCCGTTAGACAAATATATTAATATGAAGACTAGAAAAGTTTTAACAATAGACCATGGTGAGTAAAAAATAGACCACTTTTATATATGTACTAGTGGTCACCCGCGCCTTCACTCGCGTTTTTGTCGGTTGCCAACCAAACAAACAAACTCTTCAGCTTTATAATATTAGTATAGATTGTAGATAGGAATTAATTTCAATAAAACATTAATTACAACTGGGATAAGTGATTATCCCAGTTGTAATGAATAACTATAGGGTTCATTACTGTCCAGTTTCTAATATTTAACCCTACTTCAGCTATATGTATATACCTATTTAAACCCGAAGGGGGTAGGCAGAGGTTAATTAACACTGCATTTTCAGCTATATATCCATAGTAATTTGTGTCTCTAGATATATATCAACAAACTCCAAGAAACACCTTGCTGTTTTTCTTATTCAAAATCTAAGCAAGTGTTTAATAGTTGTTCTGTGTGCTTCATAATAATAATGCTATATCAATCCTTTTGAAGTATATCTTGTTTGTTACAGTATTTGAAATCGTCTTAAAAGTGTGTGAAGGTTTGTCCTGGCAAGATAGTCTGATGAAAGTACTTCCAGTGAGGAAAGGTGCTCATATTTGTGATAATGTTAGTAATGCCAGTTTAGATATTTCTTACCAAAGCGATTCATAAGTATGGTATTATTTCAAGGGCTATGTTATGTTAAAATAAATAAAAAATTTTTGATAATGTTTGTTATTCTTTGAATTTCCTTTTGATTTTTTTATTGTTAACAAAACATTAATACATACGAATATTATCGATTAGATAAATAAATAAATATTGCGCTTATGGCAAAAGCAAATATAATACTTGAAAAATAAATCATTTTTACATAAAACACCTATTATTAACACAAATAACACATTTATTTGGTTTGACCCCTAAGGAGGATCTTAAAAGTGATATGCTATTTATATATATAATAGTTTACAGACAATTTTTCCAAAAATGTTTCATAATATTCATACTTATTAATTCGATTATTTCTTATAACTTATATTCAAAATGTACTTAAAGGACTAACAAAGATTTTAACAAGATTAAAATTATTTCTTACTTACTTTTTGCATTAAAGTTACTAGTAAATAAATAAAATAAAAATAAAACAAACATTTGCTAATGCGTATTTAATAAAAATAACTGCATAGACAAATTTTAGTCAAGGGCGCATTATGGCTAATTTTTAAAAAATACATATTTGTCTTATTTTTTTTCCATATCACGATACATTTACTATCGAATAAGTACAATAGTTAGTTTTTAAGTCTGTTTATTAAATAATCTGTTCTAAACATTATGAATACCTATTAAGATTTTGGTGGTTAGAAAAATAATTTCGAAAAATTATGGTCTTGATGCGGGAATCGAACCCGCGTTCGCTGCTATCCGGGCTATCAGGTGCCTGACCGCTCGGCCAACCAAAACACTTAAAAAAATCTTTTTCTAACCAACAAAATCTTTGTACTCTTATTGACATTTATATAATGTTAAAATTAAAATCGAATGAATACCTATTGTTAAATACTTATATGTATTTATCACTGTTGACACCTATGACTATTGTGAACTTAATTTATAATTAGTTCATCACTCAGGTCCAACACAATGTATCGTTCTTCAGATTATACAAAAACTTTCAAATAATATCTCCAATCGGTTTTCAACCTTTGGTTTTCAATTTTCAAATTTGTAAGTTAATAGCAATCATACGTGTTAATTCCAGAGTATACATTGTATGTAATGACTATACCCATTTAAATATCTATGTTGTGTTTCTTCAAAAATTGTATAATGACCGGGGCTATTCGTTCTGGATTATTCAAATGTAAATGATGAGTTCCTTGTATGCAATGAATTTCGTAGTTTTTGTTGTTCTGTGCTAAGATTTCGCGCATTTCGATTGTATGTTCGTCATTGGCATAAGGTGAATCTGATCCTTTCAAGTGGAGAATAGGGCAAGTAAGTCTTCTCACAAGAGCTTCAACAAATTTCTTACTTTCTGGCTGAAAAAGAGAATGTTTAAGCCTGGAGTCTCTGGAGAAAAAGTATTTCCCAGGATTCTTGCTAGATGGCTTCGTGCCTCTAGCCATGAGGTATTTCGTGCTTTCTAAATCTACAGATTTCCGAGTACCTAAATGCCATATTTTCGCCATTTCTTCCAGTGTGTAGCACGGTGGCTCTTCATGCAGTCGTGTTTGAGTTATGTCGATCTTCTTAAGGATCACTGGATATTTGTCAACAATCAGATCTAAATCGTAGTCGTCATATATTATTGTGTCTACGCCCACATAAAAGTCGACGTCCTCGTTAAATAAACTCGCAAATCGAAATCCCGCGATAGCCCCCATTGAGTGACACAATAAAGAAACCTTGTCCCAGTTGAAATAGTTTTTCAGGTATAAAACAAGTCGTGGTAGCTCCCAAGGATAGTAATGCAGACCTGAAAAAATAAAGTTTTCAATATTAGGTAATGATGCTAATTTATTAATAAAGCTGAAGCATCTCGCATGTGTGACTCATACTACTTTACACACTTTTATGTCGAACCTTCGTATGTTATACAATTAAAATGCCCATTACCTAAAGATTATTTCATGTGTGCCAGAAACAACTTTTCTCACTATTACAAGTCTTTTGGGGCAAATCGGCTGTCTTTTCACCATAGAAAATCGATCGAAAATTTTCTTTTTTTTCATTTTGATAGCTATGTATTCGCTAATTTGATAAAAAAAAAGTTAGGAGTGTATTTTTGATGCACCACCTTTACGACACCCGGACCGCGATCTAGATGATGAATGTCGATACAAATTGCTTATAAAAAATTACCTGGTGGTATCCACGAGGACAGGCCGTGTCCGGGGAAGTCGATGGCCATGATAGATCTGTTCTTGCACAGCATCGGAGCGAGAGTGTCCCAAGTGCCCGCATTATCTTGCCACCCGTGGAGCGCCAGGATAGGTCGTCTTTGGTCGTTGCCCCATACCTTCGCGGCTATGTGACCGAATTGTATTGGTATTTGAATTTCTTTTATTGGTATCTGTAACGTTCAAAACAGTTGTTGTTGCACAATTGCTAATTCCATTGAAAGGGGGCTTGGGGTGGAGAATGGTACCAAAATGAAATTCTGTAGTTATTTTATTATTGTACTGTAGTGAACAGTCTTAATTATCTCTTAAACTGGATTATAACTACTATTCAGTCTATTGCAGAGGTACATGTTTCTATGAAAAATGTATAGTACAGTCAACAGCACGCCAAGACACAAGATACGTCGAAACTCGATCATCATCATCATTTTTACCCTTATCCCAACCTATTTGGGGTGACGATCCATCCTATTAAAATGCCTTTTTTGTTGCTTTCCAAATAATTACAATTTATTATTTAGACGGCCGCCTTGGTCGAATGCTCAGATCGCTGGGTATTGGCCAAGAGGTCCCGGGTTCGAATCCTGGTACGGGCAAACTTTGTGATGACCACAAATTTTTGTTGCCGAGTTATGGTTGTGTATATGTTAATGTAGTATATTTTCAACATATACCTACATAATTGTATTAAAAATATGTCCGTCATCTAGTATCCACAACACAAGTGCTTAGGCTACTTACTTTGGGCTAGATGATAGGTGGATAGAGTGTAAAAATATTTGTTTATTTATTACTAAAAAGTTAATAATATAAAAAATTTAAGTCATCATCAACATCATCTTCCTGCCTTGTTCACAGTTTATCTGGGGTCGGCGCAGCATTTTTCCTCTTCCATTAATTACCAGACGTCACCAATAATAATAAAAAGTTATAAATATTTAATTTACTTTTACTGTTGATCGTACTTATCGACAACCTAATGATTTTAAGAATTTATATTGCGTAACGGCAAGCACGTAATGAAAATAAATCAGTGACTTACCTCTTCTTTTGTGTGTAAATAACTGCATTGTATATTTCTAAAAGTAACAGATATAGGTTTTATTTTGTTAGCGTTAGAGTTCAAAATTGTGCTAAATAAACGCCTTGCCATTGTGTGATTCAATAATTGTTAAATTAACAATATGCACTGTTGCCTTTTCTTGCAAAATTTGAGTAAGAATAAATTAAGAGGTTGTTTATTTTAACTTTAAATTGCATATAAATTATCTTTGGTGACATTAATATTCTTTCAAAATTAAAGCTTAGGTGTTGAATATTGACACGGTTATTACACAACACTAGTTATATTAAATCATGTTTCCATAACCTCACGCAATGACCTGACGTCTTGTACTGTTTGCTTGCGCCTGCGCGACGCGCGCTGCTCGCGCTACTCTATCAATGTAGAGCCAGAGCCACAGACTATTAAACCTTGGTTCGTTCAAATGAGTTCGCTTAGCGATAAACTGAGCGCAAAGTGAACTTTGCACAGCCATGAGATTTTGCCGGTCATTCTGACTCGTTACTCGGGTGTTAATTCAGGGATGACGTAGTTGAAGACTGCATAATGATTTCATCTTTCCGTTCTAGTTAAAACGGCCTTAATTTACTAACGGGTTCAATTAGAACCCCTTGATTAAGTACTCGAATCGGGCTCGTAGCTACTTAATTCTTAATCATTTGTTTCAGCTCCTATAGGGTTTAAAATCGTCGTCTTATAGAGATTAGTAGGCGTATTATAAATATTTATATTGCCCAGTCTATTTAATAATAGTAATAAATAAATAAATATTTTTCACTCACACCTGTCATCTAGCCCAAAGTAAGTAGCCTAAGCACTCGTGTTATGGATACTAGATGACGGACATATTTTTAATATAATTATGTATATAAATGTTAAAATATACTACATAAACATATACACAACCATGACTTGGAAACAAACATTTGTGGTCATCACAAAGTTTGCCCCTACCAGGATTCGAACCCGGGACCTCTTGGCCAATACCCAGCAATCTGAGCATTCGACCAAGGCGGCTGTCAACTTATTAAATACAATTGCTTTTGCAAACAAAATAGTACCATGGCGCTATCGCAGTTCTCTCCTACCTAAGTTGCCGCATTATAATTTAATAATTAGCAATATACAACAGACTGTTCAAGTAAGGACGTCATACAAGGCGACTAAGGGCCAGAAACAGGGAAGGAATGAGCAGCAGTGTTCCTGGTGCACCACCGAATACTTGCTACGGTGGTTTTTACCGTGTCCGCTATTGGCAATAGGGTCGCCCCGTATTAATTACATGGAATTTAAAAACATGGCTAAATGTGGGCGAAAGACATCTGCCTACCCTACCCTTTCGAGGATTATTAGGCGTAATTAAAGTATGTATGATTAGTTAAAGATTAATAAGAACGCATCGTCTTGGTTAAAAGTAGATCTATTATGTCACACAGGGAGTTAGATAGGTACAGTAGACTTTAGACCGCCAACTGTGGAAGCATTATATTTTATAGCCCCATATCTATAGTACGAGTGACCACTTATCTGAAACCAATGAAATGTCTGATTATGAATATAAATGAAATCATAAAATGTCTGTGATTATTGATATTTCATGATATTCCAATTCAAAATAATTGACTGAAAACTGGTACCTATAAATAGCCTTAACTATTGCGTAAGAGATGTTTGAATAAAGCGGTCGAACTATAGCAGTGGTCGTTTACATTACAGACTGAAATGATGATGATGTTGAGATCAGGGGGCCTAGACAAAGTAACATACCGACAAAGATAACGAAGTTCGATAAAGCAAAATGTATGGGATTTGACGTAAGTCGTCGTGAAATCACGTGACCAAAATCGTCTTCGTAAGTTCCTAGTTATGTTGGTAGCGGAAGCTAAGACGCCGTAGATACCAAAGTAATATGGCCGATCGTGACGAACTTCGACACGTTATCGTTATGAAAGGATTGCCACTTGGCTACGGGCCCAGTTCATTTGTTGCACTTAGATCATCGCGATATGGTCGCTTCGCTCGGTCAGCGCACTATTTTGATCACATTTTTGCTTTACTCCGTCATTCTATACCGAATTATGAATAAAGTTTATATATTTTTTTTCGTATGCATCATACCTAAATGGTCTGGTCAAAGTCCTTTACGTAGATAGGTCTACATCGTTATCTAAAGGAAAATGCGGAAGCGCGGTAAATTTTACTATTGCCTGATTAATTTATATTTTTCCGCTTTATACCGCTTTATCTCCTATAGCGTGAGTGAGTATAGATAACATCTGATTATTGGTTACAATGACATGTTTACATAGACTCTTTATGTACGTATTATTTTTAAACAGATTACTTTCATACAGTATTAAGGTATTTTTTTCTGAAACTTTAAAATTATTAACAATCCTGTAGAACATTGTAACATACATACATAACGCCGTTCCGGCTAAGATATAAGCAGAGGTGTAATACCATGTATAACAATAATTTCTAAACTGAATACGCATTCTCTTATTATTTTCCTTATTATTACCGTGGAATAATTGTAATTGCAAAAACACACAGTTATTTTTTTGTAATGAAACTATTGTCTCATTTCAAAATAATAATTGTGACTCATTGTAAATGTTCCATATTGTTTTATTGTTTTTCTAATTGTTTACCCATTTGCATGGGTCTGGATGTTACCAACTTACCACTGTTCGCGACTTGCAAGTTTACCGTCTGTTTTGATTTCTGAAGCCTTTCTGTCCATTTTTGATGAGTTATTATCTAATAATGAATATATCAACAATTTATAAAATTATACGCGCAATGAGTGGAAAGATAACATGGCACATGTTCAATTGCTTATACACTGTGTTAGGGGTTATTTTTTCTGATTATTGTGGCTTATTTACATCTTTTTTTCGTAAAAGTAACCTTTATTGCTCACACACTAATGGAATTTTATGAATAAGGGAAAAATTTTGACTTATATTTGTTAAACCGTTTCTACTTAAATCATTTGTGTGAATAGCGGTGTATTATATTTTTGTTTATTAGTAAGCAGTTTATTGGGAATAAAATAGAAGAAAAAAATTATATACCTATCAAGGATTTATCCCGTTTCACAATAATCTAAAATATTACAAAATGTTTCCAAAATTTTCATCTAAATCAAGGGTTTTTTATTATTATTTTCTGAAACTTCTTACCCAACGTGGTTCTGAGTGGTAGCTCGTTTCATCACTTTTAAAATAAAGCCACTTTCATGATGTTCGTAACATTAAATGATAAAAAACGACTTTCAATGAACTCGTGAAAATATGAAGAATTATAAAATGGCTCCCATTCATAGGGATGAGTGGTGCCCTTTTGTATGGTTACGTACGTGGGTAAAGTATCGGAAGTCCGATCTCAAACAGACTGTATAGTCTTTCGAACCATTAATAGCATAGAAGGTTGACGTAGACGCATTATTATTGGAATACCGAAATACACACCCATATTACATTTTATAACGTTAATAAAAAGAAGCATTTTATCAAGATATAAACAGCGAGTACCTATCTTAATCCTACAAAAAATCATGAATTATAGCAGATGGTAAAGAATAAAAATAAACATATAAATATTGGAAAGACTTTGGCCTTAGATTATAAACATTTAAGTTT
This sequence comes from Cataclysta lemnata, assembly GCA_963931975.1. Classification (NCBI taxonomy): domain Eukaryota; kingdom Metazoa; phylum Arthropoda; class Insecta; order Lepidoptera; family Crambidae; genus Cataclysta; species Cataclysta lemnata. The sequence continues at coordinate 9,626,883 of OZ008344.1, read as the reverse complement.
TATTTAAATATATAAACATTCTTCATTGTACTTTTGTGACAATATCACGACATCACAATAGTTGTGTCCAGTTGAAAATCTAACAAAGTGAAGAAAGAAGTAGAAGTGTAGGCTGGTAGAAGATTGATTATTGCAAGGGCAGGTCATTAAATAAAGTAAGACAATTTTTATTTATTTATAAAACATTTTTATTTCATTATAAATTAATACTTATAGGTACCTACTTAGATAGAAATTATTATTAAGTACCTATAAATATTTTAATATTATTAATTTACACAATAGAGACCAACCTACAGAATTTTTATTTCGCAAATTATACTCAAAATGTCAATATAATATTCATTGACAAGTCAAGTGTAATTGTCATTTTTATTTCATTAATAAAAATAGAGATTGTAGATAGGTGTATCAAAAGTTATCACAAAGATTACCCATAAAAGTTTTAAGGTAGATACTTAAAAATCTAGCGTTGAATGTATTTTCTGTTAACTAAAACAAATGCAACGTAGAAGGTATTTATTATAATAGACTATGGCGACGGTTATTGCCTATTAAAAATGATTATATTATATCAATTTCGTTTTCTAATAATAATAAAAAGTAATTACAGTTTCATTAGACATGAATTTTATTAAGATTTTAGTAATTATCAGACATATTTCTCTGTTTCGTATAATATTTTAAGACGGACCTTGTAAAATAATATTTTTTTTACAAAGATTGCTTCTAAAATAATATTAATCAAAACCATCCATTCTTATAGTTTCCGTTCTAAGACAGAGGTTCTTTGATTAGCAACATTATATCACTACATTAAACTAAATATCTAATGGAAGGTCTGGTTCTAGCAGGCCTTGCCGTAGTGCGGTGAGTATGGGACGCACTCTAGGGGAACACCCGGCATGCCAATCGTCCAGATCTAAGGCCCACAAAGCCGCCCCCCTGACGCCGGCCCGAGCTCCGCTTGCACCCACCCTGTGTACCTCCGACGGCCTCAAATACGAGGCCCATTGTGATCTATGTACGGCAAATGTCCCATCTTCGTTTCGCGTTTCTCTCCAGCCGTTAGACGATCCGGGGCAGATCTAGAAATTTAATCAAGTTCGGAATATTAAAAAACATCTTCCTGTCCTGTTCCCATTTTTTCGGGGTCGGCGCAGTATATTTCATTAATATCGGAAAGTGCCAACAAGCCATCCACTCTCTCTTGAATCATATCATCTTACTCATCGGATAGGTACAAGTGAAGAATAATTGTATACAAAAGTGATTTAAAGGGCCATGTCGCGGGCCTATGAACGAAGAGAGTGAATGGGATTACAATATTCCAATCATCATCAATATTACATACATAAATCACGCCTATATCCCCAAAGGGGTAGGCAGAGGTGAACTAGCACCCACGTTTCGTTAATTATTTTAGGTCCCATGTAATAGGTGGCGAGCCTCTTGCCATTTATTTACCCCTAATCATCAATATTCCAATCATCATATCATCAATATCTATGTGTATGTGTGTGTATCTATGTGTAAGTTCAAGGTTTTGGCTAAGGTTTTACAGGTTGCCTGATACCAACCCTCTTTGGGTATTATTAAAAAACATAAAAATGAAATGTATTATCATGACAACATTGACTCGCTGGAAAACTTTAATACGTACCTCGTAGTAGGCAAGGAACCCAGGAACTCGAGTGTAATGTCCCTTTACACCAGGGCCAGTAACGGGCGCGTTCAACCCTGCGCGAGACGCACTGCGCAAAGTGTACGAGCGCGCATACGCCGGTACTCCTATTACCACCTTGCCGACAGGCACCACACTTGCCCAGTATGCCAGAGAGGAGTTCTGGGGAAATTATAACATGGAAATTTTACAGAATATTTTTATTAACAACTAGTGGTCGCCCGCGGCTTCGCTTGCGTTAATATCGGTTATTATGTAGCATATAGCCTTCCTCGATAAATGGACTAGTTATCCACCACAAAAAGAATTTATCAATTTGAGTCAGTATCAATATCCGAGAAATAGGACGTTAAATCACGCTATAAGGTTGTAGAAAACCAAATGTGGTATCTTTTTGGATGCTAATAAACAAATAGTTATTTGTTGTGCGTAAGTGCAAAGTTGTTTTTTAACCGCGTGCTTAATTTTGATGACCGAGCTAGCGAAGGATTCTAAAATTAGAATCCTGAGCGATAGCGAGGGAACCAAAAGAGCACAAGGTGAAAAATCTTTGCACTCGAGTGCAACACGTAACTTTTCATCCCCCCCAACGAGGAAATTGCAAAATACAAAGAAAATTATACAATCACAACAGTTTCTGTTTTCACCCAGAAACTTCCACAACACCCTCCCATCAACCCAAACACGCTCTCAACACCTACCCAGAAACACCCAGAACATCCACTCAAACACATCCACAGCACACATCCATCCACCCAGACACCCACAGCATGCACCCAGACACAACCACAACACCCACCCATCCACCCAGAAACACCCACAACATTCACACCCGCAATACACACCCATCCACTCAGACACACCCAAAAAACACCCATTCAACCAGAAACACCCATTCACCCAGAAACACCCATTCACCCAGAAACACCCATAAAACACCCATTCACCCAGAAACACCCACAAAACACCCAAACACCTAGAAACACCCACAAAACACCTATTCACCCAGAAACACCCACAAAATACCTATTCAACCAGACACACCCACAACATCCATTCAGAAACCCACAACATCCACCCAGTCACACCCACAATACTCACCCATCCATTCAGACACACCCAAAAAACACCCATTCACCCAGACACCCCCACAAAACATCCATTCACCTAGACACACCCACAAAACACCCATTCTCCCAGACACACCTCCAACACCCACCCATCCACCCAGCCACACCCGCAACATTCATCCAGACACCTGTAAGTACCTTATAAAAATTACCGTCCCTAATGGAGTTCCGAGACGGTCAATCAGCTTGAGTCAAGCACGTTGATATTCTGTATGTTTTTGTTCCGTTGCATGTTCTGAATTCAAATTTACTTTATCCTCTAGAGGATAAAAACGGCTTTTGCACTCAGATATCGAAGAGCAAAAACGCTTTTTCCGAGATGGTGGGATGAAAATATACTTTTTGATGTTAAAACAGGCAATACTTACGAAACTTAGAATCCCGCCAAATTCACTACTTTCCAGGGGTACGAGGTAGGCTGTTCTGTCTGATGTCGAAGCGTAGTAATCGTTGGCAGCTAGTGAGATCCAGTCAAGAGTGGCGGCAAGTACGTCTGGCTCGTATGCAAGCGATGCTATCTCGATGGAAGAAGACACCATTGCTGACAGTTCGAAGTCGTGTTGACGAAGAACCTTAGACAGTTCAGCGATAAGCGCGCTGAAGTACTCTTTTTCCGTGATGTCGAAATCTGTACAAGGAGTCTGGAAACAGGGATAATAGTTGATAGTTTGTAATGTGCTTAATACGATGTGGAACCATTAATTTGATGAGGCAACAGACCTGTTTGCACACTGGATACTGCCATGCTAACTGTACCCCGTCAAAGTTCCATCTCTTCAAGAATTGGAGCACCGAATTCACAAATATTTTCCGGCGTTCGGGACTACTGGCCATTTCAGCCCATTTTTCATCTTCTGAATCGTCTATTCCTCCGATGCCAATTATTATTTTCACTCCATTCGATCGAAGGCTAGTTATTTTTCCATAGAAATCTGGAAAATATTGTAAAATGGAGAATATTTTTATTTAGATGCTCCAAAATTAAAATCTCAAAGTTTATTGCTCAAAATATTACCATTTACGATATCCAGTTCTGGATTTCCAGGAACAATTTCGAAGGTTTCGTAGTCAAGATGAGCCCACGCGTATACGATGTGCGAGCACATCGAAGGGTCCACTTGTTCAGGGCCGTAACTACCGTTGCCATGTCTGTAATTATAAGTTTGGAAGTTAAAGCCCATTGATTGTCTTTAGCTATTAATATCATTACTGACGATTCAATTACCTGTAATAAGCCCAGCTGGTGAAATAGCAGGCAATTATCGGATTATGTTGCTGTACTGCCGGACTGTTTTCTCCAGTTATCCTTAAACTGGTTTTGCTTTTACATTGAGATTTTTCTGGCCAATCGCAGTGGTTCTAAAATTTTCAAATCACATTTAGTGTAATGTAAATTTAGTTCTTGATTAACTTTTTCTTAATACGAATTTGTAATGTCTTACCGTGCTCCAAACTAAGGGTGCTGGGCAATTAAGCTCCATATACTGCCCATTGATGCAAAGGTAATATTTTCCGCAGTCTATATCATCGGCTCTGAAGGAAACTCCAGAACAAGTTTTACCTTCAAACGATGAATCCTGAAACATAAATCGTAAAATGACATGAGAAATTAATCCTGTAGATCACATTCTTTTGTTAACCAATAATGTATTATTGACAGTTACCGATCCGTAATCATGTAGAACTTCACTTTCAGGGTACGCTGGCTTAAACACTGGCGCCGAAGTAGTTGTTGAAGTAATTGCAGGTTTAGACTCCGGAGATGCTGGGCTAATTCCCTGGACTAAAAATGAGAATTAAATTGGTCATTTTGCCATCCAATAAGTTAATAGAAGGGACGAAAATGAGAAGAGAGTTAGATCTAGATGTGAGTATGATTATTCTTTCATATTCACCTCTAGATCTAACTGAACGATGATATGAGAAGTGAGTGTTAAGTTGGGAGAAATAATCATATTGTAATGACCCCAACTTACTGCCGCACTCAGAGTCGTCAATTAACTTTAATGAGTACTTAATGTCAAAAAATTTCATTTAAATCTAGACCATTGACTCGGCAAGAATAGCCACTAGTTTTTAATTGTCATTTTTTAACATTAAATACGCATTATCGTTAATTGCGGCAGAGAGTAAAATAATAAAGGTGAGAAGAAGAAGATGATTAAACCAACACTTAGTTTAGTGTATCAATGGTCAACTTATCGTTAAATGTTGTAGATATTTGTATTTTTATTTATATAATTTGAACTTTGACCATTATTTCTGTGTACGTTACTTTGATCTAGTTTGCTTTTTGCAATTTGCATAATCATAGTTATAAAATCAATTAATTTGTCGTTTTATCATACTTACTCTCCTTGAGCGAGCATGGCGGTGGAGCCTGCTTTCCTCTTAGAACATGGTTGATGTTGGCCAACAGGGGTGATTTTCCGCATCCACACGAGACACCAGTAAAATCATCGAGGTCCAGGGACCAGGCCATACTGCCGCCGAGGCCCATGGCCCTTACATATTCTGCCTTGTGGCGCGTCATCACGTCGTCGTCGAACGATACCCACTGATCCTCGTAGGTGGCGTACGGCCCCATTCGACCACCCGGGTCACGGAACACCTTCCAACCTTTCGATCTGATTCTATCACATATCTGCAAGATTTTCACATTATGTAATTTTTTCCGCTTTATTATTTTTAGGGACTTTTGTAAATATGATGACATGCCAGTCTCATCGTGACTGTTTCTTCGTTTAAGATATAATAGCTAAGCTTTCCACTTCAAATTTGTAAATCAACAAAACACTATATTTGGCGCAGACTAATTTTAAAATGCATTCTAAACTCCTGTACTTTTTTTGTGTTCTAAATTTCTGTACTTTTTTATCACAATGAAAATTATTAATATTTAAGTAGTAGGTACCTCATAGAATGATAAGAATCCTCTAGCTCTTGTCTCGTCCCCAGCTTCCCCTCCTGCAAACGCGGGAGTGCCCAGTCCAGTTCCACTACCCTCCACCAACGAGAATGACTGACCATAGAATGGTACTCCCAAAACAAGTTTTAGAGGATCCGCCCCTTTGTCCATCCAGTAGTGAACGGTGAAATTCTGTAAACACATTCATTTTAGTATATTCGAACCTATAAATATCACATTACTTAAAGAGAAAGAGGTCATTTACCACATTGAAGGTGTTGTCGACGTCTTTTCCGTGCACATACATTGGTGCCACGTGGCCAGTCTTTTTATCCCATTGTCCGTGGTAATCGTATGTCATTAGAGATATCCAGTCCAAGTTCTTTGAAAGAGATGGTACATCGTAAGCTGTAAGAAATAGAATCAGGTTTAAATGTTCCAGTATCGTTTTTTGTCCTACAGCGTTTATGGTCTTAATTTGTTATAGTTATTAAATTTAACATAAATTTTCCTTTTTAGATCATGTTCCCAGTTATTCTGGGGTCGGCGCAGTAACTATGTTTCATCTTTCATATTAATGAAAGATGAAACATAAAAACAAAAGGGAGTGGTTGGTTTGTTGACCGATATTAATCGGTCATCAAACCAACCACTCCCTTTTGATACAAGTCAATCACACCAAAAAGGTTAAATTAATGTTATAGAAAATAAATGGGAGGGATCATGTCGTGAAATCGATAAACAGAGCGAGCGATTGGTATAACAATATTCCAACCCATAATGCTCAAGGTTTTGGCTTAGGTTTTACGGCCAGTATCCTGCGAGAAACCAACCTCCTCTAATAGGTATCCTTTTAAATAAATATGCAAACAATGTTAAACAAAACTAACCAAAATCTATAACACGTTTACTGGCTGATACTGCAGCAGACAAGAGTAAGCCTCGCTTGGAGAATGCAGTTCGAAGCTCTCTTACTAAGTCAGCAAATCCTTGCTTATCAGAAGAAGGTCCTTTTTCACATTCCACCTGTAAGCATTAAGACATTGAAGACATTTAATAGTTATAAGTGTTATTGCTCGTAACAAAGTACACACATTAAAGTATTTTAGTTTTGATTTTTATTTCAACATTAACTGTATAAATGTTTGAAAAATGATAAGCATGATAACAGATTCCGACACACAATAATATTTGTATTTCCCGCCTCAAGATCATAATTTTTCGAAATTCTTTTTCTAACCCCAAAATCTTTGTACTAATTTTTCTAACATTTATATAATGTTAAAATTAAAATCGAATAGAATATTTGTATTTTTTTTCCTATTGAGAAAAAATATTGTTTTTTTCAATAACCAGTACAGTAGGTACCTAACTAAAATAAAAGCAAAATAATTACTAAATATGTACAAACTACTCGTTACATTTTATGAGTGTTCGATTCGATTACGAAGATGGGTACTTTAGTGAAATGCTGTAGAGATATAAAAATCTAATATTTAAAAAAAGCCGTGTGGTGACGGCAGAGTAGAATACAATTTTCACCACCCCAAATCTCTCCCGTGGGTGTCGTTACAAGGCGACTAATGATAAACAGTGATAAGGAATGGGAAGCAGCGTTCCTCTTAAACAACCTAGCAATGTACTGCGACTTTTGTGCCCGATAAATGGCAATAGGCTCGCCACCTATTAAATGGGACCTAATGTAATTGGCGAAACGTGGGTGCTAGTTCACCTCTGCCCACATATGATACAGGCGTGATTTATGTATGTATGTATGATATATAAAAATCTAACTGAAGTTTACCTGCCAGCATTTGGGATATTCCCAATCAAGATCAAGACCATCAAAGCCGTATTGTTCAAGGAAATCAACGGTGTGAACGACAAACTTTCTTCTGGCCGAGACATTGTTGACCAACCGGGAATACTTGTCGCCGGCCGAGTCGTCCCATCCCCCGAGGCCGAGCAAAACTTTTACGTTGTGAGTTTTTAATGATGACACTTTTTCGTAGAACTCTGGAATAGATCAATGAGTGAGTGTAATTACGTTTGTAGTGTGTATGTAGTGGGAAATATTTAAGAGCCCTCTTACATGTTTTCATTAGGGAAGGTTTTCAGGTAAAATTTTTCTTTGATTTATCTTTTTGTTTATATGCTACTCTAAGTCGTCTCGTTGAAAAATAATGTTGTTGAATTCCAATTTTTTTGTACATATTTTTAATAGTAATTATTTTCCGATGAGAAGGTACATTTTCTCACTGATCCCCGAGTCTCAATCAAATTTAAAAATACCTACTGTAATAATAGACGAGATTTTTATTGGGATATAATGTAAAATAATATTATTCTATTTTTAAAGTTAGGGTATATTCATCATTTTTAAATACTTAATATAAACAATTCACGTAAATCTACTACAAAATTCTAGAAAAAATCTCAATTATTAAGAGCCTTTTGAACGTAATTTTAAGTAATGCAATTTTTAAAGAGGGTGAGTTGTAGAACCAATAATGTTTGCAATACATACTATTTTCAACATCTAGCCAAATATCGTGGGGTTTGATGACCAGTCCTTCTTGGTCGAGCACAGCGAAAGCGTACACTATATGGGTGCACATTGTCGGGTCAATATCGCTTGGAGTATATTTTCCGCTATCAGGTCTGTCAATACAAAAATAAGCCATGAATATTTAGACTATTTCAAGGAAATTCTGTGCACGTAAATAAATAAAAAATTATAGTCTCAATAATTTTACTTTACCTGTACCATGCCCAATTAGTATAGTAGCATACGATTTTGTATCGTTCTTCTACAACAGGATCAGCTAAAGCAGTCGTTGTAGGTCGTTTAGTAGTTGTCGTTACGGCAGTAATTTGCATGGTTGGTTTTTTATTGGGTCTGTGTATAGGTACCATTATGTCATCCGAGTCATTTTCGACATTAGGAGGAGGGTCGTGCATAGGTTTTTCTTCTATCATGTCTATTTGCATCACATTAGGATCTAGCAATTCATTTTTGATTGCATTAATTAGTGGATGTTTCCCTTGGCCGCATCTGAAAATATGTGAATTGAAGTCATTCAAGCTGACATTGAGTTTTCTAGGAACAAATTACTATATCTATATTATACAATTTACTTATAAATATGTTAAATAATCGATAAGACATAATAATCTACACATTACCTGTTTCTATAGTCATCCAGATCAAGTGCCCAAACCATTCCACCGCCTAGTTTCATGGCTTTGATAAAGTTAACCTTCTTTTTGATTATATCTATATCATCAAACGATACCCATTGTTTTCCTTTGAATGCATATGGACCCATTCGTTGTTTAGGATCCTTCACCACCTGCCATCCATTGTTTCTTATACGATCACAAATCTGTCAAAAATTTATGAGTATTATCATTTGCTTTTACTATAAAAGAAATACATAACCACCAATAACAGATAATATACTTTTAATTGTCTAACGAATTACGGTAATCTCACCTCATAATATGCCAGGAAACCTTTAGCTCGTGTATATTCTCCTGGTTCTCCACCATCGGATACAGGCGCATTGAGACCTATTGCTTGCTTTTTAATAATGTCTCGGTTAGTATCCCATTTATTGCCGATCGTAAAACTTTGACCATACATCGGCATACCCATTACTAATTTGGAACTTGGCGCACCTTTTTTAAGCCAGTAGTGAATTGTGTAGTTCTGTAAAAATATAAATATTATTTTAATTTAATTTGGGAGCAAAGTGGCTTTTTCAATGAAAAAATAATAATGGTACAAGATTTTCTTTCTGACTCGGTATACTCATTATGACTGATTTGGTAGGTATCAGTTAAATAGTTGGTGTGTAATTATGATTTTCCATTTTGCTTAACTACGTCCAATCGGTGGCGTTACTTACAGCATTGAAGTAAGTATTGTCATCATCTGGGTGGTAGTAGAGAGGTGCTACATGTCCAGTCTTCTTATCCCACTGACCGTGATAATCATACGTCATCACTGCGATCCAATCAAGGTACCGAGCTAGTGCAGGCACGTCATAACCGGCGTCTATGACCATTTTACTCGGGGAAACCGCTGATGACAACAGTAGACCTTTCGGTTTCATTACCGCTGATAGCTCGCGAACTAGAGCTGAGAAACCTTGTTTATCTGAATCTGGTCCTTTCGAGCAATCCACCTGAAGAAGTAGAAAATATAATAAGATGTTCTTTTTAAAACGTTTAAAAGAAGACGTACCTAATGAAAATTTTGGTCAAGGATGGAAAGAATGACAAAAAAGATTTATTAAGTAAATGGACAAAGGAAGGCCTCGGAAATCGTAGGAGTAAAGGGCAATCTTTCATAAATCGGAAGTTTATTGAAAAAGAGCCTAATACAGAGTATCCAAAACCGACAGGCCTGCATGAAGGCAGTAAAGATATTTGATAAAGCGAAAGAACTGTGTAAGGATCGTAGCAAGTGGAAAGAAGTGATCCCTCTCTACCTACGCCTGTGGGAAAAATGCGTGATTTATGTAGCTGTGTATCGTATTATGTATTAATCAAAAACTATTATGCTCAAAAACAAATATTAAAAACAAACCTGCCAACACTTAGGATATTCCCAATCCAAATCCAATCCGTCAAAACCATATTGTTCGAGGAAAGGTACTACGTGTGCGATGAATCTTGCGCGTGCTGCAGGGTCGTTAACGAGCTTTGAGTACTTGTCACCCACCGAATCATTCCACCCACCGATGGCTAGCGATACTTTGATTCCGAATCGTTTGTATTCCACGACTCGTTCATAGAATCCTGAATTGAAAATGATATAGGTATTACTTATAAATAAAGCTAATGTTATTTTTTATATATTTGAAATAAAAACGGTCTCTACTTCAACATATCGTATAATTTTCTGCAAACAACTTGTTGGCGCATAGCTAGATTACTGTGTAACATAAACGTTTTTGGTACAATTACTATTGAGTTGAATGTTCCAAAAGGTGATTAAAAACAGTAAGTGTAAAAAAAGCATCGCTTAATCCATTCATTTCTGCCAACGCCTTCGAGGATATAAATGAATGAATGAAATAAAATTTATTTGGCAAAAAAGAAATTAACAATAATAAACACAAATGCGTGATTTATGTATGTATGTAAAATCTTACGATTGTCGTAATCAGCCCAAGAGTCGTGGGCCGTGATGAGGCCATCAGTTCCAAGCACCGCGAAGCCGTACACGATGTGCGTACATAGAGATGGGTCGATGTCCTCTGGCGTGTACTTGCCAATACCGGGTCTGTACCACGACCAGTTTGTGTAGTAGCACACTAGCTTGTAGTTGGCTGTAAGCAAGCATAAGGGCTTCATAATGATAAGTTTCATCGCCTAGGACCCTGTTATAAGTGACGAAATGTGGAACTTAATACACTTCTGCCATGTGATTGGCGAGTTGTGGGTGGAATAATAATAATTTGATTATTATATTAGATTATTGGAATAAGGACATGACTCACAGTTTAAGAGAGCTGGCTTTGGTCCTGAGGGGGACGTGCCGGGAGGTGGTTTGGCAACTATCGCATCCTCTTCAATTACAACGGGCGGCCTGTCTGGTTTCTTCGTTGGAGCTGCTGCAGTGGTCGGTGCCGGTGGAGGAGTTTTAACTTTACATTTGGCATTATTGGGCCAGTCGCAGATTTGCTTTTCCTGTGAAATTTATGAACTTTATTGGTGGACTAACCAAGCTCGATAGCGCAGTGGCTCAGCGCGGTCAGCCTGCGATTGCGTAAACTGAGCAATGTTTGCTAAAGCCGGTCGTTGAATGGGTGACCAAAAATTTATCAACTCGAGTTCCTCCGTGCTTTGGAAGGCACGTTGAGCCTTTGGTCCTAACTGCATCTGCAGTCGTTAATATCTATCAATCCGGTCTGGTCCATGGCCCATGGATGGAAGAATAGAGGGATAATATGGACCACATTATCCCTATGTTCTTCCATCCATAGGGAAGATCTGTGCCTCGGCAGTGGGCAACATCAAACGGCAGGTGATGATAAACAAGCTTAAAGCAATTTGCAGATTTCCTGTAAGATTTGTTTACCTCATTCCAATGGAGTCCTGCGCTACATGAGAACTCTTCGAACTTGCCAAATATACAGTGTCGGTAGCGGGTGCAGTCAGTCGGTAATCTGGCATATTGGCCGTTGTCACAATATGCTGTAAACATATTAAAATACATTTAGAGAAACGATACATTGTGTATCGAGTGCTGTTGTGAGTGTGAATTTTATTTGGACATTACTTAAATGTAAGAACAATTACAATCGATCGGATTGCAGACGCGAGTTTGATTTCCGTACCAAGACAATAATCGATATTTTTCTGACCCCATTTTCTTTGTCACGTTTCTGATTAAATATTTTGTTTTAAAAATGAAATAAAAGGACCAAATACAATCAAAAACATTTGTCTATTTCTAACAAATCAACCGGGATGATATTAAATCAAATGAAGTATCTTATCTTATCGGATTTTATAGGTACCTACAAGCGCTACTTACCTGGCGTCTCATCACTTAGTTGCATTGAAGTATCTGGTTTGGCTTCAGTCATAGCAGCAGACATTACTTGCCGACGGTCGCTACAAGAGGCGGCTCTAGGGAAGTCGCACTGGGAGCGATCGGGCCTCCATACCAGTCCCGGGGCGCAGCTCTGCGCTATTAACATGCCGTTGACGCACACGAAGAACTTCTCACACTTCGGGTGGGCATGGTAAGTGCCTGTTATGCAGCCCTAGATAAACGATTGCGGATGAGTATGTTGCCACTCGGCTAGTTGTTACAAGAAAGTCAACTGTAGTGAACTCTCATCTCAACTTTCTGTGGTAAATATGTTGTAAAAGTTTTGGTTAGTTTCGATAATAACTTCTTAGTTAGTCGCAAGAAACCGATCATCTGGTGAAGGTCGCGGGCAGCGCAGGGCCGATCGGTTTGGAAATCCTTGGGGGAGGCCTATGACCAACAGTTCGGGTCTTTCGACTGACTAGTCGCAAGACAGCAGCATGACATCCACACAAGTCGCCTTCGGAAAACTATACCAATTCATATTGATTGTGAAGTAAAATCACTAAATCTGTCAGTCTGTTGCGATTTCACTGCGAATATACTACTATAAATTTATTACTGGGATTTTCATGAAGATGCCCAATAATGTACGTCTCTCCGTATAAAACCCAAAATCTAAGATTATAGACATTTTGGGTCACAATTCGAAGGCCGACTTTGGTTTTGCTGTCACGTTAGTTCTTATTAAAAGTGGTTTCAATATAGGAATAAGCAAGTCAGTATTAGTAGTTAGTATTTTATATGATAAATCATTTTGTAAAGTTATTTACCGTACTAGGTTTATGAGAGTCTTCAACTGCGATGGGAGGTGTTGTAGTAGTTTTTGGCCGCATAGATGTAGTTGTCGTCGTTATAGGCCGTCTAGTTGTTGTTGTTGTCGTCCTAATGGGTGTCGGCGTGGTTTGGGAGATCGGGGACTTCGTTGCTGATGGTTTCTCTAAATGTGATAATTGTCATCGGTGACTAATAAGGTAAATACGTACAAAACATCTAACCTAGGTATGGATCTCTAGCCACAATGCTTGATTGCACAAAGCCGACATTGCCAAGAGCAATATGAAAAATTCACCTTTTATACTATCAAGCTTTCGAGACATTATTTGCTTGAGATTTCATTTTCAATATTCTAATAACTAGTATAAGTAATTTAACTATCTCAACAGAAAGAGGAATGTTAGGAAATTAAACATTTCTACTGGTTCAATTGTGAGAATTTCATGGAATTATTTAACTGGTGTTCTATTTAGGTCTACCTATTTTTTATTGTTATTTATCAGACTTATAGATATGCTCACTGCTCACTGGTCCGACCCCGTATTATGTAAGCCGATTTCAGTTGCTTTGGTCTACACGTCCCTCTCACTCGTTCGAGAATAATTGCATAGTGTGAGAGTGACGGGTAGACCAAAGCAACTGAAATCAGCTTACATAATACGGGGTCCGAATAGAGGTAGTTCAACTTTACTACTTTTAATGAAACTTACCCTGACACATAGCGAACTCCACCCAATCGCAGCGGTTGGTGCGTTTATCCCAGTGGAGGCCAGGTGGGCAGGCTTGCTTGCGCCAGCGCCCACTTACGCACAGCAAGTACGAGTCACAAGTGCTAGCCGGCGCATGCATCTCGTTTCCATCGCATGGCATATCAATCATAGCAATGTTACCCGACGACGCTAAAGAAAATGCTCTATCAGTTCTTTGTCATGGAATTGCTAAGGAGTGTTGGGAGGAGTTTTCCAAAAGAGCAGTTGTGTTATGTTAGCAAATGTCTTCCTAAAAGCTTCTGAAAAGTATTTACTTATCTACTTATCATTTTTAGGTAGCTCTTGAATGATTGATGTTTTTTTCATTATTAACTGTACGATAACTTATAAGCCTTGATTAAATATGATTAACTGTATACTGTGTAATTTGTTATGGTAGTCCATCCAATAAAAAGGACGTCATGGGTGTCGTAAAGTCAATTAAGGGAATTTGCTTGGTAGACCCTAAGCACTTTGGGGTACCCGAAAGGTGAAGAGGGAACTACTAATAACAGTCACAACAGCATAGCCTAAGAGAGGTGGTGTCAGATAGACCGTCTGAAAAACTATGCCAAAACCTTGAGGGACCCGGCAAGGATTTGAATGTGTTGTAATATAATATGAATTAAAGGGGATTGGTTCTCTAGATGGTGTCTGACCAATATAAATGGAGGAGCGTTTCCTCCTCCATCTCTATTAGCTAGAAATCGGCCCATACTGTGGCGACCCTAAATATATGGGGACCTGGGGACGGTACAGAAAGATGATGATGATCAAGCTGTGGTTTTCCAAAATATATAAAAGATATAATAATATGACAAAAACTATTACTGGTGGCAGTTGGTGGAGGACGCGTTGGTTTCGGTGCCATCGTAGTGGGTTTTGGCGATGACCCTGAAATAAAATTAACAAAGCTATATATATGGTTGAATAATTCTCTAAGGGTATTTTGAATAACTTGAAGGGTTACCCTTCGAGTTATTCAAAACACTTAAATAACAATGCGGACATGGTCAGTTAAATCATACCTTTGCATTTGGCGTACTTGGGCCAGTCACACTGTTTATCGGTAGGATTCCAGTGCAGGCCGGGAGCGCATTGCTGCAGATGCCATATGTTGCCATCACAGTGCAAATACGAGTTGCAATCCTTTGTTGGTTGGTAGCCGGGCTGATTACAGGGACTGCCGTCTTTTGGGTCGTCTAGATGGTGATAAAACAAATGAATTTGGTTTCTAAAACTCGTATTGGTTTATGGGTACAAACTCAGCTGAATAGATAAAAAGGCAAGTTAACACTAAATAAGAAATTCTCGAGATAGAGCAAGGTGGCCCCAAAGGGGTATATAAAGCGTCTAAAGCATGTAATATTGGTTAAATGTAGAGAGTAATCAGGTAGATAATCATTCAGACTGCAAAGTATCTATTTTTATAGTGACTTTGTTATTAATCGTACCCGTTTAACATTGCATACTCGCTATGGGCCGTTTTCCCCTGTACATTTTAAAATAATCAAACACCTTTAACTTAAGAAAAAAATTTGTTCAACAATTTCGTATTACGATATCTGATGAAATATATATTTGTAAACGTTTATACACGGTATGTAGCACAGACGATATAAAATCTAATTTTGTATTACCTTATAATTGCCTAAATTCAAACTTTTCATTTAGGTATACTTTATTGCTAAATGAGTGCTATTGGTGACATTACCATCGTTCGTAGGCGCTGATGTTGTTGTTGTTGGACGATGGGTTGTTGTAGTAGTCGTAGTGGTAGTTGTGGTCGTAGTAGGTCGCGGGGTGGTTGTTGTTTGTTTAGGCGGAGGTCGTGATGTCATCGGGGCAAGAGTAGTTGTAGCGGTGCTTGCTTCATTGCTGCCTGTTTCTGCTGAATGTTGGTTATATTGTTGATATATTGCAGTTTTAAATAAATTACGGACACGGACAATATTTAATCGGAAATGTTGCAATATTTTAAATCGATTGTTGTCTTATGAAAGTGTATAAGATACCGCGTCGAAAAACTGTTAGGTTACCCATTCAATTATTAGTTTATGCACGATTGTTACAATGACTATTTTTTTTTCGGTACAGTTTTTGACTGTGGCATGGTAGGTAGACCACTCAGTTTTTTCTACTTCCATTTCGAAATGTTCCAATTTTAAATTGGTTCCATTAGTATACAGCTTGGCGCGAAAAGTTTTAGTCAATTTTTCATACGATTTGTAGCTTCCAAATTCAAAATTTTATAATGATTATTACTCAGAAAACTTTTCTCGGTTATAATTGTTTTTTTTTTGCAACTTCGTGCTGCAGGCCGATCTTTGCGGCAATTTCTGATAATAAGATAAAATTGATTGCAGTTTTAAAATTGGAACATTCCGAATGGGAGTAGGTAAACTGAATAAAATGTGTAGGTAGTTCGATCTTAATAGTTACCTTTGCACTTAGCAAAGCTGGGCCAGTCACACCGGCTAAACGCGGAGGCCCAGTGCAGGCCGGGCGCACACTTGTGCTTACGCCACTGTCCACCCTCGCACTGCAGGTAGCTCTCGCAATCGCCCGGCGCTGCTGCGTAATCGCCCGCGTTGCACGTACCGCCTTCTGAGTTACCTGTGTGTATAACATAAAATTGTCTTCAATGACATTTAGCCAGGAGGAGCTGGCTGGTGCGGTGACATAGCGCGCTTGGACTGTGAATCGTTAAGCCGTTGGTCCATCTGCAGTCGTTAATACCCACCAACGCGTACTAGGCCACCGTGGTGGGTTATGGCGCAATCTCCCTATTTTCTTACATCTATATAAGGAAGACTCGTGCTCCAGCAGTGGGGACATTAAAAAGGGCTGGTGATGTCATCATCACATGACATTTAGCCAATATACTATTGGTTGACATAAATGATTATATCAAACATCTATTTATCTCTGTAGTCTTAACTGTGTATTTTCCGCACGCCTCTAGATTGGATCATTGTGCGTGTATGCATTATGCATAGGGGTAAGCGGTCGTGAGAACATATGCATTTCGCCAGCTATGTTCGGTCCCATATGCCCATATGGTTATTAATTAAGCTTATAGCGGCAGTACGTTTACCTAATGAAAATGCTTACTTGTATCGGTCGGGGGTCGGACCTGAGATGAGGTCGGCCTTCTTGTCGTAGTTGTAGTGGTCGTCGTCGTAGAAGTAGTAGTGGTCATAGGTGTAGTTGTAGGCGACCACCAAGTTTGAGCGGTACTAGGAGTGGTTGTTGACGGGGTCCAATTGGGCCATGTTGAGGTATGGTGGTCGTGGTTGCCATGGTCAACGCCTCCTCCAGCAGAACCTGGTGTTTCCATTAGAAAGTTATATATATTTTACCTGACAAATTTTAAATGTGGCATTTTAAAACTCAGCATTGTTTGACTACTTTCTCTGTTCTGTGTTTGTCTTGATAAAAATAGCAATGTCCCTCTCAGTGTAGTGTCTACATATTCATTAATGTTTCTTATAATAATTAACATTACGTACATAGACAGAGGTATATAATTATAGACAGTTAAAATAGGTGGGTATCTATGAAGCATAATACTAGTAATAATTATTTACTTTGATTTATATCTAGTAAATTTTATTATGATTTTGATGTTTTCTCCATTCTGTAAAAAGTAGTATTACGTCCGAAATAATTATTGTAGGTAGGAATATTTAAAAGATCCGTTACCATCAGAAGCCATGGTAGTCGTGGTGGGAGGTGAAGGCGTCACAGGCTGTGGTGGGCGTTCACAAGCCGTGCTAGGCGGCGATGGAACTGATCTGCCAAGAGCACGGCCCGCAGCACGGAGTAGCGGAGACGGCTCGGCGCAGCAACGATTGTTGAAGTCGTCTAGGTCGATCGCCCAGGCAGTCACGCCGCCCAGACCTTGCCGCATCGCCCATTCCACCTAAGACCAAGACGCAAGTGCATTATATATCTGAGCTTCATGGCCAAAAACTGTGAATAATTAGATTATATTATATGTATACCAAGGGCTATGAAACAAAGAATGGTTCAGATCGCAAGTATTTGATAAATATGCAATCTGAAGTTTTTTTTATCGCCCGAGGTATGGTCAAAGTTTTATGTCACCCCCTTTCGTGAAACGACGAAAAATCACACTACGCAAGCGCACGAAAAATTACCTTTTCAGTGATGGATTTCGGATCATCGTATCCGACCCATTGACTGTCCGAATACGTGTAAGGTCCAGCATTAGTCTGTCGGTCCGTCTTCCAGCGTAAGTTCTTCACTGTAACAGAACAAAAATTGTTTACAAACATTTTAAGCGTAACTGCGTAGAATACGAATTAATAAATAATTACGACTAACCTCTATAACAAATCTCATAATAGGCCAGCATTCCTGGCTGCTTCGTAAACTCGCCAGGCTCTCCAGGCCCGGCAGCTGCCGCTCCTGGGGCCATTCGCCCCTCCGTGTCAGCTAGTCTATATGATTGGCCGTAGAATGATAATCCCAGAAGAAGTTTTTTAGGATCGGCCCCACCGCCGATTAAAGCTTTGACAGCGTACTCCTACGAAATGTATAATCAAAATAAATGATGCAATAACGACGTGCATTGCGTCTATTTTAATAATTCGAATAACTAAAACCAAACAAAAATTTTGCAAGAATTCAGATGTACGTTTTTAACGTTTTACAAAAAAATTACAAAATTTAAATTCAAGTCAAATTTCAGTCAAAATTTAAGAAGTTAAGTTAACTATTCGATTTTTCGAAATTCTTTTTCTAACCACCAAAATCTAAGTTAAGTTAAAGTTAAAATTTTAATAATTGTTGTTTTCGTTTGCTGCTTATCCATGTATATCCCTAGTGAATGGTAGGATCAATAGTTTAAGTTGCTGAAGCTATCACAAAATCTTTAATGGTCTCTAACAATTTTGAAAAATTTATCATACTCTATACTCACAATGGAATAATAGGCTAAAGCATCATTTGGAGCTGGTACTAGAGGGGTGTGGTGAGCAGTTGTCCTCTCCCAACCACCGTGGTAATCGTATGTCATAGCACTCATAAAGTCTGCTGCTTTTGATATAGCCGGAAGATCGTAGCCCGTCTCGATCACTTCTTTATAACCAGATAAAGCTACTCCCAGCTCCATGCCGATGGCGTGCAATGCCCTCGAGATTTGCTGAAATATTTTAATTTGTTTATCTTTTCCAATAGTATGAATAAGAAATGATAATGTTAAAATAATTATGATTATTATTTGAAACCTTACCTGTACGAACTTAGCGAAATTTGCTTTGTCAGAGGCAGCACCCTTTTTGCAGTTACTCTGCCAGCAAACTGGATAGTTCCAGTCCAGATGGAGGCCATTGAAGTTGTGCATTTTTAAGAATGGAATCAACTTTTCCACAAAATTAGTCCTTGCTGAGTCAGATGATACTAAACGAGAGTATTTATCACCTGCTGAGTCTGTCCAGCCTCCTAGTCCAAGAAGGACTTTCACATCTTTTAAAGATGTGACACGCTCGTATAAATCTACAAATTACAATCAGTTATTACAATATTTATTAACAGCCAGTACTCTAAATCTAAACACTTAAATAGGTAGTCGTTAACTTACTATTTGTAAGGTCAGCCCATGGATCAAACTCTTTCGCAATAAGATCCTCAGGTGTTAAAGATGCATAAGCATATACCACGTGTGTGCATAATCTAGAGTCGATATGTTCAGGAACGAATTTACCATCACCACGTCGATAGAAAGCCCAGCTTGTCATGTAGCATACAACTTTCTTATCATTTTCCCTATCTGTGGAAATAAGAATATTTTTATAACCATCGTTTTCGTTCACGTATAGTGGAAATTGTATATTTATAAAACATTTAAAATAAATCGGAAAGTCTCTTATAAGTAGGTATTTTAAAGTTCTAAAATGTGTTGAGCAATTTACATTTATCTTACCTTCCTTTAAATTGATGGATTCATCATAGTATGTAATAAGTTTTGTGTTAGGCTTGTAATTTGTTAGTTTCGGTCTGTATGAAGTGTCCCATATAGGGTATTTTTTATAGTTAAAATACCTCACATCTCTACGTTTACGTTTCTGGCGAGGATTTAGTATTGAAACATTGGCTGAAGAAAAGATAGAAAGAAAATGCTGAATGTGTAATAAATAAAGCACAAGAAGAAAGAATGGAAAAGATAAGAAAGAAGGTAAAGACGAGTATTCTTTTGAAACTTAATAATATTCATGTATTATGTTAGCCACATGACTCACTTTTCTTTACATCTACTTCATAATTGTCAAGCAAGGATTCTGACTGAACATCTTTCACAATATTTTCTCCGTTCCACTGCAAAAACAAATTTATGCAAATAAGTTAGTAACTGAATTAGTTTATTACAGCTGTAGTATCAATGTCGATTCTAAACTAACTTCAAAATCATTTTCGTATACATCAGATAAAAAGCGTTCTGCGTCTTGGATGCTTATTCTTAAGCTTTGACCTGGTAGACATTTGGCGACATCCTGATGTCTGCAAAAAATAAGGAGGTATTATATACAAGAAAAACAATCGGTAATGTCTAAGAAGACACTTCAAGACACCGATAGATTTGAACTTACCCACAAAATCCTGTAGAAGGATCATAGAGTCGTTCTTCCTCGCAGAGCATTCTATAATTGGTGCCGCCAGTACAAAAGTGGAAATGTGCACAAGATTCTTCGTCAGAAGCCAGGTACGACTCCTCCGAATCACATGAACCTACTTTCAGTGTGGATTGATCTGATTGTACTGACTCACCTGTTGAAAGATAAATTATGTTCAGGTACCGGGATATTTCTCAATTTTTTTCTGATCTATTGTTTATAAAATGATTTCATCGGATATTTACGTATATTCAGCGTGAAATAAATTTTATAAAATAATTATGTTATTAGAAACTAACCATTAAGGCTTGTTGATATTGTGCTTAGAATTGGGAACGGTGAACCACATAGACCTCTAAAATCATCCATATCTATCGCCCATGCTGCTGCTCCAGCTAAACCTGAACTTATAACGAATCTCATCTGAAAAATGAATAAACACTGGTAGTTTTCGTTCGATAAATCCGCGAGTCATTTTCAGAACTGTGACGAAACGATTTTTTCAAATTGAAATTAGGAACTGACTTGAATTGGAATTGAGTAATTTTAGTACCTATTATTGTTTTACCTAGATTATTATAAATTCTAGAGTAATATTATGAATAAATAAAATCTTATCTATTTTTCCAACATAGTAGGTATTCATATTAAAGTTCAACAGGAGGTATTTCAACAGGAGGTACAGTATATTAAAATCCTAGAAATATTAGGGATAGTTATTTCTTAGAACAATATCTCTAAAATCAGCAGGCTTGCACGTGCCCTTATCTACTTATTCATTTCATTTTGGATCGGCGTAGTAATTTTTTTTCTTCCATTTACTCATGTTAGCTCTCACGGAGGAGATGATTCACTCCATTCACGCATTCATATTGTCATTTTACATGCAATCCATACATCTCTTCTGCAGCCGTCCTATTCCTGTCCATTCCTCAAAATTATTGTCCAACACCCTTTTAGTCACTCAAATCAGCATTATGTATTTTAATTAATACCTTTTCCAAGACAGTACTTGGTGTGTCGAATGAAATCCATTGGTTCTTGAATATCGCAAAAGAATTGCCACCTTCATCTAAGGCGCTAACTCCTCTGCCTTCACGTTCAGTCATGCAGATCTGAAAATTATTTAGTTTTAAAGACATTACATTTTCAAGTTTCTTTCCTAAAAAATAGTTTCAAAATTCCTTACTTCAAAATACGCAAGCTGTCCTTTTGTTTGTGTGTATTGGCCTTCATCGCCCCAACCGCTGACTTGAGCTCCAGGAGAAGGCAATACCGAAGCGGCCAAAGTGTAGCTTCGCCCAAACAGTGGGATACCTAGCACTAATTTCTCAGCGGGCATTCCATGGCGGGTTATATATTTCACCATGAATTCCTTAAAATAAAAAATCAATAAGTAAAACATCAAAATATGCTAGTTTAAATAAGTGTACTAAAATTCAGCGATCCCACTTACAATATTATCGTATCTTTGATCCCTGGAAGCCGCTCCAGGGTCGCGGTGCAAAGTACTGTGGTGAAGAGCTCTAGAAGGTGGTTCGTCCCTTTTACCATGCGTCATGTCCCATGCCTGTAACACGGTGTAATCAGTTGCTCCACCGACTGCTCTGAGATCATATCCATCGTCTATTTGATATCTGAATGGCGGTAGGACAGTAGTTAGTAGAAGGCCATACGATGAGAATTTCTCACGGAGCTCATAGAGGAGAGAAGTAAGGAGTTCTTTTTCTTTTTCATCTCTTTCTCCTGCAAAGGTCAAAATTGTTAGATGATTAATACATTCTTTAGATTCCGGAATGATCAGATTATTCATGCAAATATGGCTAGGCAGTGAGAGAAGTCGGGGTGGCGGAGGTGAGTGCATGTCGACTAGTTACACTTGGGTCGCAGGTCCCAGTCACTGCCTCTGACTTCCCCCTTAGCCACACTATGGACCCGGCACCCGCACGGTGAATGTGAATCCATGGAATGCTAAGAGATATCGTTTCTCTCTCAACAGTAGGTACAGTAACTAACCTGGATAGACCCAATGCAAGTCCATGCCATCAAAGTCGTGTTCTTGTAAGAATGTGACAGCGCTTTCAATGAATGCGCTACGCCTTTTTGAGTCTTGAACTAGTTCGCTAAATAATCTTTCTGAGCCTTCGCCTCCCACGCTAATAAGTACACGGAGACCCTGCATGCGCCGCTTAAGTCCAGTCGCTATGCGGTAGCCACCTGTGATTAAAATAAACAATACATGTTAAAAACTTAATTTGCAAACTATTTAAAATAAACATAGAATCTACTATTTTGGCTATCCGATATAAAATAAATACAAAATAAAAATCAGAAGTTATATTTTGCTTTTTGACGGCAGTATACGTCTCAAACCAATTTACCTTTAACTACGTCGTAGTCTTCGTTAGATGGTATGACTGTGTATGTGTGAGGATGTATAGCTGCAAAGGCGTAGTGCAGATGTGTGCAGGACGGCGGTACCAAGCCAGCAGTGAATGCCAGAGGCGGAGCTCGGTATGCTGCCAATGACTGCATATAGCACACTACTAGCCGACGATCTGTTGGTCCACTGATAGTTTGTTGCATTTCTGTAATGTATCACAATCAAATTAGATTTTCTGAGTAAGTTCGCTTGCTGTCATAAAAACTGGAACAGATATAAAACAATTTATTTCTAAATATGACAAAAATAGCAGGTCTGCGCGTAATGGAAAGCTCTTCTTTCGTTTTCGTTAATTCCTCGGTTCGCAATTAAAACGGCAAACGCAATAAATCCTGAACGGAACTCCAGTCGAATAGAACAGCACTATTTTTACTAAGATTTTTCTACTAAAAATCTTAATATTTTCAGAGGTTAAAAGTGATTTTAAGATTAATTCCTCGGTTCGCAATTAAAACGGCAAACGCAATAAATCCTGAACGGAACTCCAGTCGAATAAAACAGCACTATTTTTACTAAGATTTTTCTACTAAAAATCTTAATATTTTCAGAGGTTAAAAGTGATTTTAAGATTAAGGGATTTTATGGTTTACCTTGCAAATTCTCGTTTCCGTGTTGAAGTCTTTCGTCATTGCTGAAACAAACATAAATTTTATCTAAATTGTCATACCTTCGGGCTATGCAGAATTATTTTTTTAAAAAACGACACATTTGAGAAGCATGTTGATAATTTTATTATTAAAGACTAAATTATGCCTGGCTGTTTGTATTATGAAAATTTCTGAGTATTAGAAATAAAGGAATACGTACTTGTTTAAGTAGCTGGCAGCACCGTAGAATTTGTTTTTTCCAAAACCCTCCATACTGCTAACACTGTCATCCTACAAGAATAATAAGACGTGATTGTAATTTGTTTGCTCCAATCAAATCCAAGAACCAGATCACTTTTTCATATAAAAGTTATAATTGCATATCAATTTCACAGAACGTAAGACTATACAAAACTGTCTCAATCCCTGCTATCAGTTTGCTAACCTTAACTTGTTTGACGTAAAGTACAAAGTCAATTGAGAAAATTTTACATATTGTGGTAACGTGAGGTGTGTACAAAAAATCCAATCATCTAAATCTTACCTCTGACGTCTTGAAAGCGACTTTGGGGTCTATCAATGATATTGGTCGTTTCTCGACCGCATCTCGTAAGGGCAACCTTCCCTCGCCTTCATCGCGGAGGGTTCTATAAAATTATTTTATTTTTAACAAACGTTCTAACTAATATTAGTGCAAGTCAAGGGGAAATATTTCGGATTTTTTTAGTGTTAGACAGGGAAGCTCTCCGTCATCTCACATGGTAGGTGACTATAAGGGCCGAAGATGGAATCGAGGTTCATCTGGAACCCTTAACCACAGAGGGGCTGGCTATCTTATCACAATAGTCGGAACACAATAATGCTATTATGGCGACAGATTTTGATAAGATGGTGTTAACTAGCCAGGCGGACTTGAATCCTACCACCAACCAAACCGAGTACAAATTTGTGCCCCCCTGGGGATTGAACCTGGAACCTCTGGGTGTTAATTCCTGCAAACCACTAGACCACTGAGGCGGTTAAAATACTTAATGTTCTATTCTTTTCTGTCAGGTGACTTTTCATATCAAGCCATCTGCTTCCTATTAATTCATACACCAAAAATATAATTTAAACAAAATTGAAAGACTATATGAGCATAAGGAGAATGGACGATAGCCAACCACGCAGGCCCAGTGGGTTGGTGGTTAAATGCAGTTTGGATTATCAGTTTAAGATTTAACATTAATAATGGAAAAAAAGTCAATGTTATCAAAAACAGCATAGAAAGAGATATATAAGAACAGCTTATTAAAATATAAATATATTATATACCACAATATCCCATATTTATTTGTTTGCTACCAAAATAAAAAATCCACTCTTATCTTTCATGGAATTTTTATATTAATCAGCGCCGGTACATCAAGAAAAGGACGCGTTTAAGGAACGCAGTCTCAAAATAATATTAGTCATGCATTATGGGCTCCACTCAGCGTAAAATCTATATTTGTCATAAAGGCCGTCAGAATAAAGTTAAAAAACCTGAATGGCATGCTTTCGACGGAGGCTCGAATCGGCGGCGCGAGAGGCTCATGTTGCGGCACTGTTTCCACTGCACTCCGGTAGAACTGCGCCGTGGGCGGTGATCCCCAAACGTTGGCAAAGATCACCAATGAGAATACGCACTGAAACACAAGAAGATAATTTATTAGGATCATCATCATACATAAATCACGCCTATACCAGTAGGGGGAGGCAGAGGTGAATTAACAAAACACAAGAAAATAGGTAATTTATTGGCATAATCATCATACACACATAAATCACGCCTATATGACAGAGGTGAATTAACATAACACCCACGTTTCCCAATTATGTTCGGTCTCATGTAATAGATGGCGAGCCTATTGAAATTTATCGGGCACGAAAAAACGCAGTACATTGCTAGGTGGTATAAGAGGAACGCTGCGGCCCATTCCTCATCACTATTTTAACCGTTAGTCGCCTTGTACGGCACCCGCGGAAGAGATTTGGGGTGGTGACAATTGTATACTGCTCTGCTGTCATCACACGGCCATCATCATCACCAACCTTTTAATCTCCCCACTGCTGGGGCACAACCTTCTCTGTGAACGGAAAAATGTAGGGAGAATGGTGATAGCCTAGTGCTGATTGGTGGGTATTAACGACAGAAGGTACCAACGGCTTAACGTGCCTTTCGAAGCACGGAGAAACTCGAAATAATGTGATAATTCATCCATCCAATGACCGGCCTGGCGCATATTGCTTAGTTTACGCAATCGCAGGCCGAGCGCGCTAAATCATTGCGCTATCGCGAGATTTTTATATATTAGATACTAATAAATACTCTCACACCTATCATCTAACTCAAAATAAGTACTATTAGCATTTGTGTTATGGATACTAGGTAACGGTCAAATTTTAATTTCCCCACACAATAATCGTACCATACTTAATAGCATATTTATTTATGGAAAATAAAAATATGGTTTATTCATATAAGGTATTATTACATACGCTCATGAAATTTGATAAAAATTTAATTGAATTTAAATAAAAACGACAAATCTATTAAATTTAAGCCCCAAAAAGATTATAAATATATAGTATACTATATTGTTGGAGCTTTGTCGGGTTATAACATAAACAAAGATCCGGTGACAAACTACAGCGAAGACTGAGCCCCGCCACTCGCTTATCAAGCGCGGTCTAATCCCCAC
The DNA here is from genome assembly GCA_963931975.1 of Cataclysta lemnata. Taxonomy (NCBI): domain Eukaryota; kingdom Metazoa; phylum Arthropoda; class Insecta; order Lepidoptera; family Crambidae; genus Cataclysta; species Cataclysta lemnata. The sequence continues at coordinate 9,600,634 of OZ008344.1, read as the reverse complement.
GCAGTAATTGTTTTTTCTATTACTATTTTTCAATATTGTACCAAACAACAAAAATAAAAAGTCAAGACGAAAACCATCTGTTTAATCATTTCGCACCCTTCATCGCGTTCTGGAGACGCGACATATATGTTTATAAACATATAAACAACCATCACTCGAGGACAAAATTGTGTGTGTTCATCACAAATATTTGCCTCTACCAGAATTCGAACCCAGGACCGTGGCGATCAGGTCAATAGCCAGCCACCTGACCATTCGAACAAAAAGGCCGACGTTGTGTGTTAACATATTGTGAAATTTAGATTTCAAGTAATTCATAATCTATTATAATCCATTAATAAATTACATTTCACTCTAAAGTGCAGTGTGATCCCTTAAACATAATTATCTAAAGAATTTACCTGCGTAAAAAGCGTTGTTTTGCTTTTAAAATGCGTAGTTTGCGAATAACCTGCGTGTGATGTATCTTGAAAGCAGGAAAAATTATACCTACTTCATGATTAAGCTCATTTCTGCGTTCGCGTAAATTATCCTCGACAACGAGGTTGATGTTAGTGTGGTATTTTATCTCTATTGTTTAATTAATTTATTACATATTTACCTAGCCGCTAAAAATAACCTACGACCTATTTTCAGACCTACAAAACATACACAAAAAATTTCATAAAGATCGGTCAAGCCGTTTCGACGGAGTTCGATAACAAACACTATGACACAAGATTTTTATAAATTACTTAGATTATTATATTCCAGCTCGTCATAATTAACTATGCCACGTCTTGTGGCGATGCACAGTTGAGAGCAGAATGCAATTGTCACCACCCTTTCCCCATTTAAGGCGACCAAGAGTAGGTATGGGTAGATGCATTTCTGGTGCACTATCTAGAAATTTTCTGCTAAACGTTTCCATAATGCTTACCCCCCTTTTACATAGCGCATAAGAATGTGGCGAAATGTGGGTGCTAATACACCTCTGCCTACCTCTTAGGAACTAAAAGGCGCGGTTTATTTATGGTTCTGTCAAAGTTATTATTTTCATTTTGTTTCCAATGTTCTGTGTGATATCCATAAAAGAGCCATATTTTCAAATTTATTTAAAGTTAATAATACCGGACCTGTCGTACTGCCCCATTATCCGATCATTGAATTTTTCCTTTGGTCTCACTCACCTATCACGTTTCGGATAAAATTATCAAACAAAGGTCCAAAGTTTCTTGAACTCATATAAAAAGTGTTTGTGCACGGCTACAATGGTGCCAGTGGTCTATTAGAGCGAGGCATAGCTACGACATCTTCTTGGTTCACGACCGTTAAATTTATTATTGAGGAGTGAACAAAAAATACTCTATTTGCCGATCTTGCCGACATCATTCAATGGAGTTCAAAAAAGCCATTAATGAAGGGAATGTGATTTTTCTATTGATGATCACCTGAAGACACAATGCGTAGGCGCAGGCGGTCGCTGACCTATTGATCAAGTATGGCACTTCGTTTTGGCGTAATTTACATAACTTGACAGAACTGAGAATCAAGATCAACACTTAAAGACTGGTTCACATTAATGTTTATTCTGCGGCGGGTAATGTATGTTTTGGTGTAGAGTCAATGGCCACCGGGAGAAGAATGTATTGCTTGGAAGATAATCATAAAATAGAAATGTGACGTTCTTAGAAATCATGAAAAATATAACAGCCAATTCAATTCCAACCAAAAAACACATGATTATTTTTATTTGTGTTACATTGCAGTGTATGACAAAAATTCATTAAATAAATCATGTCAGTATCTGTGAAAAGTTAGAATGAAATTATAAAAACCGTCATGTGACTAATCCGTCAAGCAAAAAGTCTTTTCCACAGTAATATTTTCTTATTTCATGAAGTTTTATAAGGTAGAAGTAAAAAAAAAATTTGCGAAAACGAAAAAAAAATTAAAATATTTCGAAATTCACCCTACAGCCCTACTACACCTATATATACACAGTATCGCGTCATAACAACGCTGCTCAGCAAGTAGGAGCTCTACGAGTAGACTAGAAGATTAGTAGAGTACAAAAACATGTAGGTATTATTCATTGTATACTATACATGTAGTACTTACACAGTATGACATACCATTCTTAATTATTGCCGTGTGGTGACGGTAGAGTAGAATACAAATTGTCACCTCCCCAAATCTCTCCCGTGGGTGTCGTACAAAGCGACTAAGGATAAATCATTGATGAGGAATGGGCAGCAGCATTCCTCTTATACCAACTACAACTACAATAGGCTCTATGCAACAACTAAATAGCTACCAACAACTAAATGACAATAGGCTCGCCACTTATTACATGGGACTTGACATAGTTGGCGAAACGTGGGTGCTAGTTCACCTCTGCCTACCCCTTCGGGGATATAGGTGTGATTTATGTATGTATGTATGATAATTATTTTAGCACGCGAACAACTGATCTAATAAATTATAATAAAACGTTGGCTCGGGGCGCATACGAAAAATAATAATTTGCATACGGGCAGGTAGCCACTGAGGTCAACGCCGTCCCCTAACCAGTCCTTGGTATTTTAGCGTGACATTTCGCCAATCATTAGGACATTTTTTTGTCTTACCCTGGTTCGTATTGTATTCTATTATAATCTGCAGTGGCTTTACAATAATTCCGATCTACATACGTACGCGCCATTTTGCCTGCATACATAATAATAACTAAGATAAGAGAGAATTTTAAATCAATTGTTTTTTTAAGGCTTGACATGTGCAAAGATCGAAGGATTTTAGTTGTTAAGGAAAAATTAAACCCTCCTGAACTTAATTCTATAGTATAGTGATTCGAGATATTGATCTGATATATTCTACGCAGACGCAAGAAGGTATTTACTGAGGCTAAATTAAATTTAGTTCAGTTTACAGTTTAGTTCACTTCAGTTTTACGAACAGGCTAGGCAGACACCCTTTATCCGGCTCTTTAGTCAACTGAGACCGCTCGAAACATCCTTGGATTTATTATAAAATATGTAATTATACACGTTGGCCGTGTGGTGACGGCAGAGTAGAATACAACTGTCACCACCCCAAATCTCTCCCGTGGGTGTCGTACAAGGCGACTAAGGAAAAAACAGTGATGAGGAATGGGCAGCAGCATTCCTCTAATACCTACCACCTAGCAATATACTGCGATTTTTGTGCCCGATAAATGGCAATAGGCTCGCCACCTATTACATGGGACTTGACACGATTGGCGAAACGTGGGTGCTAGTTCACCTCTGCCTACCCTTTCGGGGATACAGGCGTGATTTATGTATGTATATATGTAATTATACACCAAAAGTTCACAAAGTAGCGCAGTGTTAAATTTACTTTAGTCTATTGTAACTAGTCAGTATTGATTAATGAGATTTTAAAAGCGAGGAAAAGCACGACTGTCATAATTTTAGCCCCCAGTAAATAATTCATTAAAGTACTCGTATATCTAAAAATATCTGTGTGGCATAAACTATGAAGGTCCTTTTCCTTCCTACCCTGTTCGAAAAATTGTGATCGACGCAGTGTGATGCGTTTTGCATATAGCTCTAGGATTTGACTAGGTTGGGCCGCCGCCAGCCTGACACCAACCCAAAACAGAGCAGAATACAAATGTCACCATCCTCCATCACAACTGCGGGTGTCGTACAAGGCCACTAAGAGTAAAGGCAGTGATGAACAATGTCAGTAGTGAGTGTCCCTCATATGCCTTAATATACTGCGATGCATGAGGCATGCGGTACGCTCGCCCCCTATTATATGGGGACCTAACATAATTGAAGAAACGTGGGTGTTAATTGTATTGTGCTGTGGTGGGATTGTATGGTGGTTATATGTATGTAATGTTATGATGTTATGCTAATTTTTCGATCTATTGGGGAACGTGAAACATTGAACTTATAAAAATTGAAGGCAAATAAATATTCAACTAAATAAATAAATTACCTTTGTTATTAATGTCTTTATAAATTAAATTATATTCTGATATTTTCAAATGTCTAGTTTCCCGAGAAAGGTATCATATTATATATTGGCTATGTATATTTTTATTTTAAGTACATATAGCGTTTTGTTTGACATTGTAAACAGAGATGACTCAAATAGCTGGCACTAAGGAAGGTCGTAGGATCCTCAAGTATCCTTACACGTGAAGTGCATACTTTACTTTGTTATATGTGAATTGAATGAGAAAAGCACGTAATCTTGCAATCTAAGCAATTATGCATTAAAAAATTTTGATACTATAAATTAGAACTATAATTACGCATATAATTATTTAAATTAAAAAAAAAAGTTTACATTAAATTAGTAATTATTATCTGTTGTTGTATTGTATTACATAGGTAGAGCGGAATATATAATTTTGTACTAGCTGTGTTTGCCCTTATCACCTAGGGGTATAAAAAATCGCCTACGATTTATTTTCAGAGCTACCAAACATATAATACATAAAAAATTTCATTTGATTTGGTCAAGCCGTTTCGGAGGAGTTTTTGAACAAACACCGTGACACGAGATTTATATAATAATTAATATATTAGATTATTATTCTTTAGATGGTTTAATGTGGTACGAAATTGCTGTGTACTTGCCAGTAAAATTATAATAGTTATTTGTTGTACATGAGTGCAAAGTTGTTTTTTAACCGCGTGCTCAATTTTGATGACCGAGCTAGCGAAGGATTCTAAAATTGAATCACGAGCGTAGCGAGTGATTCAAAAATTAGAATCCTGAGCGATAGCGAGGGAATCAAAAGAGCACAAGGTGAAAAATCTTTGCACTCGAGTGCAACACGTAACTTTTCATCCCCCCCCCCAACGAGGAAATTGCAAAATACAAAAAAAATACAATCACAACAGTTTCTGTTTTCACCCAGAAACTTCCACAACACCCTCCCATTAACTCAAACACACTCTCAACACCCACCCAGAAACACCCACCACATTCACACCCATCCACTCAGACACACCCAAAAAACACCCATTCACCCAGAAACACCCAAAAAACACCCATTCACCCAGAAAAACCCACAAAACACCCATTCACCCAGAAACACCCACAAAACACCCATTTACCCAGAAACACCCAAAAACACCCATTCACCCAGAAACACACACAAAACACTCATTCACCCAGAAACACCCACAAAACACCCATTCACCCAGAAACACCTACAAAACACCCAATCACACCCATAAACACTCAATCACCCAGAAACACCCACAAAACACCTAATCACACAAAAAAAAACCAATCACCCAGAAACACCCACAAAACACCCATTCACCTAGAAACACCCACAAAACACCCATTCATCCAGAAACACCCACAAAACACCGATTAACCACACCCGCAACATTCATCTAGACACACCTGTAAGTCCCTAATAAAAATTACCGTTCCTAATGGAGTTCCGAGACGGTCAATCAGCTTGAGTCAAGCACGTTGATTTTCTGTATGTTTTTGTTCCGTTGCTAGCGTAAACAAATCAAACAGACCTAAAAAGCTTTTAAATGCTTGACTCAAGCATCCAGCAAGCGTTGTAGACGATCAAAATGTTTAAAGCAAGATTGACGCCAAGCTGATTGACCGTCACGGAACTCCTAGGTCTTAACAAATTTATGACGTGAAAAGAAAATGGCGCGCGCAAAGCAAATTACAAAAAAAATACACCAAGAAGGTTCCGAGTCTGAGTTTTTAACAAATTAAAATAGGTTGCATGACAATTTCGGCACCATGGAGGTAGAAATAAATAGGTATAATGATGTTTTGAATTCACAAACTCATTGCACACGATGTTCTAAATTCAAATTTACTTTAACCTCTAGAGGATAAAAACGGCTTTTGCACTCAGATATCGAAGAGCAAAAACGCTTTTTCCGAGATGGTGGGATGAAAAACTCTTTTAACCTGAAAACTATTTGACTTCATTATTACAAGCAACCTTTACTATGGAACTCTTAACTCTGAAATCTAAATGAAACAGTTGATCCATATAATTTTCCAATTGAACTCGGCTACAATGTATGAAATACTTAGTAGGGTTTTTGTCTCCTTGGACAAAGTAGGAACACGAATACTCTTTTGAGATCATCCACATGTTATTAGAAATTGAGAATAGTTTTTTAATCATCCATATTACGTTTCATTTGACATGCATTTTATACGCAATAAACAGTCGTTATTTATACCTAAAGATTAACATTTTTTGCTCCACTTAAGACCCGGTTTAATCGATTATGGTCCCAAAACAAGTGAAACCTGTCCGTGTGGTGGATTTTCGGCATTTAGAACTTATTTTGAACAGATGTGGTTTTATTAATAATCTAATTTTCTATCGAAGGGAAAAGGAATCCGTAACTAAGGAAAATTGCTTGCGTTTAGAATATTATTACATTAATATTCTCCACCGCACCACCCGACGCCTTAGGAAGCAAGTGGTAATAAATATTCCCATGGAACTCCCTTGAGTATAAAAGAGGAGAAATTACTCGCCTTAAGGAGTATGACCGCTTACACCAACAATGTGTAAAAAGCAGTCACGTAATTGTAAAAATTAATTGTGACAGATACTTTTTACAGCGGTGTTCTTTAACTGAATTTAATATACAATGGTAAGTAACAAGCTGAAACCGGTTAATTCTTTAATTCTACCAAGTCCATAATATATTAATACATTAATTAATAGGTGGCTCTTTGATTACAATGTTACCTATATATTGTATTTAGAATATTATTGAAAAATATGTTCCCAGTCTATTAACTATATACCTTTCATTACTTTACCTTTCATTAATTTAAATTGTGAATTATGTAAAACCACTGCTATGACAACAAAAATTTGCAATGCATCAATACCAAAACACTACATAGAAAAGACTTCAACGAGTGTTCTCAATTTTGTATACCTACTTGACTTTTTTTAACCATATATATTAAATAACTGTTTACCTGCTTATATTACCTAAAAATATCTTATCTAGACTTAGTCCTCGTTCCTTTATTTGGGTTATTATCAGTGGTCTTGATTGTCCATTAAGGAGAAATACATTTTTGCGTCATGTGAAAAACGGTTGTTATTTTTCACTACTCACGTTGAAGTATAATTTATAAAATGAAAATATAGATACGGATATATTAATCTTTAACCTAACCTTTACCTTTCTCAACTTCTTTAATTTGTTTATTATTAAATATAGTTTGAACCAGCATCGTAATAAGGGCAATGACAATATTCTAATACCTACTGCTTAAGTTTTTAGCTAAGGTTTTATAGCCGTCCGCCTGCCTGTCACTAATCCACTTTAGGTATACTTCACTCTACGGTTGCCTCAGGTGTTATTAGGTACCACCAGGAAATTTTTATAGTCGACTTTTACGACACTTTGGGGGTGAGTTGGGTGTGGCACATACTTTATTTTTCGCTCCCAAGCCAAGGAAGAAATATTTATAATATATGCCTAGCTTTAAAATAAAAAAAATATATATCTGTAGCACAAGCTTTCGAAAACTGTCAATTAAGTGGGATAATAATTAAAGTACAAAGACAATTATTTAGTAGAGATTAATTGAGAGCATTGTAGAGTCAGTGTATGCATTGTTTTACTTTATATTAACTTGTAACGTTGTTACCACTGCCCTACTGCAGCTGTATGAATCCCGTACGGATTTATAAACAGTACATTTATATGCAGTTCATATTATATTGATGCGTTATGTGCTCGTAAGTAGTTCGGCACAGTAAAAATTTTAGGGCGACACCTCAATTTACATACGTCAGTAGGTATTGGACAGTTGGAAGGATATGTTACAAAAAATGATATGTTGTTTTTAGGAACTGTTTTCTTTAAATCAACAGTCTTTAATCGTTAAGGCTATTAAATCTGTAGCGCGTTTATAATCAAATTATTCCTATAAAGTTATTAAGGTTAATTATTTTTTTGGACACAATCAATCGGAATGTTCTTTGTTTTCTAATTGAAAATGTTAGGTAGTGAGATGAATATATTAAGTATCTAACAAATGATTAAAATACGAAAACCATGCACGTCTGTACTCGATGGGTGGTGGGTGCATAGGTCTTGTAGTAATGGACCATTTCAGTTTAAGTTAGATAAGGTCTTTGTGTAAAAAGGACTGGATCTGGCACGTCAATCGATTTATCTTTACTAATATTATAAGGCTGAAGAGTTTGTTTCTTTGTTTGTTTGGTTGGTTAAACGTGCTAATTCAGAAACTACTGGTTCAAATTGAAAAATTCTTTTCGTACCACCAGCTCAAAAATGACGTATTTTGGGTCAGGTAACCTCAACTTAAAGTTAGTCATTCTAGGCCTGTACAAAACAGTGATACAATGTTGTATTTCATTTTTTTCCCTAGGAAAATAATGTAATTTGAATTTGGAACACCAACATAACACAAATATTGATTGAAACTTTTTGAATCGACAACATTTATGTTCAAAATCCTAAAAAATAACTAAAATGTAACAAAGTAACAAAACAGTGTTATAATGTTGGACTGAAAAAAATTCATTTTTTCCCTAGGGAAATAAAGTAATATGAATTTGGAACACCAACATAACACACATTTTGATTGAAACTTGTCTTCTTAAATTTTTAAGCAAATAAAATAATGATTTTGAATCGACAACAACTATGTTCAAAATTCGTATACTGATACAAATACTGAAATGTAACTAAATAACAAAAAAAATAGTGCCGCCATCCTCAAAGTTGTTTGTTGACAGTTTCAGGGGTTTTTAATTTAAGTGGAAAAATATGGAATCAAGCCCATTCAGCCAAGTCTTTCATGTTGTAACTTTTTTTCGAAATAGAAAAGTTTCGCGACGATAATATTTATTATAAAGATAAGAAGTTTAATATTTTGATTACTTTTTAAATATCATGTAAGAATAAATATTTGGACACGAAATTTTTAAATATCAATTACAATACTAAGACGTGGTTGTAATGTACTCGAGGTCTTAACTTACTCCGCTTATAAAATCGATGAAAAATAAGCAATTTTAAATGTTCTTTAATACAATATTACTCTGAATATTAATGATTGGTAATACTTTTGATTTACCAAATTAAATATTGAATAATTAATGAAATTTTATCAAAATTGGTTTTATTTCCTCGCAGTTGGTACGAAAAGCAGAGTAGAGTATAATACTCGGGAAAAAGCAGTCTTATATCTTGGGTGCACTTGAATCCCTCGCTCCATTAATTTTTTAACTCCCTCGTTTCTCTCGGGAGTAAACCATAGGGTCCTTCATTGCCATAATCTACTATTTTGTGTTGGATAGTCCATTTATTGCGACCACTAGTACGTAATACTAGTGGTCGCTCGCAGTTTGGCATTAATCGCATTTATGTCTGTTGTTAAGTAGCTTATAGCTTCCTCAATAAATGGACTATCCAACAGAAAAAGAATTTTTCAAAACCAACCAATCAAACAAACAAGCTTTTCAGCTTTATAATATTAGTATAGATGGTATAGATTTAAAAGCTCAATTATATATTCACTTTATATCATTTATATTATTTTTATACATATCCTTACATATCCGAAATCTATTTAAAAATGTGGATCTATAATCAACATTTTAATTTTTGATCCAATATAGAATATTTTAGTATCTTAAATTTTACATAAATAAAGCAGAAAAAAAAACAACGACTTACCCAGACTTTTAACCCCATAATGGGGTGACTTTCATAACACTTTTCCGAGCTTCGTTATCTGAAAAGACCGAAAAAAATAGATCAGTCTATTTTCTTTTCTCTGTCAATCGAGAAAACTAACTTATGTAATTTTTTTTTAAATTTACCTAGTGTTTATTTTGAATAGGGGAATTGTTAAAAGAAAATTTTCTATATTAGAGGCTGCGGTATCCGTTGAGGAGCGCTGCGTGTGACCGGACGGCGCGCGCGTCGCTTTGTGTTAAAATCTTCGTATCATCGCAGCTCCCATCTCGCACAGTTTTATGTATATGTAACAATATCAATTTGGGGACGTGTTTACTCCTGTCCGATGCCAAAACATTAGCCAGCCCTTTGTCATTCGAGAGGGCTAATGATTTTATATCCTGCAGTGATAAAAGCACTCGTTAATCATTCACAATGTGTACAGCCTTCGTTTCGATTAATCTTAATCAGGTTGTTGTACTGAACTAAATGTTATTGACTTCAAATTGTGATTTCGGAGTTACATGTTTGATAGGTATATGAACTTTGTTGTGGCTGGAGAAAGACGTAACTGAACGAAGATATATCTTATTGAACATTAATTTTACCGGATTATCATATTTATCGCTCTGTCCGTTTCAGGTTAAGTATTTATTTAATGTTTATTGACGTGAGATTTCTTTACGTACTACTCGGGTTTACTTTTTCAACACCCCAATTAAACTTATCATACATATATACATACATAAATCACGTCCATATCCCCGAAGGGGTGGGCAGAGGTGAACTAGCACCCGCGTTTCGCCAATTATGTTAAGTCCCATGTAATAGGTGGCGAGCCCATTGTCATTTATCGGACACAAAAGTCGCAGTACATTGCCAGGACGGTGGTATAAGAGGAACGCTGCTGCCCATTCCTCATCACTGATTTATCCTTAGTCGCCTTGTACGACACCCACGGGAGAGATTTGGGATGGTGACAATTGTATTCTACTCTGCCGTCACCACACGGCCTTTAAACTTATCGGTGTTATAAATTACTGCTCAATCAAAATAAAAAGTTACAAGCGATAAAACTAAGGATGTTCTAGTTGGCAGCTGTACCAATTTCAATAATATAAATATAATTTAAACTAAAGCCAGGTTTTAAAGCCTGATTTTATTATTTTAACAGCTTAACGTTACTATGTATTATTGCTTAGTACTTCTTACGATGTGGTTTACAGCCGTTTTACTTGAGTGGTCAGTGACATACATACATACATACATAAATCACGCCTATATCCCCGAAGGGGTAGGCAGAGGTGAACTAGCACCCGCGTTTCGCCAATTATGTTAGGTCCCATGTAATAGGTGGCGAGCCTATTGCCATTTATCGGGCACAAAAGTCGCAGTAGGTACATTGCTAGATGGTATAAGAGGAACGCTGCTGCCCATTCCTGAACACTGATTTACCCTTAGTCGCCTTGTACGACACCCACGGACGAGATTTGGGGTGGTGACAATTGTATTCTACTCTGCCGTCACCACACGGCGTGGTCAGTGACCCTGATTCAAAACGCATACATCGGATTCCCAATTTCGTTTTAGGATAAAGAATCTCTAGAACTTTATGGTAATTTTTGTGTCAGTGCAAATTATACACATAAGTAGGTGTATACCGACTTATTGTTATTTACATCATGTACAGTCAAGTTATTTAAATCGACTTGGTGTTTTACGACGGTAAGCAAGGTACGGTTGCTAATCGATTGGAGGTACATATTTAATTGTTTTTAATATAACTGTCTGTATTTTTATTCAAAAATTGGCAGGTCAAGAGTTGTTACTCCTAAGGATCGTAGCAAATGGAAAGGAGTTATCACTGCCGTATGGTAGAAAGGAGTGACATATTTATTTTTATTATATTATATATATTTATTTTTTGAATTCCTATGAAACTGTTTGCCTATATGCCATCGAGCTTTTCAAGGCACCATGGAACTTGATGGTGCGAAAACCTTTGTCATTGGATGGGTAACCAAATATACCTATATTATCTTGAGTGCGCCCGTGCTTTTGAAGGCATATAAAGCCATCGGTCTCGCCCTGTATCTGTCGTTAATATACTGATTAGAGCTGGGTCAGCGTCTGATGGATTACAACCACAAATAATCGAATACCTATATTATTCCATCTATAGGGAAGGCCTGTATCCCAAAAACCTTTGAAAATATAAGGCTGAATGAAGATGCAACTTTTAGGATTTTATTTTCTAATCATTTCGCATAAAAATATTGTTTTATTGTGTATTGTTTCTTGGACTTTTTTTTAATAAAAGTTTCACTGACTAATGTTTAAATATATTGATGGCGTATTAATTCCATAGGTAACTAAACTTTAAAATCTAATTATTGGGGAAACGGTCGCCAGATATTTCGGCAGGCAGGTATTTGTCATTTTTAATCAGAATTTAATCAACTACAGATGAAAAGAATATTTATTTTTAAAAATTTAATTTAGAATAGACATAAAGATTAATTTAACATTGCACATGGCTCTAAAAAATTAACTTTTTTCGTAGGACAGGTAACCAGTAAACCAGTCATTGACTTTTAATTTATAGCCTTTTATCAAAGTATCAGACTATCGGCCGATACACTATTCTCTTTGGTTTAATTTAAATTTAAGACGGGTTTTTAAGTCTAATTTATAGCAGTTTAACGACACCTTGGATATTTTTCTCAAACGGAATGGTTGCCTTTCACATTGACAATAATTGTTAATAGTGATCAGTGGGTTTAATGATACATTATTTATTTATTTCATTTTCTTTAAAGTCTAATTTTCTTTTAAACAAAACTTACCTTCTTCGGAACTAGCACTTCTAAAACGTATTCATCTTAATTATCTATTCACACAAACATACACTTTAACGTACTTAGTATTAATTATCACCAGACAATGTGTTCATATTCGATAAAAAAAAGTCCGTTTTACACTACCGCAAATGCAGTTCGCTGTCGAAGCAAGTAGGTACGCACGTATTGGCTTACGCTATGCTTACGTTGACTTTACTAATGGAAGTGGTGCTCAACCTATTATTATATGTATTTATTAATAAAATATTGTTTATTTAGCTATTTTTATAATTCATAAGATACAAAAAGTTGCTTTTTATGGGCGAAATAGTACTATTAAACTTTTAATTTTTTTTTTTAATTGGGTACCTTTAAATGAAGATATTTTATTAATGGTACCTATTAAGTTTATTAATTAAGTACCATAATAAAACAATACACTTTCTACAAGTTTTTGTTTTGTTATTTCTTTGTTACTTTCTGTCAATGCCGTATTGTCTCAAGTCATTGGAAGCTTAAACAGACAAAAAGATTACTTCGTGTAGTTTTGACCTAGACAGACTACGAAAGCGCTTGATAGGTTTTTAATTTTCTCAGAACACTGTTGACCGCTAAAAACTTTTACAAATAGGTATACTTAATTATTAGAAAAACAGTTGACAATACCTGATGATGGTCCGTCTTTGGCGGCGCGCTGCGCAGGCGCAGTGGACGCTGCCATTACTATGCATGGTGCGTACCATCCTTTCTTCCCGCCAGTGCCACTCGCATTGTTGCTGCGGCGACACCTAACTGTACACTAAGTGGGCCCTGAAATTGGCATTGCCCTTGTTCGACGCGCGATGTGACCTGGACAGGTGACCTGGCTTCTTTTAGGATGTATTGTTGAGTTACATGCATGCGGGCTATTTATGTAGAATTTTCTTCAAAACGTTCATTGAATTTTTGTTGGTACAAATTTACAAATACTATTATTAATGAGATCATTGAACTTAAAGGTCTTGTATCTAGAAATATAGAAAACGTTAATTCGTCTCATAAATATGACGAAGACACCTGTCATAATAATGATTTAGTCTCCTCAAAACCACGGCCGCTGTAAACTGATCGAAAGGTCTGGATAAAATTTTAACATAATAAAATGTTAACATAAAAAAACACGTGAATAAAATCCATTAACATATTGTTGTTTTATTTCAAACCACATTAAGTAGGTACCTACTTTTAGCTCACAAGGTGTTAACGTCAGATCCAATACACTTCGTACATCCCGAGAGTTTTGTGTGGCGACTTAGGTAGGAAGTTTTCTGGACCTGTACCGTGGCGGCTGCTGTTTGGGCAGTGTGTTGGTGTCAGGCAAGAGGCCAGCCATAAAACACTTAACCAAACACTCTAGTTTATATTCCACCGACTCTTACATTGCGTTAAATTGCTTTAATAAACCATGTTATTTTTTTCTTTATTTGTAGATTGTAGATATATTATATTTGACTGAATTGTCGTGTACCTAATTCAGTTTTTACCCTGTTATAATCCGCCTAACTAACAATCAAAAAATGTAATAGTAGCGTGTGTCAGAGTCCAGTTTTCAACCACATTTTATGATACACTTTTTCATTGATTATCTTGTTCTTAGAATTTAAGAGACCATTTGTAATAATCGATTGTTACATTACAAAAGGATAACAATTAGATGAGTGGGTGTAGACGATTGTGTGACATCAATGTTGACGAATCACCTAAATGCCATCGACTCACCTTGAACTTGGAACGGGCATGCTCGCGGGAAGATCTGGCCACTATACGGTCAAATGTGGAGACAACTCAACTGTGCAGTTGCAAAATTGCACTTATTGTGTAGGGATAAGGTGGTAGCCAGGAAACATTAGTTTGCCCGTTACAGTAACAAATAAATGAAACATTTCAGACCGGTTGGACCATCCTCGAAAGGGCAGCCGATGTTGTATGTAGAAAAAGCTTACGACAACACAAATAAGTAGCTCTAGTACTTAGTTGGTTTAAAACAGGAGAGCCCTATATAAAAAAAAAGTTTCATTTTATATGTTAATACCTACCTACTACTGTACCAAACATAAGGGACCATTTACTAGGTATAACCACTGTACCTATTATGATGAGTAAAAAGATACCTTTATAAAAAAAATCTATTTCTTTTACTTCATCATATTCCTGTTCGGTTCCCATGTTTATCAGGGGGCCTAGACAAAGTAACATACCGACAAAGATAACGAAGTTCGATAAAGCAAAATGGGATTTGACGTAAGTTGTCGTGAAATCACGTGACCAAAATCGTATTCGTAAGTTCCTAGTTATGTTGGTAGCGCAAGCTAAGACGCTGTAGATACCAAAGTAATATGGCCGATCGTGACGAACTTCGACACGGTATCGTTATGAAACGATTGCCACTTGGCTACGGGCCCTGGGGAGTAATCGTCAGACGTTATGAAGGCACTCCCTTTTCATTTATGTCATGACAGCAGAAAGGTGGTAGTGTTGAATTAATGTATTGAAAAATGATGGAACGGACCGTATTGGGAAGCTGATAGAGTGACTGGGAATTGGGATGACACATTTATTTCCATTCTCACACTAACCTAACCAACTTACCTTATCTCATAATAAAGAGACGATAACTCTTAGCATTCCATGAATTCACCGTGCGGGTGCCGCCGGGTCCATAGTGTGCAGAAACGGAAGTTGCCAGGAAGTGCAACGGAAGTTGCAACGGAAGTGGAAGTTGTGGCAGCGCCTGGGACTTGTGATATTTAATAATTATAAGCTAAGTGTTTGATCAAAGCGAGTTCTCATCTAGCCAAATAAAAATTGGAGTGACACCGAAAATCATATACACTCATATTGTAGAAAGTTTGTGTACATACAATAAATATGAATATTTTAGTGTGCTGTGGTGACAGCTAAATCTGTAGTCCAATTATAGTACGGGCAGCATCATTGATATAGAGTTCGCTCCACAAAATAAGTCCCGCCAATAACATTATTTTCACTCTTATTGCAAAGAGTTAAGATTTAAGCCAAGAGACTTCTTTCATTGATCGAACTCTAGAACTCTTCAGTGCGATGTCACAGTAATACCTGATTGTCACAATATTGTGGTTACTATACTGCACGCACAAACGATATCGTTGTAAGGACAGTGTACTAAAGTGTTATGATGCTAATGATTCTTTAAAAATAACAAAGCAAACAATTTTAATAATTTGTTCTTGGACATAATTATACTCTTTGGCTAATAATGCACTAAATGAACGCGCTTATTGGCAACGCTAACCCAAACGAACCGAGTCAAGATAAATCATGTTGACCTACTCAAGTTATTTATCTATTATTTCATCACACTTATCGACAGATTGTTTGTTCGCAATTCTCGGACGTAGCATGATAACACTGGAAATCCAAAGTTATTGTAGTTGTGTACTGGTTTACAGTTGCGCCAGTCGTTTATTTCGCTACAATAAGCGCAGTTATGGCTTTAGAAGGTCGGCAGTTGTTTTTGAGCAAAAGAATCGTCACAGACAGTGATATTTTGGACGGCGGAATATTAGTAGACGAAAATGGTGTTATTGAGAGAATTGTTCCTAGGGTTGAAGTAAAAAAGCTGTTAGCAGAGCACGAAGGAAAGATCAAGGTTGGTACATACTTTTTGTAATATGAGTTATACAATTATCATTATTATGTCAGCGCAAGCGCCGCCAATAGTATAAGATGAAAGATTTGCGAGGCACGTCGTGTCGCTCGCATTATTTGTGATTCCAGACCAGTAATCCAATTTATTGTATTGTTCCTTTGGCTTCAAATTGATATAAATGTCAATTGTGATAATTTGCCCGATTCTCTTCTTTATTATAAAATATATGTAATTTAATGGCTTACTGATTCGTTTAGTTAACAATATAGTTCTATGCCAACTTCAGGTCAAGGGCCCCAGAAGTGATGATTATATTAATATGTTAATTTAATATTGACAACTTTATCGGGCTCGAAGCATAGCATTGCTAGCACAGTTGTAGTATTGCGCCCTCAGGTTGCTCCAATACTGCCTAATTTTTATATTATGTGTGCCTATTGTACGTGTAATGTGTTCTAACTATAAAATATAAACTAGTGTTTGGCTGTCCGACCCTCCGGAGCCCTGCGTCCCGTATCTTTACGACTTGGCACCTTATTATTATCTAGTTATTATTATTCCAACTCTGTATTCGGACGTGCCCTATTAACACAATAAATCCCTTATTTCCCTCTCCATCTTTTATTTCCTGACTGTCACTGAGTCTCATGCCCGTAACCTTCCGTTACGTGACACAGTAAATATTGTGTTTCCAGAAAATTTAAGCAAATCCAAAATATTTTTATCGCACTTTTTTCGCACACCATTCGCACTGTACATTTTATCCAAAAGTTCAATAAATCTATATAATTTTCAACCGTAGTGTAAGATTGATATTTAATGACATGTCCTGTTGACTGTAGGTGCATGATTGATGATGGTAATGTGCCATTGTTGTGACACCAGCAACAGAGATAGCGGGCGCTGGAAATTGTTTTCTGATCTGCCGTCACCACATGGCCAAACGAAGAGGGATATTCCCACGTTTCGCCTATTAAGTAGGTCCCAAGTAGCGATCTTTTTACCATCATCATCATCATCGACGGCCGGTTTGGTCGAATGCTCAGATCGCTGGGTATTTTTTTTTACACTCACACCAATCATCTAGCCCAAATTAAGTATCCTAAGCACTTGTGTTATGGATACTAGATGACGGACTGGCCCAGAGGTCCCGGGTTCGAATCCTGGTAGGGGCAAATTTTGTGATGAACACGAATATTTGTTCCCGAGTCATGGTTGTGTATATGTTTATGTAGTATATTTTCAACATTTATATAGTACTACACTAGGATGCATAACACAAGTGCTTAGGATACTGACGTTGGGTTAGATGATAGGTGTACCTAAGTGTAAAAAAAAATCTATCGGACACGTAAATCGCAGTATGCTAGATGGGAAAAAGGAACGCTGCTACCGATTTCTCATCGCTGTATTAATCCTTAGTCGGCTGGTTCGACACTTGGGGTGGTGACAATTGCATTATACTCTGTCGTCACCAATATGAGACAATAATAAATTTGAAAACCCATTAAATCAAACTGAACCTATGCATTAACACATAAAATAAAATGCGTGTGATTAAAAAGTATACTTTTATTCGTACTTGATGTGTTTGGTAAATAGCTTTTAAACCAGATAGATACGTACATACCGATTTTTAAGAAAATTATTCAAAAACAGATAAAAATACTGTGATCTCCATATGACATATATGTATAGCCTGTAGCTTTACTTTATAGTAAAATAATTATTTTATTATCAGAAACGGCCCAAATTTGCTCTCTAGGAAAATAAATGTAAAAGAACAGACTGACATATCTAATGCATTTTGATATTATGTAAGGCTTACGTGCTCCTACAGGAAGCGTTGTTGATTAGCTGTAACGGTACTAATCCCATATACAGCGAAACTGTTTACCGGAGCTGCCGGTGAAGTGACTTACCTACCTTTGTATACGTTTCTAATGATAAAAGCCATGGACAATACAGACCTACTATTTTAACAAAGTTAGTCCTTTAATGTTCCCACTGCTGTGCCTCACAAGCCTTTCCTATGGATAGGATAACATACTAGACTGCAGATGCAACTTAATGTGCCTTCCAAACCATGTAGGTACTCGAGATAATATGTTTTTGGTCACCCATCCAATGACCCGCCTTACTGACCATGTTTACGCATTCGTATTCACTGCACCATCGAGCTTCTTAACAAAGTTATTATTATTCTTATTATTTAACCCTAAAGTAACCGTTAAATGCGGCTATTATTAGTATAACTAAACCACAGGAAGTAACCCAAGCACAGGTTTAACTATAAGCAAATAATAGGTATTATGTTTGGGCAATTAATTTCCAAAGGTTGTTCACCATTTTGTTTGTAGAGTACAGTGTTTGCGGTTGTATTTTTTATGGTAACACTGACTCATTAGGTACTAAACGTAGGTTAAGATGTTTACAGGGGTTTTGTGGTTTGAGTTTCGTGACGGATAACACCTATGACTATACGCCATGTTTGTTTACCATTTGGCTCAGTCTGATTGGAATACACCACAATTATTCCATGTTTCAGTGAATTTAACCGCCTCCGTGGTCTATCGCCCACCGTAATTAAGATCCAGAGGTCTCAGGTTCGATCCCCAGGGGGGACAAATTTGTGCTCGGTTTGGTTGGTGGTAGGGCTTCTTTGAAGTGCGCTTGACTAGCTACCGCCATCTTATCAAAATCTGTCACCATAACATTATTAACAGCATTGTTGTGTTCCGATAATGTGTGATAAGACAGCTAGCCCCTCTGTGGTTGAGGGTTCCAGGTGAAGCTCGATTCCATCTTCGGCCCTATCGTCTTTTACCATCAGGTAAAGTAAAGGACAAGCTTTCATTGTTTAACATTGTTGTCTCAGGTTACAGATGGTGAGGATTTGGCTCTCTTGGCTGGGGTGGTAGACTCCCATGTGCATGTGAACGAGCCGGGTCGCACGGCCTGGGAGGGGTTCCGCACCGCCACCAACGCGGCTGCGGCCGGCGGCATCACGACCATCGTCGATATGCCACTGTAAATTCACTTTTATTATTTTAAAAATTAAACTTACATTTGCATGACTGCCCTCCTAGCCAAGTAGCCAATCTATTCGAACGCATAGAAAACAAATAAATGAAACTGACGCATTCAAGAGAAAACAATTCGTCAGTTTCATACTTTTGTACTTATTCTCTGTGATCGAATAGATTAGCCAAATGGCTTGGCCATTTAAAAAAGCAGTAGCGATTTGGAGAACTTTTATGTAAGAATAAGTAGTAGATCAGATTTTGACTAATACATCGGGAATGTAGATGTTCTTATATAGTTCCTCCTATACAGAATAGAACTTTTGGTGTAGTAACGTTTGGTGTAATCAAATTTCATGACAATTATGAAATATCTTGATTAGCAATAACAATTTATAAATTACAATGATTACTTTCTTAATTGTATTTAACTTAATAACATTCTATAAGTCATTAATGTAGTAATTAATCATTGAAATAAGTCATAAAAAGATTATAATATAGATTATTAAATTGGTGTCTTTTAAGTGTGATTCATTTTTGATTAACTACGTCCAATTAAGACTTCAATTGTTATTAACGCTGTTTGTATGCCATATGGGCTAGTGAATAGCATGTTTCTTAGACGTTCGAGACGTATGATATTATCTTCCTTTGAAGTGTGTGAACCTAAAGCTTTGCACTGTATTAATTTTCCGTTGACAATTTCATCACCATTTTAAAGTTGGACTAAAGTTTTACAGTTGAATGTATTGTCCCACTTGAAATTTCAATCTTATTTCAGATAGATAGGATACTAATCTGTTGATAGATACCTAGTGCTTTCATACAACTAGCTAGAAACCGACTCACAATGACAAGATAAGATAAACATGACATGTTACTATAAGTGATTGACCTCTTTTGCAAGTAAAACATCACGTACAATAACAAATCTAGCAGAAACATTAGACTTCACACACACACACACACACACACACACATATAAATCAGGCCTATATCCTCGAAGGGGTAGGCAGAGGTGAACTAGCACCAACTTTTCGCCAACTATTTCAAGTCCCATGTAATAGGTGGCGAGTCTATTGTCATTTATCGGGTACAAAAATTGCAGTACATTGCTAGCCTAGGTGGTATAAGAGGAACGCTACTGCCCATTCCTAATCACTGATTTATCCTTAGTCGCCTTGTACGACACTCACGGGAGAGATTTGGAGAGGTGACAATTGTATTCTACTCTGCCGTCACCAAACATTACACTTGTTAATCCTATTGGAAATACACAACAAAGTTACAAATTTTTTAATTTGTTTGAGGCATAATCAGAGGTCAGAGAAAGTTTCAAAGAATTTATAGTATTTTTTCAAAGCAAACTGAAATATTTTTTTAATTCTAATTCAAATATTAGTATTTTTCACGTTTTCAGGAATTCTATACCACCAACAACGACGGTGGCAAATTTGAAAACAAAAGCTTCGTCGGCTGAGGGCAATGTCTACGTGGACGTTGGGTTCTGGGGAGGTGTTATCGTGGGAAATCCGGTACATTTTGACAAGTTGTATTAATTATAAGCAATAAAATAAACAACAAAGCGTAAAATGCATGCTATATTAATTAAAACTCTCAACTACCTCAAACCTGTTATATTTTGACAAAAAATACTACATTGCCAAAATAGCTTTAATTTATGTTGTTTTACTAGGTAATTGATTCTTGACATTACTTACAACATTTGACGTTGAATGTGATTTCTTTGTTTTGGTATAGTATAATATAACTAATATTATGTCACCCCCTGATCAGGAAGTAACATTTGCCGTACGCGTAGCGGGCGGAAAAGTTTACTTTATGATCAGGTGTGACATAATAGACGATTTTTCTCTAAATAGGATTCCCTCCGGGACCTGGTGAAGGCTGGTGTGGTCGGGTTCAAGTGTTTTTTATGTCCCAGTGGCGTAGAAGAGTTCCCTCACGTAGAGGCCGAGGATTTGGAACAGGCGTTCGAAGCTTTGGAAGGAACGGGATCAGTTTTGGCGGTACCTTTGTTTTATTTAATCTGTTACACTGATTTTTTGCATTTGTATTCAGATAAAAATTAAAGACAATTTATTAAATTTTCTGAATAAAAGTTATAGCTTATTTGTTTCAGTTTCACGCCGAAGTAGAAGAAGATGATAAAGCTGATAAAAAACCTAAAAACAAAAAGAAGAGAAAAGGTATGTTTTGAAAAGTTTTATTTGTGAAGAAATTGGCATATAATTTTCTAACTCGGTAAATATAGTAAGTGTTTATTGTTATTCCAGATCCAGAGGAATATCGAACCTATTTAGAATCACGGCCGCCTATCATGGAACAAAATGCAATATCACTTATTACGAGCTTTCTTGACAAAACCGAGTAAGTAGCCACAGGCGCAATATAATTTTTTAGAATTTCTTATTCCATGAAAGTTTAAGGGTGAAATAACTGGGGTTCATTTTGGAAATTTAAATAATATTACATCAGTAAAAAAATAAATTTAAATCAATATTGCAATAATAACTAAGTAATAGGTTCAAAATTTGTCAATGTTTGTCAATGTTTTACATTATTATCACACACAGCATCTTAATTAATTTAAGTATTTCAATACTTATGATTCTAACAGTTCAATCTGCAAGAAAAACAAAAATAAATTACCCTATGCTCTTGTTACCTATAAATAAATATGAGAAGTTGCAATCTAAAGACAATTTACAAGAAAGTCTGTCGGTGCTACTACAAGAAAAATACGAGTTTTGATAAAGTTTAAATCTGATGTTGTCACTTTTTGGTTAATAGTTTGTGACAGAGACAGCATCTAATTTAGACACTTCTTAATCAAAACACGTCTTAAACACTTTTAGTAGTAACAGAGTGTATGTTTTTCCAGCGTTCGCGTGCACGTGGTCCATGTCTCATCTGCAGAGGTGGTGCCAATGTTGGAGAAGGCACGCAAACAACGGGTAGCGGCCGGGAACGAAAGTTGGCGTGGCGGTGTCACAGCTGAGACGTGTCACCACTATCTCACTCTCAGTGCCGAGCAGGTCCCGCCGGGACACAGCGAGTATAAGTGTGCCCCGCCTATCAGGGACAAAGGAAACAAGGTATGCATATTATGAATAACTGCCGCACTCAGAGACGTCAATTAAAGTTAATGAGTGCTTAATGTCAAAAAAATCATTCAAATCTAGACCATAGACCCGACAAGAATAGCGATTAGTTTTGAATTGTCATTTTTTGACAGTAAGTACTCGTTAACGTTATTTGACGTCTCTGAGTACGCCAGTAAGCTACACTAACTGCCGCACTCAGAGACGTCAATTAACTTTAATGAGTATTTAATGTCAAAAATTTTCATTCAAATCTAGACCATAGAACCGGCAAAAATAGCGACTAGTTTTGAATTATCATTTTTTGACGTTAAGTACTCATTAACGTTATTTGACGTCTCTGAGTGCGGCAGTAAATGATGACTTTGGTATTTCATTAGGGCTTGTACACAAAACTGCGATGCATCGTCACATCGATCGAAAAAAGCTCCCACGACGCATTGCAAGAACTTGCGAATTGATACGCATCGCACATTCCTTCAATTTCTTCTTTGTTGCCGAATCAAATCGCATCGCAGCAATTATTGTTGTAGTTTTCTGTGCGAATTCGCAGTTTTGTGTACAAGACCTTTAGCCGTACATGCGTTTCTCATTAATCCTGGCAGGATTTAGGTTGATATTAATGGTGAACTGTGGCATTAGCAAAGTGGAATAGACTGTCGATAGCAATCAAGATATTGCAATTATACCCTTTGTTCAGAATTTAGTTGCCGACAAAATATACAATATCATTATTGAGAGAGCTTAGGCAGAGTTTTTAGAGCAAAATATAAAGTTAAATTTTGTTTGTCCAGGAGAAACTCTGGCAGTATTTATTGGACGATAAATTGGACATGGTCGTCTCTGACCACTCCCCGTGCACTCCTGAGCTCAAGTGTAAAAACAATTTGGAAGCTTGGGGTGGCATTTCATCAGTTCAATTCGGTAAGTTCTTCTGAAATTAGAACTGCTAATTTACAATGGGCATGCAATATATATAAAGAACAAGTCACATGGCTTCAAATAAAGTACCCATATAAAAATCAAGCTTTAAGCAAAAACGTCGGGTAATTTTCTGAAAAGAGTAAATGAAAACCTTAAATGGCAATTCGTATTAAATTTCAACATTATAAAAATATTTAAAAAAATTGTACTAAGATTGGGTAGTTCGCTATCTGGTCCCACATGCCTACGGCCCATTTAGGACAAGTTGAATAAAATCAAAATTATGGTGGTTAGAAAAGTTCAAAAAATTAATTAATCAATACCATAATTTTTCGAACTTTTTCTAACCACCAAATTCTTTGTACCTTAAACCAGCAGTTGGGCATGACACCTTGCTAAGAAAAGAGATGGTCATTCAAAGGGAAGGAGGCTGTCGTTAAGTTAGGTCGTTAGTTTAATACATTTCATTCTTTAAATTTCAGATAATAGACAACTAAATAAAAAAACAAATTAGGTACCTACATATCCGATGAAAATAAACGCAAACAGTGCTCTATTTTATTTTACAGTGCAGTAATATTGTGTCACACACATCCATTACGTCTTCCTAAGGGTATAATAAGCTTACCAATCGACTTACCAATTAAATTTCAGGCTTGTCCTTATTCTGGACGAACATTAGCGCGAGAGGGTTGGATCTGCAGACCATCACCAAGTATCTATCGAGTGGACCAGCGCACCTGTGTGGTCTCCAGAACAAGAAGGGCGCTATGAAAGTTGGCCTTGATGCGGATATTATATTCTTCGATCCTGAGGCTAACTTCACAGTTACGACGGATATTATTAGGCATAAGAATAAGGTACCTACCGGACTATTATAATAGTTTCTAACAATGACTCATCCAACGAGCTTTTCTAAAAATATAGACAACATAAAATAATTTGCTTTACTAGCTATTTCCCTGACTATCGAAAGAGTAGCAGCAGACCACCTTACACCTCTCGGGCATATTTATTTATTAGAATATTTAAGTATCTAAATAAGAATCGTTCCTGCATTAAAAATAAATTGAGCTGTTAATGTGATCGACTGCCAACCAGCCCATTATTACAGTATAGTCAGCAATGACTATAAATTATCACTTGTGAAATCTTACATTACATAGCATCGGAGTTTTACCTAAAACAACTTATTTTAAGCCGTGTGGTGACGGCAGAGCAAAATACAATTGTCACCGCCCCAAAGCTCTCCCGCGGTTGTAGTACAAGGCGACTAAGGGTTAAAACAGTGACAAGGAATGGGCAGCAGCGTTTCCCTTATACCACCTAGCAATGTACTGCGACTTTTGTGCCCGATAAATGGCAATACGCTCGCCACCTGCGACCTAAGATGCGAAACGTGGGTGCTAGATCACCTCTGCCTACCCCTTCGGGAATATAGGCGTGATTTATGTATGTATGTAGAAATTAATATAATCTCTATTTTTTTCTAGTTAACTCCGTATTTGGACAAGGAACTCAGAGGTGTTGTTAAAAAAACATACCTCCGTGGACAGCTTATTTTCGAAGATGGAGAAGTTGTCGGTGAACCAAAGGGGAGGTTGCTGTTGAATGATTTTTGAAATAAAACCATCGTTGCACAAAATGAGTTTATTTCTTCCTTTTCCAAAAATTAAACTAACTTAGGTACCTGGAAGCCATACCACTTTATTATTTTCAGACTTAGTCTTGTTAGGTTTCACACTGGCTAGTTCTCTGTATCGTTTCGCGTCAGAATGGTGACCAAAAATTGTTACCTATTGCTACTCTTTATTACCCACCTACACAGTCAATTAATAACTATCTGGGGCATGTTATGTTAAGGTAATAATCGTATGGATCGAAGTGAGTTTCAATAGCACCTATTGCTTTTCCGTTTCTGTATTAAGATAGTTCCAAGGTGTCAAAAATTGACAAATATAGCTGCTCGTTTGTTATTTCTAGGTATTTTTAATTTACTGTTTTAGTAATGAGCCAAACCACTATACAATGCATGGGCATCAGCATTCCGTTTTGTAATAACCTCATCTAATATGTACTGAAATTATTGTGTCTAGTAGAAATGACAATAGCTGCCATTACAATCATGGAACTTAAAAGGACCAGCCAAAGGCAAGTATTAGTAGGTACAAATGTGGGTGTTTTAAAAACACATATGATATAGCCCTTTATCGCGTTGAACTTACAAAAATCGTTGGATTTTTGAAAGTTCAAAGCAATAAATGGCTATATCTGTAAGATATATTCTTAAAGGCTTGTGTAATTTTCAATTTAGGCTTATTCAAGTGTTAAAATCCAATGATTTTTGATTGTTCAACGCGATAAAGGGCTATATCATATCGTGTTTAAGGGGTCATGCTAGCCGGGCAGGTGTATCTTATGTGTAAATGTCATCACCGGCCCTTTTAATATCCCCATAGCTGGGACCAAGGCGTTCTCTATGGATAGAAGAAGAAGAAGAAAAAGTTAGTGGGTAAGTACTAGGTAGGACAATGTTTAATAATGCCCAGGGAAAACCATGATGCAAGTTGATTTTATTTTTAAATTATTGTTGGTAAGATAGGAGATACAACGATACATAATGCAGTTGATTATATTTGCGTATCCTTAACGAACGCTAAGAGATATAGTTATAGATCTTACTCTAATGATTACCAAGCAATGATAAGGTCTACCCATACAATAAAAGTTTATCAAATAATTTAGATAAACAGGCTTAGGTTATGGAATAATTTATGTCATAATACATAAAGGATAAATCAGCGATGAGGAATGGGCAGCAGCGTTCCTCTTATACCATCTAGCTATGTACCTACTGCGACTTTTGTGCCCGATAAATGGCAATAGGCTCGTCACCTATTATAACTAACATAATAGCCAGGACCTAACATAACTGGCGAAACGTGGGTGCTAGTTCACCTCTGCCTACCCCTTCGGGGATATAGGCGTGATTTATGTATGTATGTATAATACATAATATGTTTACCAAATAAGTAGGTGCTAAAAAGTGTCAGAGGGCCAGATTTTATCTGAAGCGATCATAACTTAATCGTCTACCTACGATAAAAAACTAGAAAAACACTAAATCAATCGTAGAAACTTAAATATGTAAATTTGTTAGTCCTGAATATTATATTTCATGTTTATTTACCATTTTCGGTATAAAAGAATAAGTAGTAGATGAGGATTGGCATTGGCGGTAACTACTAAGCTTTGGTGCTATATTGCTATAAAAAAAAATAAGTATTAGTATACAAACAAAACGAAATTTAAATATTCAAAGTAATTATACATATACAGTGAAATGAGTAGGTAATAAGTAACTGAAAATATTCAAATAATAAAATGCAATACGCAATTTTACACTGACTGTAGGTGGTACCCTATATACTTTCGTATTG
This sequence comes from Cataclysta lemnata, assembly GCA_963931975.1. Lineage (NCBI taxonomy): Eukaryota > Metazoa > Arthropoda > Insecta > Lepidoptera > Crambidae > Cataclysta > Cataclysta lemnata. The sequence goes on along the minus strand of OZ008344.1, from coordinate 9,573,896 downwards.
TGTCCACTCAATTGACATTGGTCTTAAAGTGTTTACCTAAAGAAGAATCGGATATAATCCAAGTGTACGGTTTAGCAACCGCACAATTAGGTCAAGTCAATGTGTGCATTCCTGCGCATCAGCATATTCCGTGACAATGTAATTTTATTTCGTATTAAATTCAGTTAAGCGTATGTCACCAACAAATAAACATTGTACTGTGGCTTTTTACAAATAAAACTATAACTGGAACTTCGACGTCGTTTAACTCAAAACTTAAACTATCTCTAAAGGTGTAAGATAATCCTACATCTTAATGGTCCTTCGAGCCGGATATGAACCAGCGACCTATGGATGTTTTGTAGGAATTGTTTGTTCGATCACAAGGGCAAGCAATGTACATCTGAGAAAAGATGTTTGCATTGTAATGAACAACACCATACTCTGATTCATCAAGATCAAATTGCAAGCAAACCATCAACTAACAACCTAGAGCACACTACCAATCAGAAAGCATCCACGTCAAACAGTCACGCTTCGATGGAAGAAATATCAGAAACACTTTTAGCTACCGCTCAAGTCAAGGTCAAGACCAATGATGGTTCAGAAATAGTTCTACGAGCGCTGATTGACCAGGGATCCCAGGTTTCCCTAATTACCGAAAACGCCGCTCAGATGCTCGAATTACCTCGACAGAAATGCAAAGGAGTAATTTTCGGGGTTGGAGCCCGAGAAAATAATTGTAAGGGTGCAATAACTATCACCTGTACATCTATGCGAAGTAATCATACTTTTAACTCGGACGTCTACGTCATGCGCAATCTAATCAACAATCTACCAAACCGATCATTTACAAAACCATCAACATGGACACACCTGGAAGGTCTTCAACTGGCCGACACAGATTTCAATATCAGCCGACCCGTCGACATCCTCTTCGGGGCTGATATTTACTCTACCATTATACTAGGAGGAATAATTAAGGGAGAAGAAACACACCCGATTGCACAGCAATCCCTTCTTGGCTGGATTCTGTGTGGTAACATGAGATCGTACCAATGCAACGTTATCCTAAACAATTTGGGTGAAATCAGCAGATTTTGGGCGATAGAAGATATTGCGGAGAGCTCTCAGATGTCTACAGAAGATCTTGACTGTATACAACTATACAAAACAACTACAAAACGACAGGAGGATGGCCGTTATGTGGTAAGGCTGCCCTTACACCCTGACATCAACGAAAAATTGGGAGAATCACGTCAGAAAGCTGCGGCACAATTTCGTCAGCTAGAACAGAAATTTAGAAAGGTCGAAAACATAGAGAGAGATTATAAACTATTTATAAAAGAGTATGAAGAACTCAATCACATGCGACTTTGTGATAGTAACACGAAACCAAGCTATTATTTACCACACCATTGTGTGCAACGCGCCGAGTCATCAACAACGTCCCTGCGTGTTGTTTTTAACGCATCCGCCAAGACAACTTCGGGAGTAAGTCTAAACGACTTAATGTACCGCGGCCCAAACTTACAAACAGACTTACAATTAATAATTTTAAAATGGAGACTCTACAAGATTGCACTTACCGCTGACATCGAAAAAATGTTCCGGCAAGTTTTGGTTAACGATGAAGACCAGAAATATCAAAAAATCCTGTGGAGAGATTCGCCTGATCAGCATATTAAAGACTACGCACTAACAACCTTAACTTATGGAACTAAAGCGGCTCCGTTTTTAGCTATGATGACTATAAAACAACTAGCGAACGACGAAAGAAACTACCCTGAAGCTGCAGCCATCATAGAAACATCTTTCTACATGGATGACCTCCTTTATTCTACTGAAGACCTTGAATCTGCAACACGCATTAAAAATGACCTCAAAAGCCTACTTATGTGTGGTGGGTTCAATTTACGGAAGTGGTCATCAAATAACCCTAAACTTCTAGATGACAACCCTACAAACAATCAGCAAGAAGCATACCATTTTCGGCACCAAGAGTCAACAAAAACATTGGGCTTAAGATGGAACCCTATACAAGACAATTTTACTTTCCAAATAACAATTGATATAAATTCAACTAAACGAGTCACAAAACGGTTATTATTGTCAGAAATTTCCAAAATTTTTGATCCTTTGGGATGGTTGTGTCCTGTAACAACAAAACTAAAACTAATTTTTCAACAAGTATGGCAAGAAAACTTACGCTGGGATGATGAAGTAACTGAAAATATTAAAAAGCAATGGGCTAAAGTTAAAGGTCAGCTAACTGAGATCAACAAACTAAAAATACCAAGATGGTTACAAGTGAAAAAACAAGATGAAATACATTTGCATGGGTTTTGCGATTCGTCAGAAAACGCTTACGCGTGCGTTATTTATTGTAAGACCAAAGAAATGTCATCAGTCATGGTAGCCGCGAAATCAAGACTTGTACCATCGAAGAAAATAATAACACTCCCGAGACTCGAACTTTGTGCTGCCTTACTGCTCGCCACACTGATGCAAAAGGTTCAAGAATGCCTACCTAACCACAAAGTTACTTTATACGGCTGGTCAGACTCCACTGCTGTATTAGGATGGCTGCACGGTGATCATAACAGATGGAAAACATTCGTATCTAACAAAGTGAAGAAAATAGTCACTACGATGCCTTCAAACTGCTGGCACTATGTCAAATCGTCTGAGAACCCAGCTGACTGTGCCAGCCGAGGTATAACTCCAATTCAGCTGAAAGAACATCACCTATGGTGGCACGGACCCCATTGGTTGCAAAATTTTCAACCTGGAACAAAAAATAACGAGATTAGGTACAACACAAACGAAGAAATTAAAATAAACAAGCAACTACAAACAAACGTCACCACTAAACGTCACACATCTGACGTCATCGATGATATACTTACACGAAACAGTTGTCTGAGTCGAGTTACACGAGTTGTCGCATGGATACTAAGAACGGTATCGCGTAACAAACATCGGCCGCAGTACCTAACTATATCGGAACTTAGAAAAGCAAGAAATATCATTATTAAACATATACAACTTACCTCATTTGAAGACGAAATTTCCAGATTAGAAGAGAAAAGGGAAGTGGATAGAAAAAGCAAACTCTTACCTTTGAACCCATTTTTGGACCAAGATGGACTTCTCAGAATGGGAGGGCGTATCAGCAACGCCAACATCCATGAAGACCAAAAGCATCCCATCATTATTCCACATAAAGGTCATTACACTGATCTTTTAATAGATCAAGCTCACCTGATAACATTTCATGGAGGAGCCCGCCTTACTACAGCACACATAAGAAAACAATACTGGATCATCAGTGGCATTAGGGCTGTCAAAAATCGACTACATAACTGCGTGATTTGTCGAAAACAAAATCCAATAAAACAACAACAGCTGATGGGTAACTTACCTGCGGCACGGTGTAACCCTACAAGGCCGTTTCATCACACCGGCGTTGATTATACTGGATACATCGATGTGAAAACAAACAAAGGCCGCGGCGTAAAAACAACAAAAGGTTACGTAGCTGTCTTCGTATGTATGGTGACGAAGGCAGTGCATTTAGAATTGGTCTCGGACCTTAGCTCGTCTTCTTTTCTATCAGCCCTGAAAAGATTCGCTGCCAGACGTGGAGCTCCGCAACATATGTACAGCGATAATGGCACGAATTTCATCGGAGCCAACAATGTACTGAAACAAGAATTCATCAACCTGAAGGAACTACTCGATCCTCAATTCTTCGCAGCGATAACAGACATGCAAATAGACTGGCACTTCAATGCCCCATCGTGGCCGAGCGCAGGAGGACTTTGGGAGGCCGCAGTAAAGAGCCTAAAGTACCACCTCTGCCGCGTCATCGGTGAACAGAAGCTCACATTTGAAGAACACTCAACACTTCTGGCTCAACTCGAAGCCTGTCTTAACAGCCGACCACTGCTACCACTTAACGAAGACCCGAACGATTTCGACTACCTGACGCCGTCACATTTTCTTTCAAGTGGCCCTACACTAACTATTATCGACACTGAAACTTGTGAACGAACGCGATGGCAACTTGTACAGAAAATCTACAAAGATATTTGGAAAAGGTGGCAGTTGGAGTATTTATCTCAGTTATCACCACGCAGCAAGTGGCGGCAAGCGCGAGAAAACATGAACATTAATGACGTCGTAATTATTCACGATGCCAATTTACCGGCTGGCAAATGGGCACTAGGAAGAGTGATCGAGCTGCACCCAGGAAAGGATGGCCACGTAAGAGTGGTCACCATCAAAACCAAAAATGGCACAATGAAACGCCCTATTACCAAACTATCGAAACTACTTGTATCAAAACCTGAATACAAAGAAAAACTAAGCACATCAAATGAAGTTCTGAGCAACGAAAACAAACAACAAAACGAACCAAATCGGCAAATTAACGAAAATACATACAAGAAAACAAAAAAGAGATCATGCAATTTAATATGGACCATTTTATTACTTTTCAGCATTATAGCGCCTGCTCGGTGTAACTACAGCCTTACGAACATAAACAGCTGCCAAAGCCTCTATTTTGACAAGATAACGGACATGCGGCTTATGCGCGACGAATGGAAACTGATTGTGTTTTATGATATGGACCCCTATTGGCATGGTATACAAACATTCAAACACTATATAGCAAATTTAGAAAAAATATGCGGGAATCGTCAACAGTGTGACGTCATCTTGCTGCAACTACGTCACGCCTACAACGAGTTAAACTATTACAATGACATGCTCCTTAATCAGCAAATAACAAACTCAAAACGTCGACGTCGGGGGCTTATCAACGCCATTGGCTCTATAGGAAACAGCTTGTTTGGATTACTTGATCAACAATTTGCAGAAAAATACGAAAACGACATACAACTAATAAAGCAAAACGAGAAGCATCTTGTCCAGCTCTGGAAGAACCAAACCTCACTTGTAGAAGCTGAAAATAATTTATTAAAACGAGTAGAACAAACTATCGATCGCCAACATAAAATGTATAACCAACACCTCGTCGAGCTTGATAAGGCCGTGAACACAATGGCAACTGATATGAATGATGTGAAGAAACTTAGTGATTTTACACTCACATCGATTATCGCTAACAACATTTTAGAAAATTTAAAGGGGCTTCAGGAAACACTTTTGGACACTATAACAGAAATTCACTATGGAAAATTTGACATTCATCTATTAAGTCCTAAACAATTAGCAAAAGAGTTGAATACAATTTCGGGACACCTTTCGAGCGATTTAACATTGCCGATCGAAAACATACAAACGGATTTGAGAACACTTTACCATTTGCTTAAAGTAAAAGCAAGAATGACTACGAACTATTTCATTTTCGAAATCAAAATTCCTCTCGTAACTCGTGATAATTACGAGATATACAACTTGATAGCGATTCCTCAAGAAACTGAACAATATATGGCAAAGATAAGACCGCTCTCTAATCATATCGCCATTAACTTAAAGAAAGATGCTTACATACCTTTAACAGAAATGGAACTACGACCCTGTATACCATATAACTACAAAACTTTGATGTGTCCTTTACAACAACCAATTTATCGTCTTAAGTCAGACGAGAATCTCTGTATCAAGTTGAAAAATACAGATCAATGTGAAACTTCGAATACAATATGTACTGACATGTGGACACAGCTTAATAAAATAAATAATTACTTATTTTTCTGCTGCGGAGAACAAACAATACGAATCATATGCGAGAATCAGGTTGCAGCAACGCGCGTCAGCAAGGCCGGCGTTATCGCACTCGGGGAAGGATGCCTTATCAAGGGCGATACCTTCACGATATATTCGCATACGCAGCAATCTAATACTATAACAATACAATCAAATGTGCTCAAGGTCGACATACATCCGATCAACTACATCTTTAATACAAGTATACCATTGGTTCAACTTACAGGAATTAATGGATCGGACTCTGAACATTTTGGAAAGGAATTTGATATCCTTGACACGCGAATCGAACAAATGAAGAACAAGGAAGTCAGTGAACTAATAACGGACAGCCTCACCACCCATGACGTACACCAGTACATAGTGTTATACATATTAGCCGGCGTGACACTGATCGCAGCAGGCACCTACATCTGGCGGCGCACACGGACTCGTTGCACCGCGACTATCTCCTCAAAAGCGCGCTGTGATCACCCACCAGCTGTAGTTCCGATCCCACTGACACAACGTCCGCAGGAGTCTCTCAAACAGATTGATACTTCCAACGAAACAGCTATGAGACGAGAATCAATTGCGGGTCCACCTCATCTTTACGGTCGCATAAACAAATCAACGTCACCGGTCATAAGAAACATATTCTGTGAGAGTGATAGTGCTTAGTGTAGTGTGTGTGGTATGAAATATCATAAGTAACTATTGTATCGATAACTTTATATACTTTATAATAATTTCTATTTTTATATTTTGTGCTTGAACATGTATTGCTTTGTAATTACCTAAATGTACCTTATCTCATCTCGCCCTCGGGAGCATGTACGGTTTAGCAACCGCACAATTAGGTCAAGTCAATGTGTGCATTCCTGCGCATCAGCATATTCCGTGACAATGTAATTTTATTTCGTATTATATTCAGTTAAGCGTATGTCACCAACAAATAAACATTGTACTGTGGCTTTTTACAAATAAAACTATAACTGGAACTTCGACGTCGTTTAACTCAAAACTTAAACTATCTCTAAAGGTGTAAGATAATCCTACACCAAGACACTGCACTTTCCTATAAATAACGGAGTAACCTTGAAAGAGCATTATTTATATCACTGAAGGCTGAAAGAGACCAATGAAGCATGCAAGTTATTGTCTAATTTGCGACATCGTTACATCATTACCATTTAAATAAAGACAAGTAATACAGTGTTACTACATTGTACTCTTTAGTGCCACTCGTGAAACTAATTCACATTGTTACAGCCTTGAAAATAATGGCAAATCTTGTTTTGTTTTTAGAACGAAATTAAAATTTACAAATTTCCATTACACAACTCCTATGCGTCTTCTAATAGACATATTGCTCCTACTCGAGTATTACTAAATTGCCGTCTCTTTTTTATCCCACCACACATTACAGTTATTTGAAAATACATTACGCACATTCGATCCCGAGTCGATTCCCAGTTAAAAGTTGTCATTGTATGATATGGCGGATATTAAAACACCTCTGCTGCTCTGCCTACTAACTCTGATTGCTCTACACGCTCTCTGTACAAAAGCGTGATTTATACATGTAATATTAGTGAAGGAAATTTCAGAATCAGATTTTTATATTAAACTCTAATCTCGTTGGTTAAATTTATTATGATACGTTTTTCGATTTGTCTTGTAATAACACATAATATACTATTCGATTTTAATTTTAAAATTATATAAATGTTAGAAAAAATAGTACAAAGATCAAGATCATAATTTATCGAAATTCTTTTTCTAACCACCAAAATCTTAACACATAATATACTCATGAATTATTGCCACATGAAAATAAGACTAGTATACTCATTTTAACGATTTACAACTTTTAAGTTAATTAAAAATAACATAAAAAATATACATACATACATACATATATCACGCCTATATCCCCGAAGGGGTAGGCAGAGGTAAACTAGCACCCACGTTTCGCCAAATATGCCAAGTCCCGTGTAATAGGTGGCGAGCCTATTGCCATTTATCGGGCACAAAAGTCGCAGCACATTGCTAGCCTAGGTGGTATAAGAGGAACGCTGCTGCCCATTCCCCATCATATTCAGATTTATCCTTAGTCGCCTTGTACGACACCCACGGGAAAGATTTGGGGTGGTGACAATTGTATTCTACTCTGCCGTCACAACGCGGCAACTACAACGGTCAATTAAAAATATGTACCAGATGATTACGGGAACAGCTAATTTTAATAACTGTAATATCTTTAGATATTTCCTCCTCGGAGATGCAATGGAAAAAAACCCTAAATCGAAAATTGCGGGTCTAAGAACAGTCAACACCAAAAGTCGATGAACAATTCATCATCATCATCATCAATCCAATTTTCATTACCCCTAGATATTCACCGTAACACGACTAACTCGGTGAACAAGACTCCCGTCATAATTTAATGAAATTCTATATACCTAAGTCAAAATTGACTGAACAGCATTTACTAAAAAGTGTATTGACATTACATACATACATTCATAAATCACGCCTATATCCCCGAAGGGGTAGGCAGAGGTGAATTAGCACCCACATTTCCTCAATTATGTTAGGTCCCATGTACGCTTAATCTATCCGACCGCCGTAAACGAAGGAAGTTTAAAACAAGTTAGAATGTATAGTAATTAGGTATTTGAAAATATTACAGGGGCAAAATAATTTTCAATTTTAATTCTTTAAACAAAAATTTGGCTAAGGCAGTAAGCAACATAAATAATGTTCTCATATATTTTCACGGGCATTATTTATTGTTATTATTATTTCAATAATGATGGTTACAGCTCATAATTTATTGATCTTCTATTTTCGATACCTACTTATTAAAACTCTCAGTGAATCGATGTCTGGAATGACACAGTAACATATCGCATCAAAATGATGTTTTCATCAACTTTAAAATTTCAGATAAAACTGATGTCTACCTAAATCTATCAAGTGGGTACTTGTACTTGGGTACTTGATAGATGTGATCTGTTTTTCTACATCTAGATAAAACTAAGGAGGCCAATGACATTTACCACAAAAATCAGTTTTTCGTTGTTTATCATTGGTTTATTTTCTCATTAGAATTAAACCTTATTACATAGATTTAAATTATGATGGAAACTATTTTATCACTGCTAACCTGTAAAAAGCACTGGTTAATTGCTGAAAAAATATTAGATGACTAAAATTGATTATTGATTTTTGTGGCTCTTGTATAATTTGCTTTCATCATCGTAATGTACTATAATGATTGGTGTTGTTAAATAAAATTGCTATTAGCTATAATAATTTTGATGCGAGTAAATAAATAACTTTAGCACTTTACCAAAACTGGAGACAAACTATTGTATATGTAGACTGCAGTAATTTAACAAGAGCGAAGTAATTTAGAATTTAGATTATTGCGTTATCTGCGACGTATCCGTTAACTATTTGTCAAGATAAAGTAAAGCAAAGGAAGTAAAAACAATAGTATCGCCAATTGATGAAGCGATTCGTGAACTCACCGGCTTACTCGATATCCGCGGCAGTTCTTTACAGAGAGCGACTTGCATACAACGCGAACGATATCTAATAGAATGGAATTATCATTCCATGTTTTAGTCATCATCACAATATTGAGTAAATACTTTACTTTTAATATGAAAACTGTATTGATGTCCTTTTATTATGTCAATTGTTTTTCTTCTTCCAGTATCATCGACTAATATATCATGTAGAGTAATTGACATTCTACCGAAACCTGTGGGAAGACAGCTGTTCCTAAGTAGGCGCGTAGTGACGGACTCAACTGAATTCGATGGTGGCGTACTCGTCAACGACAGAGGTGTTATAGAAGCAGTACTCAAGAGGGATGTAGTGAACTCCATATTGGCGCAGAATTTGAATAACTTGAAGGTATGTAAGTATTAATTATTTAGCTTCAGTCAGCTTCACAGTTCGTCAATATAATCTAGAGCCAAAATACTAAAATTATTTTTTAACAAGTATTTATTTTTTATGATTTCTTTAGCGGGGAATTCGATAAATGGTTTCGTAACCAATGTTTGTTAAACATACAAAACATTATAATTTCTTTTAATATACCTTATATTTACGATTGTTTGCTTTAATGGCATTTCCTTTCGTTTGCCTATGTCTTTAGGAAGTCATATTTTAATTTTACCTAAATTCGGTGTGTTTTAATTTAAATTCAATTTTAAACAAATAATGTTTAAACGTACTTAAACTTTGGGATATAATATAATTTCTTATTATAAAAGTAATATAATATAATTACTTATGTAACCACATATACAAACTAGCTAGAAAATAGGTACAATCAATCAACAGCATGTAAGCGTATACAAAAAAAAAACAATCTCAATATTATTTGTGTGTTATTTGGAGATTATTTTATCTACCTATCAATAGCAAAGAATTAAGAAGCACAAATTATAAACTTTAAAAAACTTAACATACTGCAATTCGTGTTTTCTTAGATTATTGATGGCGGAGACCTGGCTCTGATGGCAGGGGTGGTGGATTCACACGTGCACGTAAATGAGCCAGGGAGGACGTCTTGGGAAGGTTACGTGACAGCTACTCAAGCGGCGGCTGCTGGCGGTGTCACCACCATCATAGACATGCCTCTGTGAGTATCTAGCAATGAAGACGCCTTTCTAAGCCCTTAAAATGCTCTATTTTTAACATTCCGATTCGTGGGCTCTCTGGAGGAGAACCCCTCAAGGTTTTCATCATCCCCAAAAAACCCGGTAGATGCTGAAAACGACACTTGGCCTTGTAAACGAAAATAAAACAGGCTAGTATTATTATCGCTATTTCGAACGGTTCATGATGCTAATCGAAATTGTTTTTACGATATCTTTTAGTCTAATTTTCCTTAAAACTTAGCTTAACTTCTCAATTCCCAATTCTGGAAACATTTGCATGCCTACTAAAATTAAGGTATGATACTGATGATCAAACTGTAACCTATTTTACATTGTATTTTACTATCAATATGTAACTCAGTATTTAAGCAAATAAAGATTTCTATTCTATTCTATTAACGTTTAAGTAGATGTTTCGCATTGTTTTTATTGAACCCGACGTTTCGATGTCTTTACAGTCTAGGAAGTCTCCCCGTGACCATATAAGACATGTATTTCAATGCTAAATAATAACTAGGTAGAAGTTTTATCAAGAGGAAATGTGTGCTCGTGCAAATATAAAAGAGAGTTTGGTTTGGAGAGGTTTTACCATTTAGTTAAACTTCTTTGGCATATTAAAAAAAAAATTGTAAGTCATTGTTTGTTGGTATCACACCTATTGCGATTACCTACATAAGTAGATAGTTTTATTTAAATACTATGCGGCTTAGCCTTAATTTTTGTAGATTTTTGTTTGTTTTGCCGACTTCGATAAGTATTGACACGGTGTACTATTTTTCGTGTTAACTAAAGTATCTTCAAAGATAAATGTGGATAAGAGACATTTACATAATGATTTTATTTTCTACTTTTTATATATTTGTTCTATTTTTTGATGCCCTTATACAACAGTGAACAGGAACAACAACAGTATAGCTGAGAAAATATGAAATCGTTTTCCCTATAGGAAAATGCATTTTTTTATTATTTTCCAGTATTGTTTGTTGTTGTTGTTTTGTAGAGTATAATTTTTTACGACATGGCTTACCCACTGGCATACATTATACTATTAGCTTAGTCCACAGGAAGAAAGCTAGCTATTGCCTAAGTACATTACATATAAAATATTTTACAAATGACTATCCCGACTCCTAAAATTAAAGTAGAACTAATATAGTGTTATTTTCTAAACGTGAACTACCTATTAACTCTTAAACTGAAACTTTACATTTAGGACTGTAAATTGAGAAATTGCGCCGAAATGCTATTATGTGTGCAAAAACTTATGGGACAAAAAACCAAAAAGTATTAGCTCGAATATGCAAACTGCATGGAAACTCTTAGGATTTAAAAATATTAAAAAAGTCAAGTTCCCCAAATCAACTTTGCACTTTACATGAATCAAGTAATGGATAAATATTGTTTGTTGGCACTTGGCAATTTGGTTTTACAACGTAGTGTTTTTGTTCTGTACCTTCTTACAATCTTAAGTGCAATTATTACTTCGTCGGCTACTCATCATGACAACATATCCCAGAGCCCGAGACAGACAAAAACTTGCTTCTAAAAGAGCGTTTGTTTTGTTCATATTATAATAAATAGGTATCTTCATTTATTTAAATGTCAAATATGCGTCTTGGTAAAAAAAACATGGTTTAGGAAACTTCGCCACTTAGCTGGCAAAGTTGGCAAAATAATAAATATATATAGTTGATCTTTTTCTCTATTTTGTCGTAAACCTTTGAATAAATTTGAAACATTTGAATAAATAAAGGGTCCAATTTCATGAACGTTAGAATACTTCAGTTTACTTAGTACATTTGTATCAATAAAATTGTTTTTTCATCCCACCATCTCGGAAAAAGCGTTTTTGCTCTTCGATATCTGAGTGCAAAAGCCGTTTTTATCCTCTAGAGGTTAAAGTAAATTTGAATTTAGAACATCGTGTGCAATGAGTTGGTGAATTCAAAACATCATTATACATATTTATTTCTACCTCCATGGTGCCGAAATTGTCATGCAACCTATTTTAATTTGTTAAAAACTCAGACTCGGAACCTTCTTGGTGTACTTTTTTTTGTAATTTGCTTTGCGCGCGCCATTTTCTTTTTACGTCATAAATTTGTTAAAACCTAGGAGTTCCGTGACGGTCAATCAGCTTGGCGTCAATCTTGCTTTAAACATTTTGATCGTTTACAACGCTTGCTGGATGAGTCAAGCATTTAAAAGCTTTTTAGGTCTGTTTGATTTGTTTACGCTAGCAAAAGAACAAAAACATACAGAAAATCAACGTGCTTGACTCAAGCTGATTGACCGTCTCGGAACTCTATTAGGGACGGTAATTTTTATTAGGGACTTACAGGTGTGTCTGGATGAATGTTGCGGGTGTGGCTGGGTGGATGGGTGGCTGTTGGAGGTGTGTCTGGGTGAGTGGGTGTTTTGAGGGTGTGTCTAGGTGAATGGGTGTTTTGTTGGTGTCTGGGTGAATGGGTTTTTGTGGGTGTGTCTGAATGGATGGGTGAGTATTGTGGGTGTTTCTGGGTGATTGGGTGTTTTTTGGGTGTGATTAGGTGTTTTATGGGTGTTTCTGGGTGATTGAGTGTTTTTTGGGTGTGATTGGGTGTTTTGTAGGTGTTTCTGGGTGAATGGGTGTTTTGTGGGTGTTTCTGGGTTAATCGGTGTTTTGTGGGTGTTTCTGGGTGAATGAGTGTTTTGTGGGTGTTTCTGGGTGAATGGGTGTTTTGTGGGTGTTTCTGGGTGAATGGGTGTTTTGTGGGTGTTTCTGGGTGAATGGGTGTTTTGTGGGTGTTTCTGGGTGAATGAGTGTTTTGTGTGTGTTTCTGGGTGAATGGGTGTTTTTTGGGTGTTTCTGGGTAAATGGGTGTTTTGTGGGTGTTTCTGGGTGAATGGGTGTTTTGTGGGTTTTTCTGGGTGAATGGGTGTTTTGTGGGTGTGTCTGAGTGGATGGGTGTGAATGTTGTGGGTGTTTCTGGGTGGGTGTTGAGAGTGTTTTTGGGATAATGGGAGGGTGTTGTGGAAGTTTCTGGGTGATAACAGAAACTGTTGTGATTGTATATATTTTTTTGTATTTTGCAATTTCCTCGTTGGGGGGGATGAAAAGTTACGTGTTGCACTCGAGTGCAAAGATTTTTCACCTTGTGCTCTTTTGATTCCCTCGCTATCGCTCAGGATTCTAATTTTTGAATCACTCGCTACGCTCGTGATTCAATTTTAGAGTCCTTCGCTAGCTCGGTCATCAAAATTGAGCACGCGGTTAAAAAACAACTTTGCACTCACGTACAACAAATAACTATTATATCTTTTGATTTTTTTTCTTAATCTTTTTTGTCTTTACGTCTAAAGCATTAAGGTTGAAAATGTATTTGTAAAATTTCACAGTTTGTTATAGACCGACAGTGGTACCCTATCGACTGCAATGTGTTTTAATACTAGTTACAGTTCAATAATTATGGCGTACTATTTTCACTTTCATTGTTGAACCGTAAAAAGCTAATACTAAGTTACTTCATTTACCAGAAACCCCGCAACCGTGAGACTGATAATGGACACAGGAATTATGTATCGTTATATTGTATTTTTTGCAGAAATTCTATCCCGCCTACTACAACATTAAACAATTTAAAAACAAAAGCTGGCGCCGCTAAGGAAGAGATCTTCGTAGATGTAGGTTTCTGGGGTGGTGTAGTTCCTGGAAATCAGGTGAACATTAAGAAATCTTTACTTTCTTACGATTAACACCGTGAGACGTAATACCAAACATAGACCGCCTTATTATATTATATAAAACATGGACTAAAGATAGTCATAGTTTAAAACTGATGATGTCACTTTTGTTCGCTGAATGAAAGACAGAGTTTTAAAACATGAATTTTAAATCATGCCTAATTTAGTCCATCTTTTGAAATAAGGGGGAGAATGTCTAGACGCAATCACGTTTTATAATAAAGGGGGATTATGTCTAGACGCTCTATTATAACTGTTATAACGGCCCCAAAGTGAATTTGTAATTAATGTTTACTGAATTATAAATTGACAATGCCAAAAAATAATGGTTTTTACCACGAACGTGGTAAAGTGCGCACTCTACCTTTGATTTGTATGCATGCATTTAAGTATGTTCTACTATGTACTAACTTTGGCTCAGATTCACTGGTAGGTATTTCTTTACGCTACTGGACATCTATTTTTTCATATAAAAAAATAGCGATAGCTAATGTCGAGTCGCGGGTCGAGGGCATGGAGCAGTCCATTTCTTCGCGAGCATCACCTCATGCTATGTCGCAGCTTAAGTAGCTTATTTTTAGTATCATTTGAATTTATTTCATATTAGGTATTACAATTTTTTGCTTTCAATCGCGCTTGTCTGGGCGCTATTTAGGATATTTAGGATTATTAATTTATAGAGACACACACCTACCAGATGCAGTTGTCTGCATAACTACATTTTTAAGACATTAAAATATAATATGTTACTTGGGTGATTGTTCTAAGGGTGGCACAAATGAAGTATCTACCTAAGTAAGTATGTATTTAGCTAGTGAATAATGAATTCCAATTTTATACAGATGGAACTACATGACCTGCTGGAGGCAGGAGTGGTGGGATTCAAGTGCTTCTTGTCAGAAAGTGGTGTGTCAGAGTTCCCTATGGTCACCAAAGATGATTTAACTAAAGCTCTTGCTGTTTTGAATGGCACTGGAGCTGTTTTAGCAGTGAGTATTATTAATTTGTTATATCCATTAAATATGACCGGGTATTGTAATTATTTTCCATAATCGATATTTTAACATACAATTATGTTACACCTGTTTATCTCAGAAAGGCTAGGCAGAGGTGAATATACACCTACATTATGTAAGGCCCTATGTAATAGGGTGCGAGCCTGTTGACATTTAAAGCTTTAGCCCGGTATAGTCTCGCCCTCTATTACACTGAGACCAGAATGATATTCAGAGGTGTGACGGTACACTACACCTCTGCCTATTCCTGCGGAGATACAGACACTATTTATGTATTTATATTTAAGTAAGCAATGTGTTATCGTAATTGACAGTTTACATACATATTTTTTTTCAGTTTCATGCGGAGGTATCTTTGAATAGCAATGAAGAATTTAACATTACGAAGAATTGTGAAGACGCCGATTGCACAAGTTAGTAGTACCTACTTATAAATTTAGAAACTAAACAAGAAGCCAAATTAATGTTGTAAATAAAACCTACTCAATTTGAACCCTTGGACCTTGGGCAGTGTTACGAGTATACGGAAAAACGTGTCGTGAAAATTAAATTTTGATAAAAAAATAATTAGGCACCATGCATATAAACAAAAAAAATTGCCGTGTGGTGACGGCAGAGTAGAATACAATAATGTCACCACCCCAAATCTCTCCCGTGGGTATCGTACAAGGATACTCAGGATAAATCAGTGATGAGGAATGGGCAGCAGCGTTTCTCTCATACCACCACACCAGCAATGTACTGCGACTTTGGTACCCGATAAATGGCAATATGCTCGCCACCTATTACATGGGACCTGACTTATGTTGGCGAAACGTGGGTGCTAGTTTACCTCTGCCTACCCGTTCGAGGATATGGGCGTGATTTATGTATGTATATAAAAAACAAAAAATACTAACACGAAAAAAGTAATGTCATGTCTTATATACCGATAACATAACTAACTTTGCTACTACTTATATTGTGCAGATCCAGTATTGTACAGCACATATTTGGCCTCCCGTCCAGACGAAATGGAGATGAAAGCAGCCTCATTCATCGCTTCCTTTTTACCTCAAACTGAGTAAGTGATTTCAGGTAGTATGTAGCAGGTACAACGTAGTACCTACTACATACCGGGTATATTAAAAATGTAAATTATTCATATCGCTTCTTTAACAAAAGTGATAGAACTCTAAATTGCATTCGTGCAACAGGAAGTTTTACTGTCATAATTTATATGTCATAAATTCAATATTTTTTGAGTTGCGTCTTTTTTATTAAATTTCTTTTTTTAATATAGAAATTATAATTTTTATTATATTTCGGTTCACACTTAAACTGGCGCACTCAGAGACGTCAATTAATTTTAATGAGTATTTAATGTCAAAAATTTTCATTCAAATCTAGACCATAGACTCAGAAAGAATAGAGACTAGTTTTGAATTGTCATTTTTTGACGTTAAGTCTCATTATCGTTATTTGACGTCTCTGAGTGCGGCATTAAATTGGTTTCGGACACTTATAATAGGACATTATTCATTAATTCTCATCATCCAGCCCCAAAGTATGTAGTAAAAGAGGTTTATGGGAACCTATCAACCACAACTCGATACCTACCAAACACCCATGTCCACATAACCATTTTCGCCTTCGAAGTTTCGAAGCCAGGAGCTTGACCAAACGGGTAGTTTTATAGTGCATTTAACAATACCTCAAAAAAATGAACACGAGATACTCTTATTACGGCAACATTTACATTTATCACATGCGTCAGGCATGGCGGGAGGACTAACGACCATTGCATTGGCCGAAAGCTCGAATGGCGGTCGGGTGAAAGACGCCAGAGCAGGCAGCGCAGGACCGATCGGTTTGGAGATCCTTGGGAGAGGAGGAGAGGCCTATGCCCAACAGTCAGCGTCTCGCATATGATTGACTGAATGCCTGGCAAGAACCTGGTCAACAATATTGGAAATACTTTTTCAGTGTACACGTCCACGTGGTACATGTGTCGGCCGAACGCGTTGTCCCCATTCTGGAGCAGGCTCGCAACGAGAGAATCAAGAATGGTTACAAGGGTTGGCGCGGTGGGGTCACGGCTGAGACCTGCCACCACTACCTGACCCTCAGTTCGGAGCAGGTGCCTCCGGGGCACACAGAATACAAGTGCGCGCCACCTATCAGGAACATTACTAACAAGGTGGGTAAACAAATCTATTTTAGATTTTAGTCAGTTTATTAACTATTTTTATTGTGGTACTGGAAACCTACAAGTTATACGTAAATAATAGGTATATTTATAAGTATTTAATAAAATTATTGCATTGCAAGTTGGGTATACATAAATAATATGTGTAAGTATTTATTAAATATTTGTTTAAAAACAGAATGTGCTCTTTGGATCTAAAATAATAGGTTCTTTTATAAATAATTTTTATGGCCTAATTTATAGATCTTGCGACAGGCTTAAGGTATTTTTTCAAACAATATTATATGACAACATTTAAGACTGCATAATCCTGTCTGCATGTCACGAACAAAATTTAACATTACTAAATAATTATGCTAATAGTAATTGTGGTCACATTATATTATGTAGCAATCAATGAAAAGCCATTCCTGTGTAAAATATTTTATATTTCGTTCCAGCAAAAACTTTGGGAGTACATCAGGGATGAAAGACTGGACTTAGTAGTGTCAGACCACTCCCCTAGTGTGGCAGATTTAAAAGGGTCTAACTTTTTAAGTTCCTGGGGTGGTATATCGTCTTTACAATTTGGTAAGTTAAGCAGGCAAATGAGTCGGCATTGTGATGGCAAGTCAATTAAGATGACGATGAACTTATATTATAAATTTTTGAAACAGGAGACGGATCGCGTAGATTCAGAAAAATGCCTAAATTAGTACAGTATAAAGTCATGTTATGTTATAAAATAATATGATTAGGAATGATAAGCAGCCGTATTCTTAGTACAGTAATACATGGTGCACTAATAGTTGTACATTGAAACTGACTATAAATTCCTTTATTTATATAACGTCTAGAACAAAACTAGTATAATTTATAGTTCTTTATAAAAATGTACTTGATCTTGACCAATAACTCTAGCTAACTGAGTAGAGTCGGTCTTATTTTTTGTTAATTAAATATTCTAACGAGGGTGTGTCCATTTTAAGCACGATAGTAGACATAATTATCTACTATAGTACGTGCAATTTAGACGAGGTTTCTTTTTAATTTAAACTTAATGATTATAATACTCAAACCATAAATTCAACTGCTAAATAAATTCGAAGAACGTTAAGAACTTTAGGGGGCCTAATTTAGCGAGATTGTATGAAACATTTTATGCTCATATTAGGTATGTTTCATTTTCTAAATCGTAAAATGACAAGATTGTAAAAAAACTTGTAAAAAATATATCAAGACCATCAATATAATTCCTGTCTGGAATAAACGAGAAAGATGGAACAGAAAATTTTTGACATTTATAATATTGCAGATTTGTCTTTATTCTGGACGGAGGCAAAGGCGCGAGGACACAGTTTGAGTACAGTCAGTCACTATCTCTCCGCGGGTCCCGCACGTCTCGTCGGCTTGCAAGACAAGAAAGGAGCTATCCGTCCTGGTCTCGACGCTGACTTGATATTCTTTGACCCTAACGCATCCTTTGTCGTAACTCCTGAAGTTATTCGATACAAGAATAAAGTAAGTGTTGGTGTGTAGTCAGTCATGTCAGGGCAGACTCAACATTGGCAGCAGCGTTCCTCTTATACCACGAAAAATGGCAATGGCCTCGCCACCTATTACATGGGACTAACTTAATTGGCGAAACGTGGGTGCTAATTCATCTCTGCCTACCCCTTCGAGGATATAGGCGTGATTTATGTATGTATGTATTGTAGGTATGTGTATAGAAATGTTAATTGTAGTTGCATGTATTATCTGTTTATAAAAAAACTATCTATACTTAATCTCTATTTTAACAATGTATATTTTAATTAATTTTCAGATAAGTCCCTACATGTACAGAGTGTTAACTGGCAAAGTAATGCGGACATATCTACGAGGGCGGCTCATTTATGAAGGTGGCGACTTAGTTGGGGGCCCAAAGGGCACAATCCTACTGAACCAAACATTCACAATAAATTAAATTTTTAACATTAATAATTGTCTTGAAAGTCATTTAAAACCTTTTCTTTATGTTGAAATTAAAATTTACCTTAGTACAAATTACCTATCTGTAGGTACAATAATAAATATACAGTGTGTCCCTGGATAAAGTGCAATCCTGCAAGGGGGTGAAACTAGATCCTAGATTATCGATAAAAAACATAGATTTTTTTTTTAATTATTGCTTTTTTTTAGAGATTATATGAGAGACTATGACTATGACTTTAGCCGACTAGCCGATTAGTCATACATACATACATACATAAATCACGCCTATATCCCCGAAGGGGTAGGCAGAGGTGGCGAGCCTATTGCCATTTATCGGGCACAAAAGTCGCAGTACATTGCTAGGTGGTATAAGAGGAACGCTGCTGCCCATTCCTCGTCACTGATTTATCCTAAGTCGCCTTGTATGTACGACACCCACGGGAGAGATTTGGGGTGGTGACAATTGACAACATTTCAAAAATGAAAACCTCCCAAAATAAAAATACCGTTTCTTTACTTTCCAATCCTGAGTTCGAAAATATTTTTATTAAATTTTTTTATTACTTAATTACAGAGAAAAAAAATAAAACGTAAGAATCATGCGATGACGTCACGGGCGGGGATGTATGAATTAAAACGTTTGCCTTCCTAGATGGAAGAATAAAATAGTTATCATAGACATGATGACAGACGTCAGTCTTAAATAAAATCCAATGTTATTAATTGTCATCGTCGAAATTAACAATATTAGAGTAACAATAAAATAAAATCCTTCATAAACTTTAATTTAAAACGTATTTGACTTTGAAATTAATTTCAAACATTTCAGATAAAATGTTTTTATTTTTTTTTTTTAATTCTCCCTATTTTTTTAGGGAAGGCAAAGGGTCCAGCCCATTCAGCCAAGTCTTTAGTGTATATTTTATCTGTAGTTTTATGAAATAATGAGTGGGTGAATTGTATGAATGAAATGAATTTTACGTTAAAATATGGGTGTCACACATTTTATCGCATCTTGGGAGTGCTTGGAGCGAATTTAATGGTAACAGAGTTCATGATGGTGCCTGATGAAGCGGACAAAACCACTTTTTAAGTGGTTTTCACCACAACATCAAACACATCACAAGACTTGTTTTCAATGATTCTGTATAATTGCACATCAACGCGGATGCTTGTGCATCAAAATAACACCACTTTCACTGTACAAAATCCACTCTGTAACAATTTTTGAATTATTGAAAATAAATCTGACTGACACCACGAAACGCGCCAAACACTCCAAAATGTTTTTATTTTCGACACCGGAAACGCCAGTTCGTCAATTTTGACAAGTGATATTTTTATTTTTCCAGTCAAGAGTGATTTCGCCAATCGTCTACGCCAGTGACGTCATTTGGCACTTATGTCTGTTTAGAATGACCGGTATTTCAATCAAGATTTTTTGTATGAAAACGACGGAATTAAGAAGAAATAAAAAATATGGGTGTCTTCATTTTCAGTTTAATTTCATATAACATCATAATAAAGGTATGTTGAAAAAATGAAATGTTGTCAATTGTATTCTACTCTGCCGTCACCACACGGCATTTTTAAACAAATAAATCGATTCTTAAAAAAGTTGTGTTTCTATTTATGTCAAATAAAAACAATAATTATGTCAAATATATTGTTTCATGGTAAAATAACAAACAGTTACAAAACTCTGGATATCGGATAAAAAATAGCTTAAAAATTGCATTTTATGTCCAAAAAATAAAATTATCCAGAGTTTTGAACGTATTTGTTATTTTATCATGAAACAAGATCGAGTTTGTACAGAGTCTACAGAAAGTAATAAATATCTGAATGGATTTAAGAAAAAAATGCAATAATTTTTCTAATTTTTTTTCTATGTTTATTGTCGATAATTTATGATTTAGTTTCACCCTCTTGCAGGCTTTTGTACTTTATCCAGGGACACACTGTATATTCGGAGCGAAAAATAACTGACTCATCCCATGGGTGTCGTAAAAGTCAACTAAGCCTAACTAAGGGATTAGGGAGATTGGCCGGTGTCACTGACCTCTATTAAATACACTCGACTGAATACTTCTACTAAAATGACAAATGTTTCTTGAGCCGATTTAAAGCGCCCCACCGAGCGGCATGGGTACTAAGTTTGACGTAAGTTGCTTGAAATTACATTACAAATGCATCTCTATATTAGTTCCGTGGACGATCACCTTCCCAAACCAGTGCAATCAGCGCCAAGATGGCGATAATCAAATTGGCTTCATTTTTTGGATGACAACCTACAGTCACGTACTAATTTGTTTATTAGGTGTAGACCATTAAGCACCTTGGGGCACCCGAATGGTGGAGGGCAAACCACCAACAACAGCACGCACACCCAAGTGACGTTTTAGAATAAACGTAAACAAACAGAGATCAATAGTCGTTTGTCCACTAACCAGCCCGCACCGGCACGGCGCCGGCGCCGGCACTGGCCCTTGTGCCGGGGAAGCAAAAATGTATAAAATATATGGCCATGTTTTTTCAACCACCGGTGCCGATAGCTCACTG
This sequence comes from Cataclysta lemnata, assembly GCA_963931975.1. Lineage (NCBI taxonomy): Eukaryota > Metazoa > Arthropoda > Insecta > Lepidoptera > Crambidae > Cataclysta > Cataclysta lemnata. The sequence goes on along the minus strand of OZ008344.1, from coordinate 9,552,072 downwards.
CCTAAAACTGCATGTGTGTTGTGTGTGTAGTAGTAGCCGTGTGCGTGTGCGTGTGTACTCAAAAACAAGCGTAAACCGGCAGCGACACCGGCCGGCGCACGGCTGTGCCGTCACCGTGCTGGTGTTGGACGGTTGAGTAGAAAAACGCCCAATGAACTGATACTTAAATATTGTTCTAGAATAAAGTGTCCATGTAAATCTAATTTTAAAATGTTATTCACATCCATGTGTCGTTTTAGAATACGGGCCTTAATACAGAATCGATTGGAACGAAAATCGAAAAACATGTTATTTTAATATGGCAACACTTTTTCTACCCCAACCGTTCACAGCTTTAAAATGAGTGTTTTTTATTTTGAATTCGGCCAAATGTAAAGAAAACAATAGGTCTGAATTGAGCCTTTAATTCAATTGTGATTTTATACTTCAATTACTTAATTATTAGAAGTTTATAGTGTATGGAAAAATTAAAAGGTAAATATGAAATGTCATTTCATCAGTAGGAATAATTTTGACACATACATAACCTCACAGGATTAACATCAAATGCTAAGAAAGCTTGTTTTTATTAAAAAATGTTACTTTTAGATGCCAAGCGTAATACTAAATAATAGTGTAGACGTTACGCGTCCAGTTGAATCCGGAAAAATGCAACTCGAGTGCTTAGAATTGGCTGGTTGCACCCTAGACCGGTATATAAGTGCAGATAATTCGCGCCCTTCGTTTTTGGAGGTAAGTAATACATCACGTTATTTTCTTTATATCTCCATATCGTTAGCGTGAAAAAATAACAATTACTTCTTAATTTTTCCGTAAAATTCATTTGTAGATTACCGGAATAGCCGCTCAAAGAAGTCCAACATGCAGTGGACTGAATGCAGGGGACTATCGCAATCTAGCGGCCTTATTGAACCATCAAAACCTGTCCCAGTTGAAGATATTAAACAAGGTTCCATTGCCACCCGAAATAATGGAACATTTTGCTCGTATCCTTTTACAATTGTGTTTTAAATTATTATGTTTGGTTAGAATTTTTCTCAAGATAACAAAGTTATTTCATAATTATTACTGTCATTAATCGTCAAAGATCACCCAAAAGGCATTGGGCAGAGCTATGCTCGGAGATATCTGCACAAACAATTTAGAAATGAGAGATCCATTAGGGAACCAATTTAACCGACATAGCCTGGAGAGTTGCGAACCTTAAGTGGCAGTTGGTCTGGTATTGATAGGGCTCCAAAAGTTTGATTCATAATCTGGTAAAAGTCACTTGATGTGAGTTCTGCAGGACCCATTAATTTGGTGTAGGGGAGCCCTATGTCCAGCATTGGATGTGTCTTGGATGAAATAACGATGATGATTATCATTAAAATATCAATAAAATTCCAACTATCTATATGTTTGTAGATATATTTTAATAATGATCTTAACTTGTTGTATAGATATGCAATGCCATTGTTTGATGGGTGTATTCCCAGAGATAAGTCGTGTATGGCTAGCTATAGATAGTAACATATATGTATGGGCCTTTGAACATGGCTGTGATGTGGCTTACTTTGATGGACTTGGTGAGACAATAGTCAGTGTCGGCCTTGTGAAACCAAAAGCAGGAGTGTTTCAGAGCTTTGTCAAATACTTACTGGTTTTGACAACTACTGTTGAAATTGTAGTCTTAGGTAAGTGTTTAAGGATGTTTAAATTATATTTTGATTATTTTTTATATTCTAATTATAATTAAGAAATAATATTGTACAAAGATTTTAGGTGGTTAGTGGTGGTTTTAAAAAAAGAATTTCGAAAAATTATGATCTTAAGGCGGGAATCGAACCCGCGTCCGCTGCTATCTGGGCAGGTGCCTGACCGCATGACCACCCAAGAAACTAATTAACTTGCCAAAATTCTTCTAACCTTTACTCTTCACGTTGTAAGCCAACGCAATGTAGAAATAAATTTCAAACATTCCAAAGCAGATATTTTTTAGAAATACCGTTAAGCTTGGGTTTGCTTTATAAACAATTCGATTTTAATTTTAACATTATATAAATTTTAGAAAAATTAGTACAAAGATTTGATATTTGATATTGTATAAAATTATTGAATTATATTACATTGTTCTAGGTGTGACATTTTCCTCTAGTAAAAGTGATAGTCCTACAGAGTTCCAGGAGATTCATTTGGTACCAGAACCAGTATTTGTTTTGCCTACTGATGGAGTAGCAATGATGTCTGTAAAATCAACCTCAAAAGGTCGTATTTTCATGGGAGGCAAAGATGGATGCCTGTATGAAATAACATATCAGGTATATATTTTTGTTTATTCTAAAGTTATGAATTTGAGTTTAATGTATGAGGAATGTTTTATGACTTTGCGCTTCACATCCAGCAAGTTAATTGACCGACCATTCGAGATACTACACAGTTTTGTATAGTCTGACTGACTGCGTAATGCTGAACTCTTAACTGCCAAGTATATTAAATTTTAAACAATTCAAAGATTTCAAAACTGCTTTAAAAGTATGAATTATGTTATTTCAAGAATTAAGCTTCAATTATTTTATTTAAGTCAATAATAAATGTATAAATTGTTTTTATTTACAATTATCTCTTTGCAGGCACAGCTTGGATGGTTTGGAAAACATTGTAAAAAGATCAACCATTCTACTAGTGCATTATCATTTTTAGTACCTTCTTTCCTCAATGCTGCACTATATGATGAAGATCCCATAGTAAAGATTGAGGTAGACAATTCTAGAAATATTTTGTATACATTGAGTGAAAAAGGATGCATTGAAGTATTTGACTTAGGAGCAGATGGTGAAAGCTTGAGTAAAGTTGTAAGATTATCACAAGGAAAGATAGTATCATCTGCTGTGGATATTGTAAAGTAGGTATTTTACAATTGTATGTCACAATTTGTATTGATCATAACAGTTTCTGTATCTAATTTTCTTTGCAGAACATTAGAACCGAATAATTTTAAACCAGTTGTAGCTATATCAGCAGTAGATGAATCCGAATCTGAACATTTAAATCTTGTAGCTGTTACACAAACTGGCGCAAGATTGTATTTCAGCACTGGGAGTGGGGAGTAAGTACAAAAAGTGTTCTACTACATATTTTAATAGTCCAGGCCTTATGTTATTTTTACCTAATGAAACAAAATTCGGTATGAATATTTATTTCTCGAATCAAATTTTAGTTGATAACAATAAACAAACAAGATTTAATTTTAGGTGCCTTTTTATAAATATAAATCTGATTAAGTTAATATGTCATGTATTTCAAGTCAATTGTCACAAAAAATACATGCATTCTGTTATTAATGTTGTTGCGGCCTACCTGCAGTGCAACTTTGCCAGAAGAATTGACAAGACGAACAACTCTTGTCGTACAACGGCTGTGCCCCTACCCGCCAATAATCACTCTAAATTTATTTGTTGTACCGAAAGCACGAAATTTGTGTATATTGTACAAAATTTGCATTAAATACGTAAAATTATCTTGAGTTTAAATCTAAGCTCCATAATGTTCACTACGAAACAAATGGTTAAATAATTTTTTTTTTACTGTTATATTACCGAAAAATGCTTATAATTTTTATTATTTATACAACAAACTATCCTATTTTTTCATAGTTGCATTATAGTGGCAAAAAAGTTTTTTGTGAAAATATAATGTATTTATTTATCTTCAGTGCGAACCACGGTGTTCCTCAAAGACCACAAAACCTCACACTGCTACATGTGCGTCTTCCACCGGGGTTCACTCCCAACGCATCAGTGCTCAGACCGAAACAAGTTCATAGTGCTGTGTATGAAAATGGTAAGTGTACTCTACAATTCAAATATTCTTTTCATCTTTTCTTTCTATTCCGTCTAAGCTAACATGGTTTTATTTTGAATAATGGATTGTTGTAAATAAAAGAATTTTACAAGAAAATGAGAACAGAAAAATATAGAAAAACCCACATTAAGACTGATTCACCACATCAGGACACTAATTTTTCGAAATTTTTCTAACCTGTTTTTCTTGTAAAATTAAAATAATGTGTAAGTAATTATGTTTTTTTTCTACATTCAATTTTTTTAACATCACACTAATCACTAATAAATTTGAACCTTATAGACAGGGCACCTATTTAATTGTTACACGTCCTATAATTGAATTTTATATGTTTTTAGGTTCACTAGTAATGGTATGCTCTGCTGGCGGTGGCGGCGAAGCAGAGACTTTGTGGTGCCTGTCGCGCACTCTGCCTGGGCCAGGCTTCAATGAATCGCACACGTTGCTCGCTCTAGACGGACCAGCGTGGGCGCTTACGGCCTTACCTCCCCAGCAGTCCGAACATCTGTCCCAGGCGTTACTTTCTAAGAAAGGTGTGTTACATCTCTCAGTTATCACTGTCGAAGGAGAATGGGCATTTGGAATGAAAAGAGTGATAACTAGCGACTTATACTATGAATGTTTCACTGCATTCCTATTTGAAAAACATGGTTTACACATATATACAAGCAAAATAATGGATTGCAAAGATAACTATTTATATATCAGTATCTATCGTAGCTGCCCGGCTAGCGTGACCACCCAAACACGATATGATATAGCCATTTATCGCGTTGAAATTATAAAAATCATTGGATATTCGATATTTCAAAGCCATAAATGGATTGAACATAAAGCCTTTATGGCTATCATATTTAAATATAGCCATTTATCGCTTTAAACTGTCAAAAATCCAATGGTTTTTTATAGTTCAAAGCGATAAATGGCCATATCATATCGTGTTATGGTGGTCATGCTAGCCTGGCTGGATCATGAATAACTTGCTTTTTCTGCTAAGTTTTTTTGACTTGATATATAGAAAAAATATTTAAAGTGGTCAATAACAATAATTTGTTATATTCCATACAATGCAACACAGTAAATGTAGGACTAAACGGCATAAAAAACATTCAAGTTAGGCCGCCCAGTGTTCATACAATTTTGCCCATTCTCCGTTATAATAATATGCATTATTATTTTACTAAACACATACATTTGACTGCTTCAGCTGTGTGGAGCGTTTCCCGGTGGGCAGTGGTGACCGGCGCGGGCGCATGTGTCATGGCGGCAGGCGCGGCACCAGACTTGTTGCGCGCGCTGCTACGCGACTGCCGCGGACCAGACGCTCATCCCGTTAAGGATTTCTTTCAGGTAAATCAACTGATTGTTTCAATCAATCCATCAGAATTTTTGTATTCCAAATGTGTTTCGACCGCCTACGTAGTCCAGTGGTTTGCCCACCGGAATCAAGATCCAGAGGTCCCGGGTTCGATCCCCAGGGAGGTACAAATTTTTACTCTGTTTGCTTGGTGGTGGGACTTCTTTCAAGTTCTTCAACTAGCTACCACCATTTTATCAAAATCGGTCGCCATAATAATAATTTTAAAGCATTTTGGTGTTTCGACCATTGTGATAAAGATAGCCAGCCCCTCTGTGGTTAAGGGTTCCAGGTGAAGCTCGATTTCATCTTCGGCCCTCATCGTCACTTACCATCACTTGCAAGAGCTTACTTAGCATTAAATAAAAATGTATTACAATTGACTAATTAACGGCTCGTATCAATATCAATTGGATAAAGATAAATCAACTACTTTAGATATACCTGTAGAATACACCCACGGTCGAATAATTACTATTCTTACAGTTGCACAGTGTGGAGCAAGCTTGCGCGTGTGCACTGTACCTAGCCTGCGAAGACACAGCCACCAGCGATATGACTGTGGGCGAGTGGGCTGCACGAGCGTTCTTCCTGTACGGCAGTCAGCTGACTCCAGCGCCCCTATACCAACAGCAACCTTCACAAATTGTCTCCAATATTGGTAACTAATTATCAATTTTAAATATGTTAATGGTTGAAAAGACCATCTTCATTATCTCTGAGCTCTTTACTACCGAATACATAAACGCTACTCAAAGTCCTGCTTAACATTTAAGTATTGTCAAAATTGACGTTTTTCCATACTTATTCTAAAAGGTACTGTCCACTTAACTTGCTGTACTCAAAATTTAAGTCGCGTTTCTGAATTCGGGGTTTAATGTTCCTTGAGCACAAATAATTAAACATCATATTCACATTTTAAGAATTTGATTTTCTTCTCATACAGACACAATGTTACATGGTAGAATAATGATGTACTTATAATAATTTTTATCATTTTGTGTACAGGGTCTCCGAAGTTTTCACCCCGTCAAATGTCAACGCCGATGACAATGAGAGGACTCCAAGGACAGATGCAGCCTGGAAGACTGAACCAGTCCTATCAACAGAATGCCATGAACCACTCATTCCCAGCATCACCCAACCCAAATATGTTGCCGCAGTCTCCATTCCAACACAACATGATGAGTCCAACATCATTCAATCAGACTTCGTTCAATACTTCGCAGCAGCAACCAAGGGATCCCAATTTTCCTATGCACATAGAATACAGCGCCAAACACAACGGTCTTTACATTTACGTAGGAAGAATATTGACTCCCATATGGAATTTGCACTGTGTCTCAAAATCTTTAACACCGGATAATAAAGAATTCGTAAGTATTGCACCCCTGCAACATTATTAGGTTTATATTTACGGATTCTAGATTGAGGACATTTTTAAATATAGATTATAATTGCATATGTGTGTGTGTGTGTGGGATATTTTCCAAATGATAAGATGATTTTATTATAAAAAAGTGTCTAATATGCTTATTTAAAAATAAAATAATCACTTATTTCACGAAAACTTTATCACACATATACTATACTACATAACACATTAACAACCATAATTCGAGAACAAAATATATGTGTTCATCATACAATCATTTGAATTCGGGACCTGTTGACTATTGGATAGCCAGCATTGTAACTATTGATGAAATGGTTATTTTCCCAACATTTCCATTATCAGAGTCTGTTCGAAATCTTCCTGCTTATTAATTACCTATTATAATCGTTATTTTCAGATGTGCAGCAATGTAACCGGCGAGGACTGCGCTTACATTGTTCAGAAGCTGCAACGTGTTGCTTTATTCATGCAGCGAACTGATGCGCCTCCACATTCTGATGAACATGCTTCTCTGCAGGCACTGAAGCTGTTTATTAGTATGTATCTATGAATTTATATTATTTGCTATATGTATATATTTGCTGTATTCGAATTTATATATGGACCGTGTTACAGTGTTTAGTTGAAAATTACTGTGATGATAATTTGAAACAAATTTACAAACATAAATTTTTCTAAAGTGTATTGTTTCATGACTTCAATAATGAAGTTTTTATTAATTTGGAAGAGCCTTTGCCAAGAGGCACACCGATCACCGAGACATTTTATAAAAAAAAAGGCAACGCGAAAAGTTCGGATACTGATAGGCTATTATTATTTTGTCGATTTTTAATTCACAGTGATGGCAATTGAAATGCTGAACCTTTGGAAAGTGCTCTGCGAACACCAATTCCATGTCATTGCGGCCAGTTTGCCACCAGAACAACAGAGTGCATTGCAGGCTGCTAGTTTTCGGTAAGGATTTTGTTTTTTATATAAATGTTTGAAGACATGTGAGTTTTATATATTAGATGATTTGATTAGCTTGGAGAATAGGTGTAGAATGGCAGTCTATTATATTATGTAAACTGGTGAAGTATGTGTTAATTAATCACTACTGTTGCTTGCAAAGATGGACAAACATAACATATTAAATACTCTTTTTGAAAACATTGTTTTAGTGTCTATGAAGTGTTAACAATTACTTAATTTTTATAGGGAGCTATTAGTTGGGGGACAAGAAGTAGCATGTCTTCTTCTGGGCTCTTTGGTCGCAGGGTATTTACGTGATAACGCCTCCGTCGATGGAATCTCGCAAAAATTAAGGCAGTTCTGTCCTACACTCTATAGGCAGGAAGACGCTACTTGCTCTAAGGTATACAAAGAGAAGGATTTTATTATTTGTGTTACTACAAACACTCGTATGTAACTTTTACAAGTACTTAATGTAACTTTGTATTTTTTATTTTAGGCTAACGAATTATTAATGTTTGCAAAACAACAAAAGAATCCGACGGAAAAGGAGGAAATGCTCCAACATGCTTTGAAATTGTGCAAGGTAATATTTTTAGGCAGTTTTGAATAATAAGTGTCATACTGCAAATTGTACCACGAATTAATTTACAATATGGGGTGTCAAGTAAAATATTGTTTTTTGGTTTTAGTGGGAAATAAAATCAAAAGTCAATAAATAAAATAATGAAAATGGCCGATTGTCTTTGCACATATTGAATTTGTGTTCAAAACGATATACTTTCATTTCCAAAAGCCGAAAAATGCATTTAATGTATGTGATCATTTTGTGTGATACTAATTATAAAAATTCTGTTATAGGATGTAGCGCCAAATGTAAACCTTCCACTAATATGTTCTAAATTAATATCAGCCGGGTTTTACTCGGGTGTGGTGGAGCTGTGTGCAGCATGTGCAAATAAATTAGATCCTCAGGACAAGGCAGTCCATTATTACAAGAGCGATCAGCCTGCACAAGATCGGGAAGGTCATCTGATCTACTACAGAAGGTAACCAGTACTTGAGGTATTTTATTTTTAAACAAAATAGCTGCAATGAATATTAATTTTATGAATTTATAATCGATTCTCTAGTCAGAATGTGCACTAAATATTTGCACTCATAGACATACTACGCCGACCCCAGATAAACTGGCAATAGGGCAGAAAGTTAATAACAGACTTGTGTGAGTTGTACTATTAACTAGTGAATGTTAGGTTGGTGTTTTACTGCACCTGAGTTTGCCATAGTATGCTTAGTTACTAGTATTACATGTAATCTAATTTATTTTAATAAATCCTTTGTCAGCAAAAACAACTCTCCTTTTCAGAATGGAAATATACCGTGAGGTATGCAATGCACTTGAACGCTTGTATGAACGTAGTACAGAAACCAATAACGAACCTTCGCCTCTAAGGTCTCATCCACAGACCAGCTCGGAGTCTACTCTTACAATGTCACCCGCCGATGCAAACTATCAGGTACTCATACATACTCATTCATATTTTCATACATGTAGATAAACCATAAATAATTTTATGAGATATCCCCCCCCCCCCCCACAAATGCTTAAATCGTTGTGAAAATATTTTATATGTACAGTGCAGTTTCTTGTCATTATAGTTGTCTTTTTAGTAACCATTTACATGTGTCTATTTAATCAGAACTTTTTATTGTCTAACATAGCTATTTTATCGATGGCTGAATTGTGAATATCCAATTACAGGGCCGCAAGTTGGTGTGGGAATGTTTGGCGTGCGACGATGAACTCCTACACGTAGCAGTATATCAGTGGCTCGTGTCGAAACATCTGGGTTCAGGTCTGTGTCTATATTTTGTGACACTAAGGGCCTGTTTCGCAATGGACAAGTAAGTTCTAAGTAGCTTACTTCGCAGATCATTTGACAGTCGTAATATGAAATATATGTCAATTGAACTGCCAAGGAAGCTAGCTACTTCGAACATTACTTGTCGATTGTGAAACAGGCTTACTAATTTTATTGTTCTTATCAAACTAATTTTAAATTCATCTGAATAGTTCTTTACTATTTGATTACTAAATAGCGTAAAATCTAATATGGTTTTTTTAAGAAAGAAAAAAAACTGTTTTATTTGCGCAATCTGCTACATTATCATTATATACCTGTATTTAAAAACTGCTGAAATAAATAAATATTCTATAGCAATACAGGCTGTACTTGTCGGTCGTTTTATAGACTATTTTCAGAATAGCGAATCAAATAATATAGAGACAAATCGTAACTCAAACTTCAAAATACTAATGGGTTATTTGGACAATGAAATTTGCCGCGTGGTGACGACAGACAAGAATACAATTGTCCCCCAATATACTGCGAGATATGTCAATACTCTCTATTCTCCCTATATTCTTCCATCCATAGGGAAGGCCCGTGCCCCAGCAGTGGGGACAAAAGGGCTGGTGATGATGGCAATACTCGCCTATACTATAGGATCTGATTAAATAATGTTTCTTCCTTTTATTCCTGTTAGTTACATACATACATAAATCGCGATGGGGTAGGCAGAGGTGAACTAGCACCCACATTTCCCCAACTATGTCAGGTCACATGTGGCGAGCCTATTACCATTTATCGGGCACAAAAGTCGCAGTACATTGCTAGGTGGTATAATAGGAACGCTGCTGCCTCAGCACTGATTTATCCTTAGTCGCCTTGTACGACAGCCACGGGAGAGATTTGGGGTGGTAACAATTGTATTCTACTCTGCCGTCACCACACGGCATCCTGTAAGTTGTTATTATAAAATTAATATATCATAGTGAAATGTTATAAAGTTTCCATAATTTTACAATCTTGTGACTGTCACCAGAGTTGCTGTCACTGGGTACGGCGCCGCCCCCGTCCCTACGCACGTATCTCCAGGCGGCCGCAAGAAACGCACCGCCGACCACAGCCCTTCACTTGCTTGATTTACTGTGGAAAGTTCTGGAGAAATGTGGAGATCACCTCGCTGCTGCCAATGTTCTAGAAGGCTTAGCTACAAGGCCTGGGTGAGTTTTACTAAATCCTATGTGATTACATACTTTATACTCTTTTTTTTAATCACTTTTTATACCTAATTTATGGTCTATGATATGGTCTATGTAAGCCTTGGTAGTTTTTAACCGCTGAATTTCAATGTCATCTAAAAAATTTGCTGATCTAACTGCATCCACCGTGTCAGCATAATAACTATTATTTTAATTTTTATTTCAACATTATATTAATGTTAGAAAAATTATAACAAAGAAAGAAGTCAGTAAAATTAATGTTTTGATGCGCGATCAGTTTTCTTCTTCTTCACGTTAACTTGATGGAGTAATTGAGAACGTAATACGGACACGACTTTGGATTGATTGTTTAAAATAATTCTACCTAGTTTATAGCAATAGCATCCGGCTCGAAGAACCAAACAAAATGGCGGCGCGGTGCGGGTTATTAACGATCGGTTGGTTGAAGCCTGATGACGAGAGAATACAATTGTCACCATCACAAATCCTTCCCGCGATCGTCTCGTACAAGGCGACTAAGGATAAATCAGTGATGAGGAATGGGCAGCAGCGTTCCTCTTATACCACCTAGCAGTGTACTGCGACTTTTGTGCCCGATAAATGGCAACAGGCTCGCCACCTATATTTTATTACATTGGACAACGCCAACGAAACGTGGGTGCTTGTTCACCTCTACCTACCCCTTCGGCGATATAGGCGTGATTTATGTATGTATGGAATGATAACTGATATAAATAAACCATGTTTTCATATTCATATTGCTCAAGGTTTTGGCTTAGGTTTTACAGCCGACCGCCTGCCCTGCTACCAACCCTCTTTGGGTATGCTGTTCTTGGTGGTTTGTCCTCCACCATTACGACTTGAATATTAAGATAAAATTCACAAATTTCTTCTTTTTCTTGACTTTACCGATCTGTTGGTGTTGTAGGTACAACATTTTTTGCATGTCTGCGAACACGCTAAACACTGTACCTACAACTATTTGTAAGATCTTTTTATAACTGTGTTTTGTGTAAATTAACTTTTTGATGAATGAGGAGCATGGCTGGGGTAAGGCTGAGCGATCGATTGTATAACAGTGTGATAAGAGAAAGGTGTGGTTTGTTAAGGATAAATTATTTATGAGGAATGGGCAGCAGCGTTCCTCTTATATCACCCAGCTATGTACTGCGTCTTTTGTGCTCGATAAATGGGAATAGGCTCGCCACCTATTACATGGGACCTGACATGTTTGGCGAAACGTGGGTGCTAATTCACCTCTGCCTATATAGTTGCTCCTGATATAGGCGTGATTTATGTATGTTTGTATGTGGTTTGAAAGAAGATGTAATGACAAGGCAATCCTTGTCATTACACCTTCTTTCAAACCACACCTTTCTCTTCTTTCGAAAAGGATGCTCGCATGGTTTGGTCACGTCGAAAGAATGGATGAAAGGAGAATGACAAAAAGGATTTACATGGCGAAAGTGAATGGAGAAATGGGAAGGGGAAGGCCTATGCGGATCTTTCATAATCAACTTGAAAGTCTATTAAAAAAGGGCGAGGTCAAGGGTACCTGAAACCGACCGGCATGCATGAAGAGATTGATGAGATTGGATGAAGCGAAAGAAGTATGTAAGGATCGTAGCAAGTGGAAAGAAGTGACCTCTGTGGGAGAAGGGCGTAAGTATGTAACTTTTTGATTTGATTTAGGTCGGGCGCGAGCCTCGCCCAGCGCATGTCGTGGCTGTCGGCCGGCGTGGTGTGCGTGCGGGGCGCGGGCGCGGGGGGCGCGGGCGGCGGGGAGCTCCTCCGGCGGCTCGAGGAGGCGGCGGAGGTGGCCCGCGTGCAGGCCGCGGTGCGAGCCGCCGCCGCC